>JACEFZ010007440.1:165000-590000 GCA_014155875.1 Cepaea nemoralis
CGGTGTTTTGGTGGGGGATGTGTGAATTATGTGTGGGTGGAGAGTATGTTTGTGGTGGTATGGGTGGAGGATAATGTGTGGTGTGGGGGATGTGTGTGATGGGTGCGGGGAATGTGCGTATGGGTGGGGTATATGTGTGGGTGAGCAGGGGATTGTGGTGGTTGGGGGAAGTATGTGGGGGAGTGTGGGTGGGAGATGTGTGTGTTGGTGGGGGTGTGTGAGTAGCTTAGGAACGTGTAGGTGGGTGAGGGAGTTGTATGTGTCGGAGTGGGATGTGTGAGTGGGTGGAGGATGTGTGTGGGGGTAGGGGTATTGTGATCGAGAGATGTTTGGTTGGGAGTGGGTGGGTGGGGGTGTGTGGGTGCGTAGTGAAGGATGCATGCGTGAGTGAGTGTGTGCTGGTGGACGGGTAGGGAATGCGTGTATGGGTGGGGAGAGGTGTGTGGTGTGTTGGTTGGTGATATTGTGTGGGTGAGGTGTGTGGGTGGGGGATTTTTGTGGTGTGTGAGTGGGGGTATGTGGGGTGGATGGGTAAGGGTATCTGTGTGGGTGTGGGTGGGAATATTGTGTGGTATCTGGGTGGGGGATATGTGTGTGGTGTGTAAGTGGGGATGTGTTGGTGAGGGATATGTGTGTGTGGTGCGTGGGTTGAGAATAGTGCGTGGTAGGGGGTGTATGTGATGTGCGGGTGGGGGATTATGTGGTGGGGGATTAGGTTAAGGCATGTGTGGGTGGGTGGAAGTTGTATGTGTGGGTGGTGGGGTGTGTGTGAGTGGATTGGGATGTATGGGTGGTTAGGGAGATGTGTGTATGTGGGGGGGGGGGGGGTAGGGACATGTCAGTTGGTGGGGATGTGTGTGTATGGTTTGGGGATGTGTGAGTGGATGTGCGATGTGTGGGTTGGCGGGGGATTGTGTGTGTGGGTGGGGAATATGTTGTCGATGGAGATGTGGCTGGGGGATGGGTGGTTTGAGGTGTGGGTGGGGAGAGGATGTGTGGGGTAGGATGTGTATGTGGATGGGCGTGGGATGTGTGGGTTGGAAGGGGAATGTTTGTGGGTGGCGAGTGTGTTTTGGTTGGGGGATCAGGTGAGAGCAGTGTGTGTGGGTGGGGGATGTGCGGGAGGGGGATGGCTCGGTTGGTGGGGTATGTATGTGTCCCTTGGTGTGCGTGTGTGTCGGTAGGTGGGGGTGTTGTGTGGGTGGGGTGATGTATGGATAGGTGGGAGATGGGCTTCATAACATGGTAATTAGCCTTGTTTATGTTTACAACATTCATTTCACAATGTTTATATTTCTTCCTATGTAAATGTATAATGCTCTTGATGAACGAAAGACGAGTGATTGGAAGGGCCGAATGTAAGACGGGCCTGCGCGCCCAATTTGTGACCCTAATAAAGTTGATTTGATTTGATTTGATTTGATTTCTCTCTCTCTCTCTCTCTCTCTCTCTCTCTCTCTCTCTCTCTCTCTCTCTCTCTCTCTCTCTGTTAAAGTATTTGCTTGTTATTAGATCTCGGTTGTAGGACTTAACAATCATATTGTCCAGAGAGCATCACAATACAGACGCTTTATCTTGGGTAATGACACTACAGACTTCTGTACACCAGTAAATGACTCTGTTTACTGGCCCTGTAACTGTTGAGCTGTTTGCGTCATGTGTTTCCCCTGTATATATGCAATGACTGTCTGCAAATGCCAATATCCCTCCAATCCCTAGTGTTTCAATGTTTGTCATCCTGCTTGTGTAAACATTGAATATCACAGGAGAGACTGCAGACCATTGTGGCAATCCCGACGTAGTAGCTCATGACCCTAGGCGGATAGTGACCCTACGGGAGTGCAGGGTAGCTACTATCTAATTCACAACCCTATGATTAACCTCCTTCTCAATAAGATGTGCATCAAGAGATACTATCTGGCTCTCTTATATGCGTCCCGGAGATCCACTGCTGATGCCTTTGATGCCTGTCTAGTCTGGGACTTAAGTGAAGAATTGTTTGGAAGAGTTGCGCAAAAGTGGCCTCTCTCTCTCTCTCTCTCTTCTCTCTCTCTCTCTCTCTCTCTCTCTCTCTCTCTCTCTCTCTCTCTCGCTCTCTCTCTCTCTCTCTCTCTCTCTCTCTCTCTCTCTCTCTCTCTCTCATGTATTAATGCGAATCCAGTGGTAGGACAAATCGCGACGGCTGGAGATGGAGTCAGGTTCAGTGGATGACCAGGGTGATCTAGATGCTTCACCGTGATCACTACGCTCCACAGCGCGTTGCTGATGTTCGGCGTCATGTACGTTGAACCAAGTAATTATCTTCACCGCACTTTCAGCCGAATCAGTCTTGCTTGCAGGGTAAGCAGACCCTAGCCCCCTTAATGTTGAACACCAAACGGCAACCTCACCTGGATTGGCCCGCCTGTCAAAGCCGTTGCAAAGCCGTTGCCCGGGATGTGTCGCATGCTGACAGCAACGAGGAGCCACATGTGAGAGATGGATGCTACTTTTGCACCAATGACGGTGGGGGTGCTCTAAAAATGGGAGCGGGGGGGGGGGGGGGGTATAACAGGCCCCTAAAACACGAATCACTACCAATACCTGACATCCCCTAAACCCCCCCCCCCCCCCCCCCCGCACCCTAGATGTGAAATAACCTTCAGAATCCCTAGCTGTAAGGGTGATACATTTGACGTACAGGTGTTTTATTAGCGCTGTAGAGACAAACACTGCCCTTACATATAACAGATGCATTTATTAAGTGTTGATGGTAATAAAAACATTGATAGTTTGTTTTAAATTATCTGTCACGTTTATTGCAGATTTTCATGAGTACAAACATTCACCTCAAGGTCCTTCGTCATGCCCTTAGGTATATGGTGCTAGTCGCATATACTAAATCGATTGGCGCTCGTTGGTGATGTGGTCAGTATCACATCGGTCTCTTTTACTTCTCAAGAAATATCATTGTAGCCATTTAGGCTGTGTCCACTTGGAACCGAGATCAGTAAAGATACATCCTACCACGATTACTATTCGAACCACGAGTCGCTGCTCTACCGCGGATGCAATGTTCCTAAATAGGCATAATGAATATCTCTACAATGTACACCCTTGTTTAGACAGAACACGCAGGCAATACCATTCGTCGATATTTACTTTTTAAATTTTCCCCGAGATGAAGTCTTCAGACACAACTGATTGCCAGATCAAAGATATACTTAAACATCAGTTTTATGGAATAAATAGGTACCTTCCTTTGAATTTTTTATTTGGCGGCAAACTGTTAACTCGTTTATGTTCTGCGTTGTCTTTTGACGTGTAAATTAAGGTAAATGTTTTCTTTTCTGAAAACGCATTGTTCAAAGCGGTAATATTGCTTCAAAGATTCCTCCAGACGGTGAGTTATTGATTAGGAAAATTTATGTCATAAAGATTATTCAGTTTTCAAAGTTGCTTTGATTGGCCATCCTTTTCTATTTGACTTTCCATTTACATTATTCAGTGAAAGAAGTCTTAGTTCTGATCAGAAAGAAATCGAGCAGAAAATGATATAATTTATTTTCGAATGACATAAACAGGTGTACATAATTTTACAAAAGCCAGCTTTCATTGGTTGAACGATTATTCTCATTCTCACTGACTTTGACCAATCACCAGGCTTTGCTGCGGCGTGGCTCAACTGTCTGTTTAGTGTGCCCAAGATCGCGCGCTCAGACGTATTCTATTCAACTGACAGTTAAAGTTACACATTACCAGTTACATACAATAGATAGACCTGTTCATGAAAATATTATAGTCGCAATATCGTAGGTTTTTTTTAGTGACAAAACCTGTAGTATTACTCTGTTAAAAAAACTTTAGTTGCATATCCTTTATACAGGACGTCGCAGTCACCCCAGCAATGTTTGTTGGCTGTTTGTGATCTCCTGGCAAGTTTACGTTCAGTAGTCTGCCATTGGTTTCTTAACGACCGGCATACAATTTCGTAAAAAAGCCAACGCAAGGCAGTCTGCTGCAATTCTGCCCGCAGCTGTGTTTCGAACGCGGTATGTAGGATTACGAAACGCGTCCGTAACCCTTTCGCCACGGAGCATGTATTAATTTGTAATTAATACAAACCAGTTTATAATTTATTTACAAACTAATTATTTACACACAGAAGCCAGAAATAAAAGGTCGCACTATTTATTGTCTGGCATGTTTTGCTGCCCCGTCAGATGCATACTAGATTTATTAAACCGTCATTACTGCCTGTCAGGTCTTAGTCAGATATGACTGAGCTACCGTATAACAGTAGACGGTACTACCTGGTTTCTGTTAGCGCCGAACGTTGGGCGGCGCTTACCAAACCCGACACCCCACATTGTGCCAACGGCTTCGGGCGGAAGAGCGCAATTGGGAGGGTACAAGCCTTACCCTGGTGCGAGGAAATGCAAGCAAAAGACAAAATTGTCATGGCAGGGCAGACCAGGCCCTAAGCCTTGGTTGGCGACTGGTCTAGGATCGAAGCTCCGACAGGCGGACAGTTAGAGCATTGCTTTGCTGATCCGGCAGCTTCTGCAGCTTGTCTTGTTCCAGATGTAGGGGTGTTACCTTTCCTCTGGAGTGAACTAGGCAGGCCGAGAGAGGGATCATGCTGCATGGGCAACACATGATCTCTATATTTTAGCCCAGGCTTTGTGCTATGGAGAGAACAAGGGCGATCGGAGCGACTGCAACAACTATAGGGGTATCTCACTTCTGTGTATTGTTGGAAAAGTATTTGCCAGAATTGTTCTGCGCAGACTTCAAGTCCTAGGAGATCAAGTCTACCCCGAATCACAGTGTGGCTTTCGACAGAACCGGTCTGCCACTGATATGATATTCTCATTGCGACAAATGCAAGAAAAATGCCGTGAACAGAATCAACCACTGTTTATTGCCTTCATCGACCTCACAAAGGCATTTGATTTGGTCAGTCGTGAGGGTCTGTTCAAGGCACTAAAGAAGATTGGCTGCCCACCAACTCTTCTGTCCATTGTGGAATCGTTCCACATAGGCATGAAGGGTATAATCAAGTTTGATGGTGCAACTTCTGAAGAATTTGAAATCAAGAGTGGAGTTAAGCAAGGTTGTGTACTAGCTCCCACCCTCTTTGGAATATACTTTTCACTTCTACTGAAATATGCATTTCGTGATCAGGATGGTGGTATATACATTCACTCACGCTCAGATGGCGGCCTCTACAATGCTCAGAGATTGAAGGCTAAGACCAAAATTAGGAGGGTACTGATCAGAGAGTTGCTTTTTGCAGATGATGCTGCAGTTACGACCCACTCTGAGGAAGAATTGCAATGTCTACTATCTGCATTCTCCAATGCTTGTTCTGAATTTGGTTTAACAATTAGCAAAAAGAAGACACAGATTATGTCACAAGGTGCACATGGGGTACCATCAATCTTTATTGACGACGCCGAACTAGAGATAGTAGACCATTTTACATATCTAGGATCAGTGGTAAATAGCAAATTATCCCTAGATCAGGAAATCAACATCCGGATTGGTAAGGCAGCAACAACAATGAACAGGTAAGAAAAAGAGTCTGGGAGAACAGGAAGCTTACTGCCAAAACAAAAGTCCTTGTCTATCAAGCCTGTGTCCTTAGTACTCTTCTCTATGGCAGTGAAACCTGGACAACTTACTCACACCAAGAGAACAATTTAAACAACTTTCATATGCGGTGTCTGCGAAGAATTCTTGGTATTAAGTGGCAAGACAAAATCACAAATACTGAAGTATTGGAAAGATCAGGTTGTGTGACAGTTTATTCCATGCTCAGTCTTCGTAGACTTAGATGGATAGGACATCTTAGGAGGATGGATGATGGTAGAATACCAAAGGATATCTTTTTTGGTGAATTACAGATGTGTAAGAGATCTCAGGGTCGGCCTCTACTACGATACAAAGATGTGTGTAAGCGGGACATGATTGATACAGGCATTGATAATGCACATTGGGAGCAAGTCGCCGCTGAACGTGTTGCATGGAGGGCAAATATCAGAAATGGAATAAAGTCAAAGGAGAACATTATTGCAGAAAAGTCACACACCAAGCGTTTGAGACGTAAGATGGTGCATGATGGTGGCAATGACCACGTGTTCACATGCACCCACTGTGAACGGACATTTACAGCGCAAATTGGCCTTATCAGTCACACTCGCTACCGCCATAGTTAAAAGTTATTATGCCTTTTTAAAGCACAAACTATCGTCTGTCAAGACGGAAAGGTGCCAATGTAAGCATTACTGCCTATAGTACCCTGCGGTGTTTGGCAAGGGGGAGGGGAGGTCTTGAGCCTGAGGAAGGTCGACTGGCTAGTGCAGTCTCTGTGAACTATGCTGGTTTGTTTTCTTTATTATCCCGACAACAACAATCTATACAGATGGATCTGTTGTAAAGCAGCAGAAAAGTGCGTGGGCATTTACAGCCCGTTCAGCGGGCCGAACCGTTCAAGAATCCAGTGGTGCCCACTCTATGACCACGAGCAGCATGACGATGGAGGTGATGGCAGTTACACAGGCTTTCATATGGCTGGAATCACAGCATTATACCAACGTGTGTGTACTAAGTGATTCAATGAGCATGATTCAGAAGGTCGAAGCTGGATCTGTACGTAGACAGTGGACTGAGTCGCTGCGGAAGTCTGTTGTCCGCAAAGTCACCTTCATCTTCGTCCCGGGACATGCGGGAGTCGAGGGAAATGAACGAGCTGATAAATTGGCTGGCTCTGCACCCCCTGTAGATGGCCAGCCCATGGATCGTGCGGATGTTATTAACGCCCTTAAAGATATGGCGAGAACAGAGGATTTTGACGCCAGTGATTCCACATCGCTCTCCAGGATGAAAGACCTGGGAGTAAGAATCGGCACAGCCAGACGCGAGAGGTACATCGGGAAAACAAAGCGCCTCGTCAACCAACACAGAACTGGCACTATTAGCCACCGGACGCTGATGCATATGCTGGGGGGAGGATCTGAGCACCTATGGACATGTCCGGAGTGCAACGAAGATACCCCAACTGATAACTAAATAACTAAATAACTAAACAAAAATCCATTCGTCTTACCGAGGATTCGAACTAGGGCAGTGGTTCTCAACCTTTTTTGGCCCGTGCCCGCCATCACCATATTTTCAGAACGTCATTACCCCCCCCCCCCCCCTTCCTATCAAAAATTTGGCCCGTGCCCCCCTTCACCATATTTTCAGAACATCATTGCCCCCTTTCATATTTCCTACTTAAAATCCCCCACCCCTACACAGTATACGTAAAAATGGAAGGTAAATGTAATAGTATATACTAAAACAAGTCTAGACATCCACATAAAACGTGATTTGTGGGTCTACTTACTTTATAAAATGAGTTTTAGAAGGATGAGACGTACATAACTGTAAAGTATGAAGGGAAAAACAATATCAAGTAATCGGTTCTTGTATTAACGCGATATTGAAATGGTCTTCATTCCCCCCCCCCCCCCCTGGAAACCCTAAAATTCCCCCCTGGGGGGGGGATTCCCCACCGGTTGAGAACTACTGAACTAGGGTCTTCTGATCATATTAAATGGTTACATGTCAACATGATAAGAATGCTTGATGATCTACAAATTGATGGAAAAGACCTTAGACTTGTTAAAAAAAACATATAATGGAAACAACAAGCTGCCACAAGAATTGATAATGAAGTAGGTCAATATCAGCCTATTAAGAGAGGTGTGACACAGGGATGTATAATGTCTCC
Organism: Cepaea nemoralis; assembly: GCA_014155875.1. Taxonomy (NCBI): domain Eukaryota; kingdom Metazoa; phylum Mollusca; class Gastropoda; order Stylommatophora; family Helicidae; genus Cepaea; species Cepaea nemoralis. The sequence continues at coordinate 172,760 of JACEFZ010007440.1, forward strand.
AGATCTTGTTTCCCTGTACAGTGAAAATTTGTTCAGAAATATAGAAGATATGGAAGGAATCAACATTGGGGGACGATACATCAATAACATTAGATATGCAGATGATACAGTCTTGATTGCAGACAATGAACAGGACCTGCAACATTTAGTAGATGTGGTTGTTGCACACATTGAACAACTAGAGTTAGAATTGAATTGTAAACAGACGCAGATAATGGTCGTCACTAGGAAGGAAGAAATACTACAATGTAATATACAGGTAAATGGGCATATTCTTAAGCAAGTGAATCGGTACAGCTATCTCACGAAAAGTCATAACATCTAATGGGAGATGCCTTGACGAGATTACAACAAGAATTGCCATGGCGAAGGCAGCTTCTTGCAAGATGGAAAACATACTGACCAATAATAATATATCAATTGAAACGAGAAAAAGAGTGTTGGGGTGCTACATAGAACCTATACTTCTATATGGATGTGAAGCGTGGACAATGAGCAGACAAGATGAAAAACATCTGATGGATGTGGAAATGTGGTTTCTGAGGAAAATGCAAAGAATACCTTGGACAGACAGAGAAACCAATGAACAAGTCCTACAAGAAACAAATGAAGATCGTAAACTGATTAGAGACATTAGATGTAGAGAGTCAATTTTTATTTGGTATGTTATGAGAAGAAATGAATTAGAAAACTTGGTGACAACTGGCAAGATCGAAGGGAGAAGACCAAAGGGAATACCAAGAATTAAATACCTGCATGGCTTGGCACGTGGTATGGTCGAGACAGAAACACTGAGCTGATCAACGACTCTGGTGATCGAGTGAGATGGCAAAACATGACTGCCCACGCTTATCGGCATGGCACATGATGATGGTGTTCGGCGCAGTATCGGCTGGTCTCTTTCTTGCTGCAGCACGATGTTCTGCTGTGGCCGGCCCTCTGGCACCTTGAGCACTGCGTGATTCTTGGAATGAATCGTTCAGTTTGTTGAACTTCCTTGTTCATTGACACTTTGATCGACATCTAGCTCCTTGCTGTTGTCACAACCGCCAAAGTTGTAGGAATCTTGGAGTAGGTCAGAAGCAGCTCCGCTTTCATGAGTCGGATGTGGAGATGTTCCTGTTGCAGGTGCTTCTGTAATTTGTCATTTGTAAGCTCCACCTGCATGCGTTTGATAACCCATCTGATCGTCCGTAAATCAGTTTTCTGTGAATCTGATATCTTTCTCCTCACGCTGTTTCTCAGTAGTCTTGGATCTTGTCTGTGGTGTGTTGTCGTCGCTCTTCCTCGTGATTGCTTTATATGTGGTTACTGGCAGTTTTGACGCTTCGTTGCAGCTTGCAGGCGGCAGATTCTCTCCTTTCGTCTTCTTGACGACTTTGGATGCTTCTATGCTGCTCATCTTGATCGTCGGGTATCTTCTGGTGTTAGGGTGTTAGGTTTGGAACTTGCCACCCATCCCTGTCTCTGGCTTCTTGAACATTTGGGTAACTTGATCTCGATAGCGCTCCGCAGTTGCGAATGATATCTTTTTGTCTTCCATGCACCCTATATACAGTGGCCTTTCTATTTTGTCCTTTCAGTACCCGAGTCTCATACTCCAATGATTATTGTTTGGTGGAATTGTTGTCTTGTGCTTTGCTCTAGTTTTCATTTCGGGCACTCGTATATTGTTGTATACATGTCTGGCTTTATTGCTTTCTCTCCAATTGTGTCCTCCATTTATTGTGTATTTGTTGTTTGATGATGTTATTGGCCTCCATAATGCCCAGTCCTGTGTCTATTTTATTTTATCTAGTTGTTCCATACCTTAGAGAAAGTATGGCCCAGTAGCTAGGACGCGGGACTCCCTTTCGGGATATACGATTTCGAATCCTCAGTAAGTTTATCTATTTTTTTTCTGTCGAGGGCAAAAAGAAAACCTTAACCTCTACTGTTCGCGGCGACTGCACCAACCAGGGGGTCCTAAAGCCTAAAGACCTCCCCTCCCCGTCTCCCTCGACCCCCCCCCCCCCCCACCAAACCGTAATACACCGCAGTGTACTGTGACATAGCATTTTTTTATTTTGCCACTTTGATTGAATTTATCATTTCCGGGTATGTCTCGATGTGCAGGTATCCAGGCTAATTTGACTTGGCATCCCATGTTTCTACAGTTTGTTGTTAGCGCTATTGTTTCCTTTTTTTTTTTCTTTCCAAATCCGGTCTATTATCTCACGTGTAGTTTTCCGGCGCTTTACTGAGAATAAGGCATCCGTCAATATGCTTAGCTTGTAGGGAGGGTTCTCTGCCGCTATTTCTAGTAATTTCATATGCCAGTCAATTATGCCGTGCACAACGTTGCGTTGTATATTTTGCTCACTTTCCTAGCATTCCAGTGCGGCACTAATACCCACGTTCCTCACAATTTTAGATTTTATTTATTCGTCCTTACATATTGAGAAGTTCTGTTCCAAGCTGTCGTATGTCATATTTCGCTATGTTATTTTACCTCCATATCCTGATTTCTTCTTATTGTTAATTTATCTTGGTCAATATGTGTGAGTATGAGTGTGGGTGGATTGGTGGGTGTGTATATGTGTGTATGCGTGTCTATGTGTGTATGTGGGTGTATTTGTGTATGCGCGTGTATATGAGTGTTTATATATGCGTGTATGTGTATGTGGGTGTACGTGTGTGTATATGTGTGTATGTATGTGTGCTTGTGTGGGTATGTGTGGTACTTTTGTTTGTGCTTGTGTGTGTATGTGCGCGTATGCGAGTATGTATGTTTATATGTGTACATGTATACGTGTGTGTTTTGAGTTTTTTAGTGTGCTTGTGTGTGTAGGTACGCGTATGCGAGTATGTATGTTTATGTGTGTACGTGTCTGTATGTGTGTATGGGTATGTGTGTATGGGTATGTGTGTAAGTGTGTGTATGTGTGTGTATATGTGTGTAGGTGTGTGTGTATGTGCGTGTGTATATGTGTGTATGTTTGTCTATGTGTATGTGTTTATATATGTGTGTATGTGTGTACGTTAGTGTATGTATATGTATGTGTATACGTACATATATGTGTGTACATGTGTGTATGTGTGTATATGTGTGTGAATGTATATGTGTTTGTAAGTATGTGTGTATGTATGTGCTTGTGTGTATGTGTGAGTATGTCTGTGTGCATGGTTATGTGTGTGTGTGTGAGTGAGAGAGCGGGTGAGAGAGCGAGTGAGAAAGCGTGTGAGTGAGAGAGTGAGTATGCCACAGAGAGAGTGATAGGGTATATATGAGAGAGAGAGAGAGAGAGAGAGAGAGAGAGAGAGAGAGAGAGAGAGAGAGAGAGAGAGAGAGAGAGAGAGAGAGAGAGAGAGGAGCGCACGCATGTCATGTGATATGCTATTCCATATTTTTTCTTTATCCTCATCTTTCATATTAGCATTTTTACTGCCACTTGAATATAACTTGTAGTATATGCACAGCTTATTTCATCATGTTTATGAAAATTCCAGGAATTATCTTTTTGAATTGTATCACAATTTATTTTACGCTATACAGTGCAAAACATATTTATGTCATTTTCACAATTTTTTCCAATTGTTTCATGTTTTCATATTTTTTCGCCCAAGTTTGAATTTTTTTGTGATGATGCTCACGATAGTCGTCAGTGTATGCGTGTGTAAAGTGTGGAAGTTTGTTCATATTAGTTTCCGTGATTATGTGAGGCATCATGAATGTGCCTAGATGTGGGGATGTGTGTGTGGGGATGTGTGTGTATTGGATGTGTATGTGTTGTATAGGAATGTGTGGAGGTGTGTGAAGATGTTTTGGTGAAGGGTGTGTGAGGGGGGATGCAAATGTGGGTGGGAAAATGTGCGAGAGGGTGAGGATGTGTGTGGGGATTGTGTGTGGATCAGGGACCAGTGGGTGGGGGGTGTGTGTGTAAAGATGGGGATGTGTGGGTTGGGTGTGTGTTTGGGTGGGTGGGTGTTGGTGGGTAGTTTGATGTGTGGGTTGGTGTGGATGTGTGTGTGGATGTGTGGGGTGTCTGTAGGTAGTCTGGTGGGTGTGTGTATGGGTGGGGAATGTGTTAGTGGGTGCGGGATATTTTGTGGGTCGGGCTTATGTGCGGGTGGTGGGTGTGTGTAGGTGGGAGGTGTGTGTGGGTGGATTGGGGATGTTTGAGTGTCGGTTGGGATACGTGGGTGAGGGATGTATGTGTGGGGGTGTGTATGGTGTACAGATGTGTGTATGGGTGTGTATGTGTGTATGGGTGGGGGTGTGGGAATGAGGGTATGTGTGGTTAAGGGATGTATGATTCGGGGATGGGTGATTTGGGGAATGAGTGGGATGTGTGTGTGTGAGTGGGGGTTGTGTATGTGGGTGGGGGATGTAAGGTTTGGTGGAAGATTTATGTGTGGGTGCTGGGGTGTTTGTGGGTGGGATGTGTGTGTGATTGGTTGTAGGATATTTTGGTGGGTGGGGAGATATGTGTGTGGGTGGGAATGTGTGTGTATGGGTTTTGGTGCGTGTGAGGAATGTATGGTTAAGTGTTGTGTGTTTGGGGCATGGGTGATTGGGGGTGAGTGGAGGATGTGTGGGTGGGTGAGTGTGTGTATGTTGGGGGATGGGTGGGGATGTGTGTATGTGTGGGTGGGGGATGTGTGTGTGGGTGGAGGAGATTGTATGCTTGGAGAAATGTGTGTCAGTGGGGATGTGTGGGTGGGTGCGGTAAGTGTGATTGAGTAGGTGTGGGATGTGTGGGTTGTCGGGGAGATATGTGTTTAGGTGGCGGATGTGTGGTTAGGGTGGGGGGTTTGGGTGTGTGCTTGGCTGGGTGGTTCGCGGTGAGAGTATGGGTGGGTCGTGGAGGATGTGTGGGTGGGTGGTGTGTGTGGGATATGGGATGTGTGGGAGATGTGTTTAGGTGGGGAGATGTATGTAGGTTGGGGATGTGTTTGGGTGGGGGATGTGTGGGTGGGGGATGGGTGGGTTTCTGCTTGTATGTGTGACTGGGTTGTGTGTTTGTGGATGGGTGGGGGGTGTGTGTGTGGGTGGATTTGTGTGGGTGGGGGAATGGGTGGGTGGGTGGGGAATGTGTCTTATAGCATGGTAATATGCATCGTTTATGGTTACAACATTCATTTGTCAATGTTTTTTTTTTCCCTATGTGAATGTATCATGCACTATTGATGAACGAAAGATGAGTGGTTTGAAGGGCCAAATTTAAGACGGGCCTGCGTGTCCAGTTTGTTACCCTTTGAAAATAAAATTCGTTCGTTCGTTCGTTCCTCTTGTTCGCGAGGCTCATATCTGTAAAGGGTAGTTTTAGTTCCCACCGGAGTATTGTTGGCTGGTGTCTTTTAGTTTTAGTTCCTTCCGAGGTATTATTGACTGTTGTCTTTTAGTTTTAGTTCCCACCGGGGTATTGTTGGCTGGTGTCTCGTGGTGTTAGTTCCTACCGGCATATTGTTTGCTGTTATCTTTTAGTTTTAGTTTATTCTGGGGTTTTATTGGCTGGAGTCGTTTAGTTTTAGTACCTACGGGCGTATTGTTGACCGGTGTCTTTTGGTTTTAGTTCATAACGGGGTATTGTTTGTTGGCGTCCTTTAGTGTTAGTTCTCTTCACGGTTTTATTGGCTTGTTTCTACCGGTGTATTGTTGGTTTGTGTATTATAGTTTTATTTCCTACTGGGGTATTGGCTTGTGTCTTTTAGTTTTAGAGCCGTGGGGCCTCATGATAATTTTTCATTGACTCGCTAGTTGTGATCGGATCTATATGATTAAATTATCCACCAAAATGCGATTGGCCTAGCAATTCAGAAGATATGTTATGCTATGCTATGTCGAACGACGTCCTGTATATCGGACAGTCCCTGTGTGCTCAGCCCTACTATGCAGCAGCCATGCCAAAGTGTTTCTTCTCATTGTCCCCATAAGGAGTTCGTTATCGTAAATGAATGGGTGTGAAGCGTGGACAATGGGTAGACAGGCTGAAAAACATCTAATGGGTGGAAATGTGGTTTCTGAGGCAAATGCAAAGACTATCATGGAAAGACTGAAAAACCAACGAGAAAGTCCTACACGAAACAAATAAAACACCGCTTACTAATTAGAGAAATTAGACGTAGACAGTTAAAATCTTTTGGACATGTAATGATAAGAAATAAATTTGAGAAATTTGTGACAATTGGCAAGATTGAGTTGAAAAGAACACGGGGAAGGCAGAGAAGTAAATACCTAGGTGGTTTGGTCACGTGGTATAGTCGAGAGAAGAACACACAGCTGATCCACAACTCTGGTGATCGTGTGATATGGCGAAAGATGATCTGGCACATGATGGTGGTAAATCCTCTTTCGCAAAAGGAGACATTGACATGTCAGACTTGGCTCCTCTGCCTGTTAACGAAATCCAGTAGAGGATTACTTATTGCTACACGGGAAGCATATGGAACTATATAGGATTATAAACATAGATATAGAAATGGTAACAATAGCGACCTGTGGATTACAAGACGGATTATTGAAGCATTAAATCTAAGTAAACTTCCCAATACAGAAGAGGAAATGAGTGATTTAATAAAGAATAAATAACTAGAACTATAGGTGTTATCAGACAGCAGAAGAAAAGAAAATAAAGCAAAGATAAGTCACAATAAAGTGATGATATGGAATGGTGTGGACCCAGCTAGCAGAATAAAACATGGTGTTGCACTCCCAGTACAACCCAGAAAAGAAAACATCGCTGGGACAGAATGTGTCCACATGACTACTACAGATAACAGTGAGTGAAAGAGGAAGATCAGCAACATCCATGCAAGTCTGTGCCTCCTGCAGTGACAGCTCTGGCCATTTAAAGAAAACACACTCTTCCAGCACTTGTTAGAGGGAGCCGCGGTAGTGTAGCAGCTAGTCGCTGGCCTGCCGTACTGGAGGTTTTACGTTCCATCCGTATTCGGTCGGTTTCGAATTTTTTTTAAATTGACCTACAAGCACTTGGAAGCAAATACTGGCAAGAGAAGGTCAACCAGAGAGACGAATGGAGACGGCTTGTAACTGCAGCAAAGAACCTCAATGGCTCGGAACGCTGAAGAAGAAGAAGAAGAAGAAGAAAAAGACCTAGGCTCTCAGGACGTCCCAGCATGAAATGGATACCATGAACTGTCTTGAGAAGTAATGGCTACCGACCAGATCATTTTTTGAGTGCAGTTTGGTCTGTACACATATGGGTCTGGCGCCTGATGCGGCTTGGACGTGAACAATGGACCCTCAGTTTTCAGACTATACTTGATGAACACCATAAGCAACGTTAGCGGAAATGTTGGCCTGTTGTCGTGGTAGATTTCAACTTAAGGATAGGCAACAAATAAGCACAATACGAGACTTGTTTAGGTAAATTCAGCGATACACCAAAAGAAGGAATCATCAAAGGAAACAATGTAATCAACCTTTGCATAAAACATGATTTAATAATACGAGTTATGGTCATATACACCATGTTATTCTTTACGTTCGGGGAAAGGGGGGGGGGGCGCTGCGTGGTCTCGAGGTATGGTGTCCGCCTCTAGTGTTAAGGTCCCGGGTTCACGCCCCGGTGATGACCGGGATTTTTTCACGTGGACTTCTAGTAACAAAATTTCCCCTGGTCTCTGGGTAGTGGGATCGGACCCCATGTGTATTTTTGCGCACGTAAAAAATCCCTTGGCAGTTGGAAATCGAAAAAGAGTAACATAATGCCGCTGCCCGGGCAAAGATTTCGAGTTAAAAATCTACCCAAAGTATTTTCAGGATCCTCGCCGGTGCTACGGAGTTCGTGCACTGAGCTGAGTTTCTCCAGACTCAGATTTGAGTTAGGAGGAAACGAAGCACTTATGGGTTGCACCCGTGCACCGTGATGTTGATCCATCGACTAAACTAAACTAACTAAACTAAACGTTATTTTAAAATAATGCAATCGGAGAAGGCTCTGGGCCGACTGAGGCATCGCATAAGTATACATTTTAATGTATTATTTGGCACTCATAGAAGTAGAAGACAGAAGTAAAACTATAGCTTTCACTTTGTGTGTTTCCTAGTGTGTCCTCTGCTCTCAACATCTTTCTTCAACTTCTAGTGACTAATAATAGATATACATTTATTTACGGTCAGTTTATTCCTCACCTACCTGTTAATGTGCTGTCTTTGTATTATGCTGACCAGTTTGACCAGTTTTGCCATCTCTTTTTGATGAAAAAGCACTAAAATCGACCCAAAAATGCACCAAAACACCAAAAAAAAAAAAAAGCACCACCTGTTTTTATTACTAATGTAACAAAGTAGCACATTATAATTTATTATTATCATCTCATATTACAATGAAGTTTATTCCAGATCCGCCAAATCCCAATCAGAACTACCCTCGAACCAAAAAATCACTAAATTGCAATAATAATTTTTTGGGAAAGCACTAGAACAAGCACTGGCGGCATTGATTCAAAATGTTATAAAATACCACATATAATGTATTATTATCACTGAATATCAGAATGACGTTTATACCAGATCTGCCAAATCCCAGTCAGACAACTCCTCTTCAGTTTCTGTAGCTATTTCCTGCTGTTTTTGCTCCTGCGATGATGATGATGATGATTGAAATAAACATGCATATGCCTCCCGTGGTCCAATTTCTAGTAGATTATCCTTAGGTAGTTTATAATCATGACAACATTTGTCATATCGTTTCATTCCATATCTAATAGTCCAAATAGCTGTCAAACACTTTATGATCAGTCTGCTCCGCAATTTTGATTTTATAACTCCCATCTGACTGAAAATACACTCCACGTCCGCATTAGAATGAGGTAAAATGAGCACAGTTAAAGCCAATTCTGTATGATCTTTGAAAGGATTTTCACCAGGGGCATCCCTGTATGAGGCTATTTCTGCCCACAATCTAAGTGTGTCAGAGGTCTGTGTCCACTGCATATGATGAAGTTTTCTCCACTGGACATTGATGCGAGTGAGAGTAGCTGCATCTTCTACAAACATTTTAGCAAGATCCAATATACAGGGCTTCATTGGTTGTAGACATTCACTTCTACTAAGACATTACGTGGACTGCAACACTCGAACGTTATCCGGCAAACGTAATAGCTCAATTAAAAAACTGAATGCACCTTCCACGAATTTCTTTCTCATCGGGAAACTGGTAGCCTGCTATTTCTTTCTCAAACTCATAACCTAGACTGGGATTAGGATCTAAATAATCTTGAATAGCATCACTTTCTGTTATTTTTTTCCCCAGGAATAGCAATCTTTGAACTGATAGAATCAGTGAGTTGGACAAGATCGCTGAGTAGTTTTGTTGGATCCTGTATATCTGCTTCGAATTTCTTATTCACACTTTAAACTTATTCGAGAATATGCATTGAGAAATATGAGATACACATAGTTTTTCATGTCGCTAAACATAGAATGTAGAAGTTCTGCTGTATAACAGCGCTCGTTGAGTCTTGCTATATCAAAATGAGTTCTGAGCTCGACCCACTGCTGCAATATTCTGACAATGGCAGACTGAATGGACATCCATCGTTTATGGCTTAATTAAACAATCTTCAGCGGATGTTGTCCATCATTTGTTGAAGCAAAAAGCTCCCTGTACTTTGCTTGACGAAGACGTGAGTGAGAAAACCAGTTATATGTTTCTCTAATCATGAACTTATGTTCTTGGTCAGACAAGCAGCTGCAGCCTGTGACACTGCCAGCTGAAGGAAATGACATACACACCTAATTTTTACCAGATGAGGAACTTCGGATTTTAATTGTGTATATACTCCATTGTTTACACATGTCATGACAGATGCACTGTCAGTGCCGAGTGCAACTAGTCTTTGCAACTCAAGTCCATTCTCGTTTAAATAATATTTTAGCGCATTGCATATTGCCTGCGCTTTGCAGTCACTCACTTCAACTAAATCGTATTAAAGGTAGTTAAATTACTTGAATATTGCGCGGTAATGTACTAAGACTGTTTTACTCCCTAGCTTCAGTTCAAATTTGGCTTTTAAGTGTTCCCAAAATGATTTTTTAAGTAATTTTTACCCACTAAAAACAAAGCATCAAAAAGCACCCCAAAAACAATTGTGAAGCACCAAATTTGGGCGGCCGCGCTAAATGCAACGTTTTAGTACTAAATGACTTGAAAAAGCACTACATTTGGTGAGAAAAACGTCAAAATGGCAACACTGATGCTGACCACATAAAAACCGACAAGTCATGCCTCGTATTTCAATGTTCATAATAATCTAGACACAGCAATAGGTCCAATATGTTTGCTTGTTTCTTATTTGACCTATGCTTGGTTCATATAAATTTAAGAGACCTATGGTGCTGTTTCAGAGATTAGATACGAATTATGTCCGTATTCCATAGATGTGGGTGCATATGTGTGATAGACATGGTTTAATGATGAAACCTTCTTTCTTTCATCTTCTTCTGTGCGCGCAAATTAGTACTTGTGAATCTGTTTAGTTTAGTTTAGTTTAGACGACAGATCAACATAATGGCACACGGGTGTAACCCATAAGTGCTCAGTTCTTCTCCTAACTCAAGCCTGAGTCCGGAGAAACTCAACTCAGTGCACGAACTCCGGAGCACCGGCGAGAATCCTGAAATACTTTGGGTAGATTTTTAACTAGAAATTTGTCCCGAGAATCGCGGTTAGGCTACTCTTTTTCAATTTCCAACTGCCAAGGGACATTTTACGTGCTCAACAATACACACGGGTGTCCGATCTCACTACCCAGAGACCAGGGGAAATTCTATTACTAGAGGTCCAGGTGAAAAAATCTCTGTCCTCACCAGGGGTTGAACCCGGTACGTCCAGCACTCGAGGCGGACACAATATCTCGAGACCACTCAGACCCCCTGAACAATACAGATGAACAAGCAGCTAGAAAGTCGAATATAGGCCTTGGAGATGTGGATATACAGAAGAATATGTCGTATATCATCGAAACAAAACAATCAAATACAGAGGTTCTAGAAAAACTGGGAATGGAAAATGAGTTGATGAAAAAAAAAGTGGCAAGTGAAATATTTCGGCCACGTTAAAAGACATACATGTGTATTTGTTTACGTGAATCCTTATTCGCCTCAATGGTTCAGAAACAATTGATTTTTTTTTATTTGGAGGTTGTAATTTCAAATACCGCTGTGGTAACTATAGATTGCACTCAGTTTGTTATCCAGTGTTTCCCCGATATCTGCTCCATTCTTATCTTCTGTGAGCGCCAATAAGTTCTTGTAGATGTGTGTATGTGCTTTCTTTGCTTAGAGCAGAAACTATCTATACACCAATCCATATGTTTTTGACCTCAGACATTTCCGGCACATTGCTACCGGGGTTACATAAATCAATACACATTGTCTTCTTGACAATTTTCCCTCCGACTGTCCTAGAATGCTGGTGTCTAACAAACTAAATTGTGTGCTTGTTGATTATCAACATGGCATTTCAAATCTCACGGACACCAGAAGAAATATAATGTATAGTAATTAATAGAACACAGCCTGGGCGATTTCTGTCATTTGCATAAAAACAGGTTTGCTTAAATATTGTAGCGTTGATATTAAATAGACAATTACAGATGTATTCGTCTTTACTTTCTTCTTCTTTCTTCGAAATGAGACTTCAAAGGAAATGTCAATAAAGAACACAGTAATTAGATGTCTGTTCATGACATTAATGTACAGTTTATAAAAAAAAATTTTCACATTTCGTAAGTGTATGTCGATTAACAGACGAGACCCAAATCGTTGACGTAATTTGCCTGGATAACAATGTCTTATTCACACAAACATACTCTCTGACTAGAATGTATTCAGACCACGTTTTTATTGCCCTTGATGATAATTGGATTGCGCACCTAGCAATCTAGAATCATTACATAGTCATTTAAATGCTCATGTAATCATGCAATTGTAAATCTATGAATGAAATCGTGAAGCCAATAATTCAGTTTTCAAAACATGGCTACTGCACATGCAGACATTATAATTAACCCCAATTTTGCCCCATCCTGTATGCTGTATCTGTCAAAGACCTCATTCCATACGTATGTGATTATCTAATTGCAGATACAGACACACACTACAGACGTAGTACAATATAATAATGGCGATAGTCTATTCAATCCCAATGAGACATGTACAGACAGCAACGTGTGTGACTGAATACCCCAGCATTTCACTGGCTCCAATAAACAGATTGTGTCTATATGTTGATTTCAAGCTTGGAATTTCCAACTTCTACAACACCAGACAGTTTTCATTCATTGTGCAATTACTTTCTCGAAATGTAATGCAACAATCAAAAGGACACAGCCTACACGATTTCTGCTATTTGCGCACAATCATTCATTCAATCATTTGTCGTCTCTACAATGAAGGTTGTCTTCCAAAGTATTCACACTGTCTCTCGCCCTGACTGTGCATAATGTCAGATTGATGTCCGTCCGTCTCTTGATATTGTCTTCCCGCTTGAATCGTTGTCTACTTCTTGCTCGCTTGCCCTCAGCATTGCCATCCAGTATGGTTTTTATAAGATTAGCGTATCTTTTAACGAAGCCGAAATATTTCACTTGCCTCGTTTTTTTTTTTTATCAACTCCCTTGTCATTCCCAGTTTTTCTAGAACCTCTGTATTTGATTGTTTTGTTTCCATGATATACGACATATTCTTCTGTATATCCACATCTCCAGGGTCTCTATTCGACTTTCTAGCTGCTTGTTCATTGTCCATGCTTCCGCTCCATACAATAATGTTGAATATATGTAACAGTTGACAATTCTCATTTTTAATACATTGTTAATCTCTCTAGATGTTAATACTGATTTCATGCTGCTGAAAGCATTTTTTGCCATTCCTATTCTCTTTTTTTATTTCTATTTCACTTCTGCCATCATGTTATTACATGTCCAAGACAGGAGAAACGTGTTATTTGTTCTAGTATCTCCCCGTTTAATATGCTAATCATTGATGACCTTTCCCTTCCACTGCTGATTATCATAGATTTCGTATTTGAGTTGTTAATATCCAAGCCACATTCTGCACTATGCCTCTTTCTTGTTCCTCTCGGTTTTGTAACTTTTGCTCGCTTTCTGCTATTAATATGATATCGTCGGCATAACGAAGATTATTTATGATTCTTCCATTGATGTTAAGTCCAGGCAGTTCGACTTGTTTAACAATTCTTTATGTGTATAGGTTGAAGAGGCTTGGGGACAACACACATCCCTGCCGTACTCCTGTTTTTATCTATATGGGCGACGAATAATTATTTCCGCATCTAATTGGCGCCACTTGTTCCCATTCCATCCATCCATCATGTGCCATGCCAGTAAACGTGGGCGGTCATGTTTTGCCATCTCACTCGATCACCAGAGTCGTGGATCAGCTCTATGTTTCTGTCTCGACCATAACACGAGGCCAAGCCATCCAGGTACTTGCTTCTAGGTCTTCCTCTTGGTCTGTTCCCTTTGATCTTACCAGTTGTCACCAAGTTCTCCAATTCATTTCTTCTCATAACATGCCCAAAAAATTGTGACTGTCTGCGTCTAATGTCTCTAATCAGCTTACGATCTTAGTTTGTTTCTTGAAGGACCTGTTCATTGGTCTTTCTGGCTGTCCATGGTATTCTTTGCATTTTCCTCAGAAACCACATTTCTACAGCCATCAGATGTTTTTCAGCTTGACTGCTCATTGTCCAAGCTTCACATCCATATAAAAGTACAGATTCTATGTAGCACCTCAGCACTCTTTTTCTCGTTTCAACTGACATCTTTTTATTGGTCAGTATGTTTTTCATCTTGCTAAAGGCTACCTTAGACATGGCGATTCTTGTTCTAATCTCTTCAAGTCATCTCACATCAGATGTTATTACTGTTCCGAGATAATTGTGCCTATTCACTTGTTGTAGAATATTCCCATTTACTTGTATATTACATTGTGGTATATCGTTCTTCCTAGTGACGACCATAATCTGTGTCTTTTTACAATTTAATTCTAACCCTCGTTGTTCACTGTGTGTAACAACTGCATCTACTAGATGTTGCAGGTCCTGTTCATTGTATGCAATCAAGACTGTATCGTCTGCATATCTAATGTTATTGATGCATCGGCCCCCCCCCCCAATATTGATTCCTTCCATATCTTCAATATTTCTGAAAATATTTTCACTGTACAAGGAAAGCAGATCTGGAGACATTACACACCCCTGTCTCACACCTCTCTTAATAGGCTGATATTGGCCTACTTCATTATCAACTCTTATGGCAGCTTGTTGTTTCCAATATATGTTTTTTAAAAGTCTAAGGTCTTTTCCATCAATTTGTAGATCTTCAAGCATCCTTATCATGTCGACATGTCTCAGTTTATCGAAAGCCTTTTTGTAGTCAATAAAGCAAAGGTGTAGATCTGTGTTTACTTCTATAGATCGTTCGATTACGGTTCTCAGTAAATATACAGCATTTACTGTACCCTTTCCTTCTACAAACCCACATTGTTCTTCTCCTATTTCAGGTTGTATTTTCTTCCTAACTCTTTGCATGATAATTCTTAGCAAATCATCGTGATGTGACTCATTATACTAATTGTTCGATGTTGATCACATTCCAAGGCTCCTGATTTCTTTGGGATTGCAATAAATACAGACTTACATAATTCATGATGTATATTTCCAGTATCATATATTGTATTAAGCAGACTGGCAACTTTATCTATTCCATATTCTTCTAAAGCATTAATCATTTCTGTTGTGACACTGTCTGAACCTGGGGTCTTGCCAGATTTAATATGGTTAAGAGCATTCTGAACCTCCATCTTCAAAATTGCTGGTCCTTCATTATTATTTTGAACATCGTAGTGTTCGTCTCTGTTGCCGTCATAAAGGTTTTTCACATAATCTGACCATACACGTAAGATCTGATCTTTTTCTATTATGACTCTTCCATCTTTTGTCTTTAGGCAGCCTGCTTATGTACGTGTTCTTTGATTAGTAAGCTCCAGGATTCTTTTGTGCATTAGTTTCGCATTTTTACTGTTGTGTTGTTTTTCAATTTCTTCACAGTTTTTCTCAAGCCATGTTCCCATTACTAGTTACTAATTCTTCTGAGGTCCTTTTCTACAAGACTTACTCAACTCATCTCTGGACTATGTTTACCAGCTTCCTGACCCAGATGATGCTCTGGACCACTGGCGGCTGAAGACCTTTCTAAGCGTATTTTATAAGCATGTTCCATTTAAGGAAGTTCGTGTTAAACATAACACTAAACCCCCGTGGATCACACAGGAGGTAGTTGAACTTATGAGAGACCGAGACAGGGCACTTAAAAATAGACATCTAACTATGTACCGCAATCTGAAAAACAAAGTTCAATATGTTATTCGAAAGGAAACGAAAAACTATTTTAAGAACTTAATAAGAGATAAAACCAACACTAAAGATATTTGGAAAGCAATTAATACCTTGACAAACAAACACAAATCATCACAATCGTTACCATCAAATCAGCTTACATGTGATCAATTCAGTAGTTTATTTCAGTCTGACATAAACCAACAGAAGGCTGCAATACCAGATGTGCCTCATGATATATCTTTATTATCATCATTCTGTGAGAGCAAATGCTATGGAGACATTCCCACAAACATACCGCTAATGACGACCACTGAAGTATTTACTCATCTCAGGAACCTAAAACTCAATAACTCATCAGGACTAGATGGAATCAGTAATTAGACCCTTCGCTATGCTGCACCGGCGATCTGCGAGTCACTAACTTTTATATACAATCAAAATCTCACCAAAGGTCACTTCCCATCAGCCTTTAAAATCGCTAAAGTGTATCCTCATTTAAAAGCTGGTTCATTAGACTATTGTATCATGAGTAATTATATGCCAATTTCCATATTATCCTCTCATCCAAACCGCTAGAAAGGCACATCCACAAAGCAACACTAGAGCATTTAGTTCGCCACAAACTAATAGCTGACAGTCAGTCAGGATTTCGGCCAAAATATTCCTGCCATACGGCCCTAACAAACATGATAGAAAACTGGCATCAAAATATTAAAAGCAACACTCTATGTGGAACGATGTTTATAGACTTTAAAAAAGCAATCGATATGATAGATCATACTATCCTAATTCAAAAACTAGAAACAATAAAAGTAAGCTTTAATATAGTGACATTAGTAAACTCATTTTTATTAGACAGAAAACAAGTAGTATCACACAATCAATCTCTATCCCACGCTATTCCCATTAATACGGGAGTACCTCAGAGGTCTCTACTTGGCCCTCTGTTATTTGCCATTTATATAAATGATCTTCCCTTATATCTGTCATTGTCCTGCGATCTATTTGCAGACGACTGCACAGTATATACAAACGCTATTGATCGTAATGTTCTAGAATTATCCTTGCAACAGGAAATAAATAGTGTAGTTAACTGGAGTCATGCAAACCGCATGCAAATTAACATTTCTAAAACAACATCTATGTTAATAGGAACCAGGCAAAGACTTCAGACTCTAAACTCGCAGGGAACTCTTCAGCTGCACATTGGTAGCACACCTATAGAAAGTGTAACCGAGCACAAGGCACTGGGTCTTATCATAGATCAAAATCTATCCTTTAATTCCCATGTTCATGCTCTTGTTAAACAAATAGCCAAAAAAGTGTACCAACTTTCCAAAATTAAAAACTTCCTCGACGAAAACACAAGAAAGATATGCTATACTTCCCACATACAAACACATATTGATTATTGCTCCACAATCTGGGATGGATGCTCCAAATCAATAACAAAACACTTTATTCATTCCAGAAAAGGGCAGTGCGTCTAATCAATGGTGATAAGTTTACAGACAATTCTAACCTACATGAACGTCTTCAGTTACTGCCACTCCACAAACGCCTCCTTTTTAATTAATAAGGCTAAACTAACTCACAAACTCCTATTTATAAATGCCCCAAGCTACGTTTGGCCATTGTTTAAATATAACGCAGGACAGCGAACGACTAAATATACTTCATGTCCCTAAACCTATGATAGACTTATATAAAACAAGCTTAGCATACTCTGCCACTCAGTTGTGGAATAATCTTCCACAAGAAATTAAAGACACCACCAATCATTATACATACAGTCGCAACCTGTTTGAACACTACCTCAGGACAGACTACATGCACCCTTAATTTAAAAAAAAAAACAGCAACAAAGACAATAATAATGGTAAATTATCTCGACCGACAACTAGCTAGAAAAAAAAAATAATTACCATATATGTGGCACACTACACCCACCTTGGGTATTTATGATACCCATGTTAAACATTGCCTCAACGAGTCATGCATTATTGATTATTTTTCATGCGTTTTAATGCTTATTGTTCTTTTGTTGTCAAAGAATTGCTTCATAAGAGATGTTGAATGACAGAATGCATGAGAGGAAATAGAGAGGAAGGGCAGAATGTCAGACGGGAATGCGTGCCCAATTCTTAACCCTTTGAAAATAAAGATTTTCGTTCGTTCGTTCGTTCGTTTGTTCGTTCGTTCGTTCGTTCGTTCGTTCCAATATCTTGAAGGCATGTAATTAGTCGTTCTGTTTGGACTCTATCAAAAGCTTTCCTGTAGTCTATAAAACAAACATCTATATTTTTCTGAACTTATATTTATTATTCAATTAATATCTTCATACATATTATTGCTTCCTTCATGTAGCTGTGATTGCGGAACCAAAAGTGCTCTTCACTCTGTATGGAGTGTAACGAGTTCACCTTGGGTAGTGAGAGTGAACCACACCCGAGGTGTCTCTGGCACTCCCGTGTATTCTAGCCCCAGGGGTTGGACGAGCCGATACACATTTTTCCTCTGTGGTTGATCTCCAATTTAGTTGATTACGTCTACAAGCCCCTCCAGATTCTAGACCCCCACTAACTACCTATATCTGTGGAACAATGAACATTTAGGCATCGTCCGAGACCACACTCAATCATTATACAAAGAGCCAGTCAACTTACATAAAGTTTATTCTACCCTTGAGAATATAGAACCGAAATGAACATCCTGATAGAATAATCTATTTACACAAATAGAAGATAGAGTAGAGACAGATTCAGAGATGTAGGTGTCTTCATCGAGTTGAGAAGTAGATTGGATGCAGATGTCCCGTCCAGTTGGTCCGCCACTCACCCGGCTTCCTTCCAGTGAGATGACTAGAACCTTGGAGACCACTCTGTCTCCAGAGAGTGGATCCACAAAACTAGATTCCCTGCTGGACCACACTTCACTGGACCAACTGCATCTATATCACTCCCACGGAGTCACTGTTAAGACAGTTCTCGAACAATACCGGTTGGGAGACAATCCTCCTGGACTTGACTCCAAGTATTAGTCACTTCGATGAACTCAAACAATCACTGACCAATCTAATGGTCTGTCACTCATAACACAGTCCCACTGCAGAACAGCTATGGCATTGACCAATTCAATGGTCCCTTCGTCACAGCACCGGAACATGGATGGAAAAATGTCACGGACCAATCCAATGGTCTCTTACAGTTACACTGCTTGTAGTATCAGATATGGCTACTGAAAATGTTACTGAGTCCTTCTAGAACACAGTTGATAATCTTGATATTGGGACAGTACATTAATAGAATCAGACATCTCTTTCACGGACACAATTCAGGTTGGACTATAACCCCATAGTCCCTTCCACCGGGTTACACTTGACACACGTCAATAACTGGTGTAGTTCTTCTCAAGACCTGCCACTAGAGCTGTCCAAAGAACCATTCAAGTGTCTGAAGATCAGTTACTTCTGCGTTTAGGCAGAACCCGCGTCAAACTAGACGGACCGGTGTTCCCTGTCGTTGAGCATGATTACTCAAAATGCTGAAATGTTCCTAGTAGAAACAGAGTGTCTTCTATTATCAAACGATCACCAACCCTCACTTCCCACACGGGCACCTTCAGGGCAGTGGTAATTCTTGAAGCACTCTTCACTCATGGTGCAGCACATTGGGTACCTGGTGTGGTTGAGTCTGGCGTGATAAGTAAAGAACTGAACCCTTCGCTCTGTCACACGAAGTGGTTTCCTGCCAACAACATTATAGTTGACTGGTTCCTCAACAGGCAAACTCCTGAAAAGGAAGAGCGACCGGTGAGAGTATACTGGCCCAAACATTAGTCCACATGCATCCTACCAATAACTACTCAACCCTCAGTCATGCTACTTAGTTATGCATATAACCAAAGCATTATCTCTATATGGCGAGTAGTAAAGCATGGGTTTGCAAATGTCAGCTGGCCTCACAGAACAGCCCGTCAAACAGAGCAAGAAATCAGAATGACGAGTCTGATCTTTGGTCTCACCTATCCCTAATCATCTACCAGTCGTCGCTAACGTCAGTAGTGATACAAGGCTGTTATTATGGTTCTAATTTAATCGAACTAAACATAGGTAAAGAGTCCCTGGACTCGTTCCTAACATCATCAATGTACATTAAGAAACATAAGCTTGATCAATATCCCATCCCTCGGGATATAGGAATAGGACATGATCACATCCACTATGTACACAAGCCTGTTTGCTGGTGGGATCACCTGCCCACGCCATAGCAAACTCTTCTTATCAGACTCTGCCTTAGAGTCAAGAAGCCTTCTTAAGAATACATGTTCCCCACATGTTCCAAGGGTAATGTTCCCATTCTGTCCTCCCCAAGTGGTTTAGCCTTGGCATGGACTGAACTTCATCGTTGGCTTGGCCTACCAACACATACTTTCATAACTTGCTTTTCCATCCCCCATATCCTATATTTCCCCAGTCTCATACAGCCTCCTTGCATCCTTCCATACTTCCAGCACCTGAGCATTCACTCGCACTAGCGCCAGTATGAAAGAAACAGGATAGCTCAGACAAGATTACAGAACGCATATTTATATCGCGACGGCACGCAGTGTTATCTCGCGACGAGCTATTCGGCGTTCGGAATTACCCCAGGAAGTATCACATGCCATGACCTAATATATATACACACAATGTCAGATCATATATATATATATATATAGATATAGCACCAAAGCAACTTACCTTTACACAGAAATCCGCTGTTCCACACAATGAATTCACTATTAAGTTATTACACAATAGTTACATCATTCCTGGTGGCACAGAACTAAGTTCTTCCTTTACTTAGTAACTAAGCACAATTTTGTCTGAAACTCCACCTACCAACTTACCTGGTTTTCTAACCGTTCTTCTGGCTTCAGCAACTGACTGACATAATCTAAGTTTCCATCCGGCACAAGTAACTAGGTTTTATTCTAACACAGCAACCTAATAGATGCAACGATTGGCAAAATATGGTACATATATTTGGAACCCAAATCGCCCACATCACAATACGGAGTTTCTAACAGCTGATTCTCAAGCACACGGTAAACAAACAAGATTCGCCGTCAACTGCGTTATCGATCGGTTTGCTAATTAGTATGCAAGGACATCCGCATAGGTAATGAGGTTAGAACAATGGCGTGTGGAACACACGTACAAAGTTAAATGATTTAAACAAATATCTACCTGCATTGGTGAACCAGATCTCCAGTCAGCTCCGAACTGTTCAAGGGCTTCTCAGCTTCCTTGACATACCAGTCAGCCGAATTATGGTTGAGGTGAGACGCAACACAACAAAATTGGCTCACATCTGGCCTGCGTCCGTTCTGTTCCAACAACAGTAAGTGAATGACTGATTTAGCCACATTCCCGCTTCGTGCCAACTCAATGCGCCCTAGAAGCGAGTGCTTCTTGAGAAAAGATACTTTCTCGGGAAACCGTCATTTCCCGCCTAGAGTTTCTAGATCTCTCTGCACGGGAATTTAGAGCGATACCCAGCAACACGGGTTACTCGAATTCCGATGTTTCGAGAATATTCTAGATCGTAAGTCCTTCATCGGCTTCCCTCAGTCTATTTTTAGCTGGGAAAGTCCCCGATGACGCGCCAAAATAGTGCGGAATCTTGACGACCCAAGACAGATAATCGCGTTTCGTCACATAGGCCCCCACTTTAAGAGGATCGAAGCCGTCGTTCCACTTCTACGCAGAAGCTGTCTATGTCGTTCGTTCTTCTTTCTTAGAGACCGGATGGCGGGTGAGGAAGTCTAACCCGTCAATATTGTATAGAATACTTTTACCACATTAGGTGGGGAGACAAGCTACTCAGTATCACGGGTGATCAACGCCTACTCCGCTACTGCGATCGGGCCTCTCGCAGTGTCTTGCGGACCAGAGCTCCCGTCTCGATCTGAGTTAACGATCGTTCCTGCCAGAGTTTACTGGACTTCTGCAACTCCAGCTTCCCCTTTTCGAGGACCCAGCTGGACTGCAGCCGGTCGGATTGAGGGACCAAGGGTCTGTGTCCGTTCTGACACACCCCACCTCTTCCGACCACGGTTCTCAGTGTAGCTAGCACTGCGGGTGTTCCTTTGGCCGTTCATGTTCCCCCGAGCACCGGGCTGAACCGAAGAAGGTACCTGCACATACATATAGGACTTCCTATGGTGTGACAGGCTTTCCGCTACCTGACCTGAACCCCGAACCGTTCTTTCAGCGAATCTCTGCGCCCTTGGGCTGGTAGACTTATCATCGGGCTTCCCCTCATAGCGCATGAGGAGACTGGAATGGAAAGTAGTAGACTTTCCCAGGATCACCACTCCATAGTGCTTGTGGATCCCCACTTTATCCACTAGGAATGGGCCCTGCCACCCGATTTCGAATTCGTTCCCCTCGATTGGGAGGAGTACTAGAACTCGGTCTCCAACCTCTAAGGATATCTTCGTCTTCGTCCGTTTCTCAGGTGTGCATTTACGGCACTCAGGACAAGATCTAATATACCTGCGCACGTCGCCTGTCATTCCCGGCCACCAATAGTACCGGGATAGACATTTACTGGTTGCCCCTACAGTCAGATGTCCGGTTGGGGACCTGACATGTACCGTTCGCAGCAGATTAGCTCTGAAGCTCTCAGGAACCAACTTACGTTCCCTCTGCCTGTTCTCTGTTCCAGTCTGAATTAACGGTGACTGGTTATCAGAGTTGAACTTACCCTGAGTTAACGGGTTTTCATTGTTGGGCAACCATTCCGAACAAGGACACTCCGTCGCATCCTTGCTCCGAGCATTACTCATTCCATCCGGGTGAGTATTTCGGAGACTTACCTTTTCGAGACCCTCTTCCTCTGTACCTCTGACCTGCCTAGACTTATGGATGCTAGGGTGTTCTGGTTCCCCCAGAAACACGTACTTCCGGCCAAGAATTAGGGGATAGAGAGGATCCGGTACGACTGCCGCCTGAATGCGTCCAGTAACGTACTTGCTCCGAATCTCCACATTGGCAATCGGGCAACGTAACGCTACAGCACTCCTACTGGCTGGCTGTATCTCCGTCATCTCCCCGGTGAGTTGCTCTGGGCCTGTCAGGTGGGATGCAATTACAGATGAAAATTGCAATCCCGTGTCGTAGAGGCACAACACCTGTTGCCCATTCACTTCTACTTCCTCAACCACTGGAGGTCGCTCTGGTTCCCCATTCCCATCAACCGACTTCACTTTCCTGCAAGGTCTATCCCTAACCTCTGCAAGACAAGCAAAGTGAAAGTCCTTGGCTTTACTCCTACACACACTCGTATTGTGAGTGCTGGACTTACAGAATTTGCACCATCGTTCACTCCACTTCCTCTTTGGAGAACTAGGTGGGGTATTCTTACCTTGGTTGACGTTAGAGATTTTCTCTAAAGAGTTTACCTGTTTCTTTGGTTCATCCGAACCTTTGGTCTTTGACTTCTTCTTTGACTTACCTTGATCCGTATCTTTCGATCTCGGATCTGTTGGACTGGTGTCCCCAGTCTCGCCATAGACTTCAACGTATCTTTCGGCTAACTTGGTGACTATATCCAATCTCTCAGCCCCATTCTCACCTAAGAAGTTTCGCAAGGGTTTAGACATTTGCATTCGCATGTGATCTACAACCATCAACTCACGCAAACTTTCATACTCCTCTTTAAATCCGGCCAAGGCCATCCATTTAAGAAGGTATGAGTTCAATCTCACACTGTATGATGAAAACAGTTCACCAGGTTCTCGCTTCGCAGTTCGAAACTTCCTTCGGTATGAGTGCGCTGTGATCTCGAATCTCTTCAAGAGAGCCGCTTTCAGTGCCGGGTAATCATTCTGTAGACCCGGTGGCAAGCGTGCATACACCTCATAACCTTCGGCACGGAGTCCCTGGGAGAGTTTTAAACACCATTTCTGTTTGTCTAATCCCATTGCAATAGCCATGGCCTCATACTTCTCTAAGTATTGGTCTATCCGTTCCTTCTCGGGTTCGAACGGCTGTAAAGGCCATTTCATAGCCTGGTAGTCACGTCTACTGGTTGACTCTGAGCCAGGAGGTACACCTCCTCCCATAGCTCCATCAGTTACACCTGTAGCAGGCACTTGTGCCTCAAGTAGCTTCATTCGATACTCATGGTCACGTTTTTCTTTCTCGGCTTCCAACTCAAGCCGTTTCATTTCAGTATCAGCCGCTATCCTCTTTTCCTCAAGAGCCACTTTACTGGCTTCCAGTTCTCTTTCTGCTCTCCTCCTCTCTCTTTCCTCTTGGCGAAAATTCCTTTCCACCTCTTGCACATAGGATTTCAAAGCATCTCCTTCAAGACCAGACTTACGTCCAGTTTCCTGAACTTTGTCTAAGTCTAACTCTTGGGTAGACATGTTGACTTATGAGAGGTGGGTACTCAAGTATGTGTGGGTGAAGCAATACAATGAATCAATAATCAATAGTACTAACTAATCACCACAACACAAATGTCCGTCAGACAGTTAGGAGATAGGTAGAAGTAGTAGAATCTTATGTAGACTGAAGTAGAGGATAAAGACTAAGTCCCTATCCCTATGTGAGAGGTCTACAACACACAAAGATCTTGGAATAATCCCGGACGAGCCCCCACTCTGTATGGAGTGTAACGAGTTCACCTTGGGTAGTGAGAGTGAACCACACCCGAGGTGTCTCTGGCACTCCCGTGTATTCTAGCCCCAGGGGTTGGACGAGCAGATACACATTTTTCCTCTGTGGTTGATCCCCAATTTAGTTAATTACGTCTACAAGCCCCTCCAGATTCTAGACCCCCACTAACTACCTACATCTGTGGAACAATGAACATTTAGGCATCGTCCGAGACCACACTCAATCATTATACAAAGAGCAAGTCAACTTACATAAAGTTTATTCTACCCTTGAGAATATAGAACTGAAATGAACATCCTGATAGAAGAATCTATTTACACAAATAGAAGATAGAGTAGAGATAGAATCAGAGATGTAGGTGTCTTCATCGAGTTGAGAAGTAGATTGGATGCAGATGTCCCGTCCAGTCGGTCCGCCACTCACCCGGCTTCCTTCCAGTGAGATGACTAGAACCTTGGAGACCACTCTGTCTCCAGAGCGTGGATCCACAAAACTAGATTCCCTGCTGGACCACACTTCACTGGACCAACTGCATCTATATCACTCCCACGGAGTCACTGTTAAGACAGTTCTCGAACAATACCGGTTGGGAGACAATCCTCCTGGACTTGACTCCAAGTATTAGTCACTTCGATGAACTCAAACAATCACTGACCAATCTAATGGTCTGTCACTCATAACACAGTCCCACTGCAGAACAGCTATGGCATTGACCAATTCAATGGTCCCTTCGTCACAGCACCGGAACATGGATGGAAAAATGTCACGGACCAATCCAATGGTCTCTTACAGTTACACTGCTTGTAGTATCAGATATGGCTACTGAAAATGTTACTGAGTCCTTCTAGAACACAGTTGATAATCTTGATATTGAGACAGTACCTTAATAGAATCAGACAACTCTTTCACGGAACCAATTCAGGTTGGACTATAACCCCATAGTCCCTTCCACCGGGTTACACTTGACACACGTCAATAACTGGTGTAGTTCTTCTCAAGACCTGCCACTAGAGCTGTCCAAAGAACCATTCAAGTGTCTGAAGATCAGTTACTTCTGCGTTTAGGCAGAACCCCCGTCAAACTAGACGGACCGGTGTTCCCTGTCGTTGAGCATGATTACTCAAAATGCTGAAATGTTCCTAGTAGAAACAGAGTGTCTTCTATTATCAAACGATCACCAACCCTCACTTCCCACACGGGCACCTTCAGGGCAGTGGTAATTCTTGAAGCACTCTTCACTCATGGTGCAGCACATTGGGTACCTGGTGTGGTTGAGTCTGGCGTGATAAGTAAAGAACTGAACCCTTCGCTCTGTCACACGAAGTGGTTTCCTGCCAACAACATTATAGTTGACTGGTTCCTCAACAGGCAAACTCCTGAAAAGGAAGAGCGACCGGTGAGAGTATACTGGCCCAAACATTAGTCCACATGCATCCTACCAATAACTACTCAACCCTCAGTCATGCTACTTAGTTATGCATATAACCAAAGCATTATCTCTATATGGAGAGTAGTAAAGCATGGGTTTGCAAATGTCAGCTGGCCTCACAGAACAGCCCGTCAAACAGAGCAAGAAATCAGAATGACGAGTCTGATCTTTGGTCTCACCTATCCCTAATCATCTACCAGTCGTCGCCAACGTCAGTAGTGATACAAGGCTGTTATTATGGTTCTAATTTAATCGAACTAAACATAGATAAAGAGTCCCTGGACTCGTTCCTAACATCATCAATGTACATTAAGAAACATAAGCTTGATCAATATCCCATCCCTCGGGATATAGGAATAGGACATGATCACATCCACTATGTACACAAGCCTGTTTGCTGGTGGGATCACCTGCCCACGCCATAGCAAACTCTTCTTATCAGACTCTGCCTTAGAGTCAAGAAGCCTTCTTAAGAATACATGTTCCCCACATGTTCCAAGGGTAATGTTCCCATTCTGTCCTCCCCAAGTGGTTTAGCCTTGGCATGGACTGAACTTCATCGTTGGCTTGGCCTACCAACACATACTTTCATAACTTGCTTTTCCATCCCCCATATCCTATATTTCCCCAGTCTCATACAGCCTCCTTGCATCCTTCCATACTTCCAGCACCTGAGCATTCACTCGCACTAGCGCCAGTATGAAAGAAACAGGATAGCTCAGACAAGATTACAGAACGCATATTTATATCGCGACGGCACGCAGTGTTATCTCGCGACGAGCTATTCGGCGTTCGGAATTACCCCAGGAAGTATCACATGCCATGACCTAATATATATACACACAATGTCAGATCATATATATATATATATAGATATAGCACCAAAGCAACTTACCTTTACACAGAAATCCGCTGTTCCACACAATGAATTCACTATTAAGTTATTACACAATAGTTACATCATTCCTGGTGGCACAGAACTAAGTTCTTCCTTTACTTAGTAACTAAGCACAATTTTGTCTGAAACTCCACCTACCAACTTACCTGGTTTTCTAACCGTTCTTCTGGCTTCAGCAACTGACTGACATAATCTAAGTTTCCATCCGGCACAAGTAACTAGGTTTTATTCTAACACAGCAACCTAATAGATGCAACGACTGGCAAAATATGGTACATATATTTGGAACCCAAATCGCCCACATCACAATACGGAGTTTCTAACAGCTGATTCGCAAGCACACGGTAAACAAACAAGATTCGCCGTCAACTGCGTTATCGATCGGTTTGCTAATTAGTATGCAAGGACATCCGCATAGGTAATGAGGTTAGAACAATGGCGTGTGGAACACAAGTACAAAGTTAAATGATTTAAACAAATATCTACCTGCATTGGTGAACCAGATCTCCAGTCAGCTCCAAACTGTTCAAGGGCTTCTCAGCTTCCTTGACATACCAGTCAGCCGAATTATGGTTGAGGTGAGACGCAACACAACAAAATTGGCTCACATCTGGCCTGCGTCCGTTCTGTTCCAACAACAGTAAGTGAATGACTGATTTAGCCACATTCCCGCTTCGTGCCAACTCAATGCGCCCTAGAAGCGAGTGCTTCTTGAGAAAAGATACTTTCTCGGGAAACCGTCATTTCCCGCCTAGAGTTTCTAGATCTCTCTGCACGGGAATTTAGAGCGATACCCAGCATCACGGGTTACTCGAATTCCGATGTTTCGAGAATATTCTAGATCGTAAGTCCTTCATCGGCTTCCCTCAGTCTATTTTTAGCTGGGAAAGTCCCCGATGACGCGCCAAAATAGTGCGGAATCTTGACGACCCAAGACAGATAATCGCGTTTCGTCACACTTCCCCGTCTATATTATTTTGAATTCTTTCTTGCATGACCTTGAATAGTATCTTAGTTAAGTGACTCATTAAACTAATAGGTCTGTAATCCTCACAATCAACAGCTCTTGGCTTCTTGGGTAGTTTGATGAAAATGTATATTTTCAAATCCTCATGGATGTACCCAGTATTATATATATCATTACATAATTCAGTGATAGTATCAATGCTAATGCTGAATAAGGATTTTATCATCTCTGTTATCTGGTTAGGACCTGCAGCCTTTCCTTCTTTCAATTTTTAATAGATTTCTCTACTTCAGCATATAATATGTTTGGTTCATCTTATGTATTATGCAATGTTGGTTTACGTACCCTGCTGTATCAGAATAAACATGGTGTGTACTCCTTTTTTTTATTATGTCGGTATTATCAATTATAATTTCTCCATATTTTCATCTGATACACACATTTCCATGTATATTATTTTTCTTCATTGTATATCTTGTAATATTTTCATGCAGTTCTTTCGAGTTGTGATTTCTTTCTAGATCCTCTAATTCTTTGCATTTTATTCTGCAACTTTATTCTTTCGGAAATCTGCACTGTATTTCTCTGTCTATTAATATATTACAGTGACTGCATTATTATAACCCAAATAATAAATATATAATTAATGTTCATTCTTCTTCCTAGCTAGAACTATGCAATAGACAATCGCATAGATTTCATAGACAGTTAAATCTGGCATAATTCCGTGTCCGAAAAGTTACGCCTTGTTGGCATGATTATAAATCTAACTAACCCTAGCACAATAGCTAGATGCCTGTACATATTTCTTCTCTCATGTGTATACCACAAAATAACACTTTCATAAATGTACAACATAGTAACAGCAAAGAGAAGAGATATCGCTAGCAGCGTTCGTATTTTTTTCCACTCGTCCAACTCCAGTCCACTACTTACTCAATTACTATATTTGTATGTCAGTTCTAAGTCCCGGCCTTTACTTATGTGGTGAAGGAGTTAGCATTCATACACATCATTATTTGCCAAGGGAGAAGGGACATTTATGGTTGTTACCTAACTATTGTGACATCGCTCTGTTTAATCAACCACAATAAACGATAACAATTAACAACCATAAACCGACAATCACCAACCTATAGACAATAACCATCTAAAAAGTTAAGTTGCATGTCATTTACATGACGTCGCTATAATTTCAACAATTTTTGGCTGTTTTTGATTAACAAAGCAAGTTTGCGTTCAGTAGTTTGCGACTGTTTATGAACGGCTAACGTTCATACCGTTGTAAGAAATCAAAACAATGTGGTCTAATTTCAAATCATCTTTTCGAACACGGAATGTGGGATTGCGAATCGCGCTCGCTGCTCCTTCATCACAGACACTGTCAAAATGTTGTTGTTCTTTTCAGGACATCGCGATCAACCTCAGGTTGAATTTCTAGGCAATTGTAGGTTCAGTAGTTTGCCATGACTTTCTGAACGAGACTTTAATGTTTAATTTCAATTTAATGCCGATGTAGGGGCAATAAGTGCGTGGAAGTTTAAGAGCGAACGATCTTATACTTTGACCCCGTCGCCGTCTAATAACCAACTACCAATAACAAATGTGCCACTGCTTCAGTTTCTAACAAGGATGGGAACAAACAACATACAATATTATCTTGGCAATAAGTCTGTAAGAAGTTGATGCTCCTTTTACACGCTTTAAGTCTCATTGAGTGTATGTTGTTTGACCCATATGTTATAGACCAACCAGTGCTCAGTGGGTGATGATATCAAGTCGGTGGCCTTACTTCCGAAGAAATTTGCCAATGCTCAGGTTATATTGTGTTGACCAACATTGGAATACATTATCGAGGCGAGGCTTGCAGACATACGTTCTGAGACTACATTACAATAGCGTGTTGACTATACATTCACGACTGTAAGCAACGCAAGAAACTATTGCACATATGCATTTTATAAGCAACGAGAACCATGTCGATCAATGCATCAGGGATGATTCCAGTGACAGCCGAAGTATCAACCCGGACATTTGTCAACTCGGAACTTGGTCAAATAATCTTTGTGGCATTGCAAGATATACTTCTTCCCTGTATTTGCGTTTTGGGGATAGTCGGGAATGTGATCAGCATTGTCATCCTGACTCGACAGGGATTCTATAAATGTTCCAGAATACTTATTATGGCTTTGGCTGTCTCCGATGTTCTCTATCTCTCTAGTAAACTCAACTTCCCTGTATTAATATACTTCGCGAATGTTCCAGAAGGTTATGTGTTCTCTGGAAGAATTGACAAGTTTGGTTATATGTTATTAGCGCTGTTTGACTGTGCCCATGGTTTAGGAATGTGTTCTTCAACGTTAATTCCTGCTCTAATAACAGGCGAGCGTTTGTTAGCAATATATTGTCCATTTAATGTCAATATAATATTAACAGACCAAAGGACGTTTATTTCAGTGTCCTTTATTTATATGTTCGGTGCAACATATTTTGTGTATATAGATATACTGTGTGTTCGGTTTGAGCAATTTGTCTTTGGAAACGTCACTATTGGTGTCTCTGCAGACACATATATTTCTTTTGGTGCTGTCGAAGGTGGCTTGCACAAGTTGATAACCAATATATTTAATTCTATGACAGGAATAATACCGCTTAGTCTGGTAACTGTGGGTTGTATTGTTATTGGTATCAAGGTCATATTAATTACCAACAGACGTAAGTAGCTCGCCTCGAGTCAAGTCAAACCAAACACCACACACCTCATGTCGAAGACAACCAAAACGTTACTCACTATCTGCGTGCTGTACATTGTGTGTAATGGCTTTGCGTGTGGTTTTGCATACGTTTATGCTCAAGGCTTCCTACACGACGACCTGCCACTGGGGATTATATTTTTTGTAGTTCAAGATTGTTTAAAGTGCATGAACTGTGTCGGGTGACTGCATTATTTACGTCGGTGCTAATAATAAATACGTGTTTAGCACAAAATGCTCAAGTCTCCTAAGACGCGTAAAATAACAGGTGCAGTCAGTGAGATCAAACTACATGGCATGTTCTCCAGCAACCCCCCCCCCCCCCCCCCCCCCAGTACAGTCAGCCAAGAATGGAATACTGGCCTAATCAGACAGCACTGCATTCAAATGTGTTTGGAACAGAAGAGAAGATCCAAATATATGTTGACAATATGAGAACTGGTATGATACTGTAAGCATGAAGAAGAAGAAAGAATAGCTTCAGGAAACTAGGAACGATGTATAGATGCACAAAGTAAAAATGCATGGTGTAAAAGAAAACATTGTGTCTCCGGATGGTAACGAAGTTCTCTAAAACACAATCTACCTGATGATAATGGCGTGTTTTGTATGTTATATTATTTAGAAGGACCAGTTAAATATATATTCACTCCTAATTAGTTAATTTGCTTCACCCCCACCCCACCCCCCACCTCTCTCTCTCTCTCTCTCTCTCTCTCTCTCTCTCTCTCTCTCTCTCTCTCTCTCTCTCTCTCTCTCTTCCTCTCTCTGGCAATCTATATCTGTCGTTCTCAATATCTGCTGTCTCCACTTGAGCCTTGAACGCGGTAAACAGGTAAGCGCGTTGCGTTTTCTCAAGACAAACATGAAACAGCTGGTCAAGTCGATCTATGCTATATTGAGACATCATCGCCTATGCCAGTTACCTGTTGCAGTCAACCAAGTGAGCAATTAGATCGTCAAAGGGATTACAAGTCATACGCTGTGGTTAACCATTATGGTGCAATTGTAACCTATTACGCTTAAATAAACATTGTCCAAGGAGATAAAATACATATTATTTGTCACTGAAAATGTGCCATTCCCTCTCACTAGACTGTCACTTTTGTCAAAAGTTGACACCATGTGCAGCGGCACATATAATTACAGTGATAATATGACTTTAGGTGTCAGGTCTTAGTCAGATATGACTGAGCTACCGTATAACAGTAGACGGTACTACCTGGTTTCTGTTAGCGCCGAACGTTGGGCGGCGCTTACCAAACCCGACACCCCACATTGTGCCAACGGCTTCGGGCGGAAGAGCGCAATTGGGAGGGTACAAGCCTTACCCTGGTGCGAGGAAATGCAAGCTAAAGACAAAATTGTCATGGCAGGGCAGACCAGGCCCTAAGCCTTGGTTGGCGACTGGTCTAGGATCGAAGCTCCGACAGGCGGACAGTTAGAGCATTGCTTTGCTGATCCGGCAGCTTCTGCAGCTTGTCTTGTTCCAGATGTAGGGGTGTTACCTTTCCTCTGGAGTGAACTAGGCAGGCCGAGAGAGGGATCATGCTGCATGGGCAACACATGATCTCTATATTTTAGCCCAGGCTTTGTGCTATGGAGAGGCAATAACTCCATCCCTGGTCTTAACTGGTCTCGGAATCAAAGCGAGAGGCAACTGTTACGGGTTATAAGTCCTTGTCAGTTGGCGTAGACATGGGTCGCCACGCGTTGCCTCTGACGGTAGGAGACACCTATAGGTGTCACTGATCAGCTACCGCCCGCCTCAAGCTGGGCAGCCCCCAGCCAATTGGGTGCTGATCCGCCACAGCCTGCCTGCTTCAATGGGTGCTTGGGGCTAGGACAAAATCTGAATCACAGGCTGTAAAACCAATGCACCAGGTACAAATAAAAATAGGCATCTGGCAAGGCTCCAGGTAAGGATGTGATTCCAATAGAGGTTATCAGGAGTGGGCAAGACACACTCACTCTACAGATCCACCAGCTAATAGAGCTATGCTGGCGTGAAGGACAAGTCCCACAGGGTTTCAAAGATTCAAGCATCATAACACTGTACAAGAACAAGGGCGATCGGAGCGACTGCACACAACTATAGGGGTATCTCACTTCTGTGTATTATTGGAAAAGTATTTGCCAGAATTGTTCTGCGCAGACTTCAAGTTCTAGGAGATCAAGTCTACCCCGAATCACAGTGTGGCTTTCGACAGAACCGGTCTACCACTGATATGATATTCTCATTGCGACAAATGCAAGAAAAATGCCGTGAACAGAATCGAAACCACTGTTTATTGCCTTCATCGACCTCACAAAGGCATTTGATTTGGTCAGTCGTGAGGGTCTGTTCAAGGCACTAAAGAAGATTGGCTGCCCACCAACTCTTCTGTCCATTGTGGAATCGTTCCACACAGGCATGAAGGGTATAATCAAGTTTGATGGTGCAACTTCTGAAGAATTTGAAATCAAGAGTGGAGTTAAGCAAGGTTGTGTACTAGCTCCCACCCTCTTTGGAATATACTTTTCACTTCTACTGAAATATGCATTTCGTGATCAGGATGGTGGTATATACATTCACTCACGCTCAGATGGCGGCCTCTACAATGCTCAGAGATTGAAGGCTAAGACCAAAATTAGGAGGGTACTGATCAGAGAGTTGCTTTTTGCAGATGATGCTGCAGTTACGACCCACTCTGAGGAAGAATTGCAATGTCTACTATCTGCATTCTCCAATGCTTGTTCTGAATTTGGTTTACCAGTTAGCAAAAAGAAGACACAGATTATGTCACAAGGTGCACATGGGGTACCATCAATCTTTATTGACGACGCCGAACTAGAGATTGTAGACCATTTTACATATCTAGGATCAGTGGTAAATAGCAAATTATCCCTAGATCAGGAAATCAACATCCGGATTGGTAAGGCAGCATCAACAATGAACAGGTTAAGAAAAAGAGTCTGGGAGAACAGGAAGCTTACTGCCAAAACAAAAGTCCTTGTCTATCAAGCCTGTGTCCTTAGTACTCTTCTCTATGGCAGTGAAACCTGGACAACTTACTCACACTAAGAGAACAATTTAAACAGCTTTCATATGCGGTGTCTGCGAAGAATTCTTGGTATTAAGTGGCAAGACAAAATCACAAACACTGAAGTATTGGAAAGATCAGGTTGTGTGACAGTTTATTCCATGCTCAGTCTTCGTAGACTTAGATGGATAGGACATCTTAGGAGGATGGATGATGGTAGAATACCAAAGGATATCTTTTTTGGTGAATTACAGATGGGTAAGAGATCTCAGGGTCGGCCTCTACTACGATACAAAGATGTGTGTATGCGGGACATGATTGATACAGGCATTGATAATGCACATTGGGAGCAAGTCGCCGCTGAACGTGTTGCATGGAGGGCAAATATCAGAAATGGAATAAAGTCAAAGGAGAAAATTATTGCAGAAAAGTCACACACCAAGCGTTTGAGACGTATGATGGTGGAAATGACCACGTGTTCACATGCACCCACTGTGAACGGACATTTACAGCGCAAATTGGCCTTATCAGTCACACTCGCTACCGCCATAGTTAAAAGTTATTATGCCTTTTTTAAAGCACAAACTATCGTCTGTCAAGACGGCAAGGTGCCAATGTGATGAATATGTCTTTAGAAATTTATAAGACATGAGCGGAAGCATCTTTGGAGAACGTAATATCAATAGCCTGAGATATGCTGATGATACAGTATTGATGGCAGACATTGATCTAAATATGCAATATAATATTGTTGTAGACATTTTTGTACGCACTTTTGTAGACATTGTTGTAGAAAGTGCTAGAATCATTGTTATAAACACTGTTGTAGATATTGTACAGACACTGTTATGGACACTGTTAAAGTCATTATTTGAGACATTGCTAGAGACACTGTTGCGGACAGTGTAGCATACGTTACTGTAGACTTTATTGCTGTAGACATTGTTGTAGATATTGTTGCATACGTTGTTGTAGACATCGTTGTAAGCCATTGGCACCTTGCCGTCTTGATAGACGAAAGTTTGTGCTTTAAAAAGGCATAATAACTTTTCCCTATGGCGGTAACGAATGTGGCTGATAAGGCCAATTCGCGCTGTAAATGTCCGTTCACAGTGGGTGCATGTGAACACGTGGTCATCTCCACCATCTCCATAAGTCGGTGTGTGACCTATCTGCAATAATTTTCTCCTTTGACTTTATTCCATTTCTGATGTTTGCCCTCCATGCAGCACGTTTAGCGGCGACTTGCTCCCAATGTGCATTGTCAATGCCTGTATCAATCATGTCCCGCTTACACACATCTTTGTGTCGTAGTAGATGTCGACCCTGAGATCTCTTACACATCTGTAATTCACAAAAAAAAATACGTCCTTTGGTATTCTACCATCATCCATCCTCCTACGATGTCCTATCCATCTAAGTCTACGAAGACTGAGCATGGAACAAACCGTCACACAACCTGATCTTTCCAATACTTCAGTATTTGTGATTTTATCTTGCCACTTAATACCAAGAATTCTTCGCAGACACCGCATATGAAAGCTGTTTCATATATATTAATTTTTCATTGCTTTGAAGGGTGCTTGATTCGGGCTGGTAATGATGCACCCATGATTCGTCCCCAGTAACAATCCTGTTCAGCATGTCTTCTCCTCCATCTTCGTATCGAGATGATGCAAGGACAGGCCAAATCGGTTCATTTTGTTTTCCTCCTCAATTGTCTGGGTGCCCGCATTGAGTACACTTTCTTAAATTTAAATCGATTATGCATTAAGCTGTATGCTGAACCATGTGAGCACCCTATTGCAGATGCTACAGAGTCTATCGTTACTCCCTGTAACCTCTACCGACTTAAGTGGACTCGACTGTATACAGCTGTCTTTCCATTTTCACTAAATTTATTTTCTCCATTTACGTTGCATTTGTTGTTTGATGGCCCTCTTTTTCACCATTCTGCCTAGTCCTATGTCTGTTTTATTACGTCTAGTTGTTCCATATTTTAGAAAAAAAGTATGGCCGAGTGGCTAGGACGAGGGACTCCTTTTCGGGACAGACGATGTCGATACCTCAGTAATTTGATAGATATTTTTTTTTCTGTCGAGAGCAAAAAGAAAACCCTAAGCTGCACAGGTCAGGCGGTCTTAAATTTAATGACTCAAGATCTCCCCTTTCCCCCACTCCCATCAAACACCGCAGTTACTATGACGTGAAATTTCTATATGGTGCCCCTTTCTTTCCTTTTTTTCATTTCCTGGAATGCCTCTGTTTTCTCGGTATCCAAGCTAATTTAACTATAGTGAACACATTCCGAATTGGGTGGACAAGATGCTACACAAAGAAGATGGTAGCCTAGGCAGGCCGACACACCGGAACAGTCCGGCTTCATCGGTCGGGAGACATGTGCTCGAGAGCGGTCACGTGGTTGAAAGAGACAGTGCCTTCCGTGTGTTGTTCACAAAGTAGTCGATTGTTAAAGTTTGCTGAAACTATAATAATCAACCTTCGTAAGCCGTCCTTGTGCAAGCAGAAAGACATGTTAGTCAGTTTAATATTACCGTGGTAGACAATCGACATTACTGTGCGAACATGTGTATATTTCAGTTTGAAGAATTTATCTAATTAATTCACGTAAGTTGTGTGATTTCTGCAGTATGTACCTGACGAGATGCAACGAAATATGCCAGGCAATAAATCGTGCAATCTATTGTTTGTGTCTTCGTTATTCTAAATATAGTGAGTTCAAAATTGTTCGCCTCCATATAAAAATCCATATCTCAGTAACCAACTGAGGGAAAATTATGAGATTTAGCATATAACCTTATCATCATGCCCACCCAACAACAATTTTTTTTCTTTTCTGGAGATTGTACAGCAAATTTCAAAGTTTGTGTATGTGCGGTATATAATTTACGGGTCAGAGATGAAGTGCAAATTTTTAGAAGTATTACGTTTTGACACGGAATCATCAGCTTTGAATGGTTAATTTTCTCGTGGTTCACGAGAAAGGCCATATCACAAGAACCCTGCGCAGTTTAAAATGGGAGTGTTCAGACTAGTTTAGAGGTGTCGACAGTATGTGGATACTTTCGTGAATCCTGATTATATTTTTAAAAATCTTGCTACTTATCGCTAACATCTGAATGTGTGAATATTGTTCAGTGGGATTGAATGTGAAATTTTGTACACTTTAAAGCATCGCTATGAAGTTTTACACACATTTCCTGACAAGAATCTGATAGAAGGAAACTGTTTCAAACTGTTAAATCCCGAAAAAAGAACGGTGCATGCATTGTGTTTGAGTAAACGGTCATTTCGTCGATGGGTGCAAGAATCTGGAATTAAACCACCACGCAATAACCAAACAGTCGACAGGGTCGACTTCACAGCGCGGAAAGCATCGCACAAAGCACGAACTTCCGCAGCTCTAGCGACGACCCACAGGAGTCTCCGAAAAATTTAACTCGTGAACCGAAGGATGCGGCCCGGAATCGAACCCACAATTTTTGGAGCCCGAGTCAAAAGGCTTGACCACTTCGCCACGGAAACTCCTAAAATTATAAAAATTTAGGATTTTATATCCAGGATTATCCAGCATTATAAAAATGCTGGATGCCAAAGAAACAGTGACTGTAGGAAAACTTAGGGTTTGGTTAAGAAAGAACAATAACATAGAACCATCCAAAACAACTTTGTGGAAAATTAAAAGGACATTATCTTCACTTTTAGAAAGTACAAGGAAGGTAGAACTATTCTTTGCGAGCAGCCGCATTAAGGAGCCAAGAGAAGCAGATACCTACGTTAAATAAGGGAAATGCGCAAAGACAATTATGGCATAATGTATTTGGATGAAATGTGGATGAATGCTCAACACACAAGTGATAAGGAATGGCAATCACAGGATGGACAGATATGTGCCCAGTAGTATAATATATATATATATATATATATATATATATATATATATATATATATATATATATATATATATATATATATATATATATATATATATATTATACTACCATATTAGTACCCATATTTTTCACCATTTTTATATATGTTATTTATTCGTCAGTACATATTGTGTAGTTCTGTTCCTAGCCATTCTATGTAACTTCCGTTATGTTGTTTTTTCCTCAATATCATGTTTCGTCTTCTTCATTGTCTTGCTCGCAAGGCTCATAAGGTCTGTAAAGGGTAATTTTAGTTCTCACCGGGGGCATTGTTGGCTGGTGTCTTTTAGTTTTAGAGCTGCACGGTCTCAGGCCAGCTGTTCACTGACTCGCCAGTTGTGATGGGATCCATATGGTTAAGTTATCAGCAAACCTGCGAGTGGACTAGCAGTTCAATAATGTTATGGTATGCTATGTCGAACGACGTCCTGCACATTGGGCATTCCCATGTGTTCTTAGTCTTTGTATGCAGCAGCCATGCCAAAGTATTTCTGCTCATTGTTCCCATAAGGGGTTGGTTATAGTAAATGAAAGGATGTGAAGTGTGGACAATGAGTAGACAGGCTGACAATCATCTACTGGCTGGAAATGTGGTTTCTGAGGAAAATGCAAAGAATACCATGAAAAGACAGAAAAATCACGTCCAGATCCTGCAATAAACAAATAAGAATAGAAAACTGATTAGAGAAATTAGACGCAGAAAGTCAACAGTTTTTGTTCACGTTATGAGAAGAAATAATTTGGAGAACTTGGTGACAACTGGTAAGGTCGAGGAGAAGTGAACATGGGTAAGGCAGAGAAGTAAATACCTGGATGGCTTGGCCACGTGGTATGATTGAGACAGGAACACTGAACTGATTCACGACTCTGGTGATCGTGTGAGATGGCGAAACATGACCGCCCACTCTTATCGGCATGGCACATGATGAATGAATTATGCTGACCACGTAGAAACCGACCAGTCATGCCTATTCTTTGAATGTCAGTAACAAACTAGACACAGAAATACGGTCCGATCTGTTTGTTTCTTATTTCACCAGTGGTGGGTTCATATACAATTAAGAGACCTATGGTGTTATTTCAATGGTTAGATACAAATTATGTCAGTGTTCCATAGTTGTGGGTTCAGGTATATGATAGACCAGGCTGACTATGACAACTTCTTTCCAGCATCTACTTCTGTGAGTTCAAATCAGTATTGCGAATTTGTTTATGTGAATCCGTATTCGCCTCAATGGTTCGGGAACAATTGATAATTCTGGTTATCGCCCATTCATTAATGGCTGTAAATTTGACCATGTCTCAAAAACACTTTGTTTCAGCAGCGAAGCGCTATCCTCATTTGAATGTTGCAGGTTCGAATCCCGCTGTGTTAACTATAGCCTGCACATTTGTGTGTTGTCCAGTGTGTTCCCTCTCTCTGCTTCTTTCTTGAGATTATATGAGTGCAAATAAGTTCTTGTGCATTTATGTAAGTGCTGTCTGTGGGTCATCATAATCAGCATCAAGTGCCATGCCATCAGGCGAAGGTGTTTATGTCTCTCCACGTATCTCGGTCTTTGGTGTTTTGGATGAACTCTGCTGCTGATAATCCCACATGACCTGGCCTCAATCCATCCAGCATCATTTCTCTTGGTAGGCGTCTGCATTTCTTCACCTCGATCTTTCCAGTCGTCATGGTGTTCCCCAATTCCCCTCTTCATATCATATCACCAAAGAATGTATATAATGCTCTAGTTTCATTAGCCTCTTTCGGGCCATCATAGTTAGTTACTTTGACAGACCAAGGAATTCGCAGCATTCTTCTCAGGAACCACACCTCTGTTGCTTCCAAGATCTTTCTAATTTGTTTATTTACAATCCAAGATTGACTGCCATACAGCAAAACAGGTTCTATATAGCACTCCAGCACTCTATTTCTTACATTTAATGTTAATGACTTATGGCATAAGATACTTTTCATTTTCTGAAATGCAGCTTTTGCTTGCCCTATTCTGCTCTTAATTTATGTTGTGCACCTTCCATCTGATGTTATAAATACCCCTAGGTATTTAAAATTATCCACTTGGTTAAGCATCTTCCCTTGTATTTCAGTTTGACATTTTTATGTCATATTTTTCATTAATATCACAATTGTTCCTGTTTTCTTGATAATCAAGGAGAGTCCTTTCTTGCGCTCTCTGTTACTACAGTGTCTATCTATATTTGTAGATCGTTTGCATTATCCGCCATGGGTAGAGACGAAAATATCTATACACCAATCTAGAGCAACTAGACACCAACAAGCCAATAACTGACTAAACAGTTGAGTTTCGAGTAATTTACAGGATGTCGCTATCAATCCAACATTTGTTGGTTCTTTGTGATTTACAAAGTAAGTTTACGTTCAGTAGTTTGCCATTTTATTAAGAACGACCGACGTTCATACCATTGTAAAATGTCAAACAAGAAGGTCTACTTCCAAATCGTCTACAGTTCATTTCGAACACTATATGCGGGATTGCGGATCGCGCTCGCTACTCCTTCACCACAGACGTGGGAAACATAATGTATGTGAAGAGAATATGACAATTTGAAAACAAAAATGTTCGCTACCTATCTTAGAATCCCAGACTGTGATACTAACAAGAATATCACATTGATACTCATATATAGACAGCCGTGAGAGTCTGTTGTTCATGGGGACAGGGGTAAGGGATGGTAACGGTTAATTGAAGATTCCCGGCTAATGAGAAAAAGTGGTACGTGAGAAAAGGGGGAAGGAAAGTAAGACGGGAAACTGGAGGCAATGGAGAAATGATGGTGGTCCGAGAGTGAAAACAAAGAAGGATTGCCTCGCGGATGTCCGCACAATGCATGATTGGGGTCTTATCTAATACAATCCCAATTGGTGGGGGGGGGGGGGGGCTGAGTGGTCTCGAGGTCTGGTATCCTCCTCGAGTGCTGGAGGTCGCGGATTCAAGCCATGGAGAGAGCCAGGATTTTTTTCACGAGGACTTCTATTAACGAAATTACTCCTGGTCTCTGGGTAGTGAGATCGGCAGGCTTGTCCATGGGACACATTTTTCAGTCCCATTCCCATCCCATCCCACGGTCATTTTGCCTGTCCCATCCCATGGGGTTCCCATGATAATACTAAAATGGAATACAGTTCAAACAAAATTATGAAATGTATGAAAGTTTAGGGTTAGTGTCTACTAAATTGGACTACATGTACAAAGAGACATGCAAAACAACAGAATTTATTAATTTTAGTATTCAAGAGTATTTTATTAAAACAAAGTTTAATATAAATATGACAATTCAGTGTCATTCTGACACTCTCATTCTGTTTCAGAGTCACTCTGCGCAATTAGCACATGATCACATTCCTGCTGATAGACTGTTTCTAATAATTCAGTTAGTTAGTTAGTTAGTTCCAACTTCACAGCAACGGGTCGTCCCCATTATGCTCCATTCCTGTGCCAGTGAATATCACACAAAACGCTCTCCACTGCCCAATGTGAAAAGTGGAAAAGACAAGAGTCTCGACAAACAACAGCCCGCACAAATACACTCTGCATAATGCCGCCGCCAGAATGTCAACACACCAGTCCCCCACGAAACACCCAGTTCATCGCTGATGGAATCGGTTGTCATTTTCCCATCTGGATGTTTCCTAGATGTTCACCCACACAGTCCACGAAAATATAGTTCATCGCTGATGGCAGTGGCAGTCAACCAGAAGCCCAGCAGCCACGCATTTCTGCATAAGGCAAAAACCCGTCAACTCTGGGACATAGCCACCTGCTATCACTCCGAACATGCAGTCACGTTCCAAAAAACCTCAGGCAGATTAAAAACATTTCACACGAAACTCACAGCTCACAGTGTCGCGCCACGCACTCACTCAGTAGCAGGGCGACGGAACCATCAAGCCTCCTTAGTCGCCTCTTACGACATGCGTGGTAGGCTACAGTTAATCCAGGTAATCCCTGAACCATTTCCACAATTTTCATCTTACATGCAAATCTGATATACACAGAGTTTATATCGAGGGCTGGTAATATCCGTTTTCGTAACTTATTCAACAACAATCCAGCTGCATTAAATAAGCGCTCTACTGCTGCTGAGGACACTGGTATGGCGAAGACAATTTTCGCACTTGCTGTTAGCAGTGGAAACCTATATTCACTTTTCCAATAATTTAATGGTTGTGAAGTTGGATGCCGTAATATTTGAAACCATCAATTCATCATTTGCCATGCCGGTAAGCGTGGGCGGTCATTTTCTGCCATCTTACTCGATCACCAGAGTCGTGGATCAGCTCAGTGTTCCTGTCTCGACCATTTCTTCTCATAACGTGCCAAAAAAAAATTTACTGTCTACGTCTAATGACTCTAATCAGTTTACGATCTTCATTTGTTTCTTGAAGGACTTGTTCATTGGTTTTTATTGTCTGTCCATGGTATT
This sequence comes from Cepaea nemoralis, assembly GCA_014155875.1. Taxonomy (NCBI): domain Eukaryota; kingdom Metazoa; phylum Mollusca; class Gastropoda; order Stylommatophora; family Helicidae; genus Cepaea; species Cepaea nemoralis. The sequence continues at coordinate 214,280 of JACEFZ010007440.1, forward strand.
CTTTGCATTCTCCTCAGAAACCAGATCTCCACAGCCATTAGCTGTTTTTCAACGTGACTGCTTATTGTACAAGCTTCACATCTGTTCGTATAGGTTCTATGTAGCACTTCAACACTCTTTTTCTCGTTTGAGTTGATATCTTTTTATTGGTCAGTATGCTTTTCATCTTGCAAAAGGCTACCTACGCAATGGCAATTCTTGTTCTAATCTCTTCAAGGCATATCCCATCAGATGTTATGACTGTGCCGAGATAACTGTATCGATTCACTTGCCTAAGAATATGCCCATTTACTCGTAATTTTTGAAACATGGTGACTTCATCCTCAGGGCATTTGTTTCTGGGGTCATCAAAATTAAGTGTTTTGTTTGGTGGAGGATCAAAATATAAGTCAAAATCACTTTTCGACTTTTGTTCTACAATTCCTGCTGCTTCACATACAACAGATGATTCAGAAAAAAGATTTAAATCTTTGATGAATGAAATAACAGTTGGAACAACAGTCTTAGAAAAAACGATTCAATCATTGGCCCATTTCCCTTTCTTCTTAGTAACAACAGACTTAACCATGTCTTCTATTTTGGCTTTGATGACAACTCCAGTAAGGACTGATGCAGTAACTACCAAGAACTGCCGCAATATGGCCAAAGTGTTTCTCCAATAATTTTCGGAAATTTCTGACAAAATTTGTTCACCATGCTGCTGGACGTTTCTTCGTCAATATCAATAATAACTTTGTACAACTGATAGTCTAGGACAGTGGTTCTCAACCGGTGGGGAATTCCCCCAATGGGGGAATTTTAGGGTTTCCAGGGGGGAATGAAGACCATTTCAAGATCGCGTTAATACAACCATTTTTTTAACCATAACCATTTTTGTTACGAAACAGATACATGAGCCTCGATTTCGGACTGACTTATCTGGACAACGACCTTGGAACGTTAAAGGACTTTTGAGATTTGGAACATGGAATGTACAGACACTATATCGAGCTGGAGCGGCCGAAGAACTAACCCGGGAGCTGGTTGAATATCAAATGGATATAACAGCAATTCAAGAAATAAGGTGACCAGGAGAGGGTACTTTAGAGCAAAATGGAATGATTATAATATATGGAGGAAACACCCAAAATAAACACGAATTAGGAACAGGATTTGTCATCAAAAAAGAGTTATGTGGGAACGTTTTAAACTTTAAAGCTGTTAATGACAGGATTAGTAAATTACGAATAAAAGGTAAATGGAAAAATATAACGATGATTAATGTACATGCACTTACTGAAGAGAAAGAAGATTATATTAAAGAAGACTTTTATAAGGATCTGGCAGAAGCCAAAGGACTGCAGATTAGCAGTACCAGACTTCAAAGAAAGGATATACACAAACAAACTTGGAAATTATGTGACAAGAGAACCTATAATCAAATAGATCACATTTTAATTAACAACAGAAATGCATCAAACATACAGCAAGTTAGAAGTTATAGAGGAGCTGAGTGCCACAGTGACCACTTCCTCGTTGGAGCAAAATTTAAAATAAAACTTAAGAGAGCTTTCTATACTAAATTTCAAAGATTACACCCAACATATAACAGAGAAAAAGTACAAGAAATTACAGTCAAAGAGAAATTTACAGATGAAATAAAATGTAAACTTGAAACTCTACAAAACCCTTTGGAGGAAAGAGTTGATCAAACTTGGTTGAATATCAAGAATACAATTCAATCTACCGCAGAAGAATGTCTCGGTGTGTTAACCACGCATAGAAAGAACAGATGGTTCAATCAAAAATGTGAAGAAGCAGTCATTAGGAAAAAGAATGCCAGACATGTATGATTAAATTACATCAAAAATATCCAAAAGGAATAGCATTATAGAAATGAATGTAAAGAGGCTACAAAAATAGTCCGACAGCAGAAGCGACAATATATGAGTAATATGCTCCTCCGAAGCCGGAGTGTATCTGCCTGCATGGCGAAGGACCACCAGTCTGCACACCAATAAGTCAGACATGGGACAACGGATACTCACGCAAACCTCAGGTCCTGTATGACATCACATTGATGTTGGACAACAGGATGTATTCATCCGACATACAGGACTTCACACTGGAGTTCACAGCCAGCGAACGCAAGCAAGCAAGCATATGAGTAATATAATCAAAGATATGGAAACTAATCATCAGAAAAATGAATCCAGAAAGTTTTTTAAAGAACTGAATTCAATGAAATGAGGGCACCAACAAAAGACATATGGTTTAAAAGACAAAAATGGGAATATGATAAATACCAATGAGGAAATGTGCAACGCATGGAAAGAATATTTTGTTGAATTACTAAATTGTGAAGCTCCAAGTAACACTTTCCCACAGGAGGAGGTTCTAACATGTGAACCAAAAATTGAAGAACCTACATTTGAAGAAATCCTATATGTAATCACAGGACTTAAAAACAATAAGGCAACTGGGACTGATGGAATTGCTGCTGAATTTATAAAGGCAGGTGGCCATGCATTATATCTAAAGCTATACGAACTAATTATAAAAATCTGGAGGACAAAAGAATTACCCCATGACTGGAAAGAGTCATTATTGATACCTACCTTTAAGAAAGGATTGATTGATAGATTGATTGATTGATTGATTGATTTAAGAAAGGAGACAAGTTCCAATGTGAAAATTATTGGGAATATCACTACTTTCCACAAGCTATAAGATAATATCCTCGGTATTACTAAATAGACTAAAACCATATTCAGAAGACATATTAGGTGACTACCAGGCGGGTTTTAGACAAAACAGATCATCAATAGATCAGATATTTATCTTACGACAAATAGCCGAGAAAAATTGGGAATATAAAAGAGATCTCCATAACATTTTTGTGGATTTTAAAAAGGCTTGTGATAGTGTCCATAGGAATAGTCTATGGAATGCTATGCAGGAATTTGGAATACCAAGGAAGTTAATCAACATGTCCAGACTATGCATGGAAGATACTTATAATATTGTAACATATAAATGCAGGAAATCAGACCCTTTCCAAATAACATCTGGCTTGAAGCAGGGTGATGCACTATCGCCGCTACTCTTCAATCTGGCTCTAGAGAAAGTTGTAAGGAAAGTAAAGGAGGAATGTGATATTGGAGGAACATCCAAGATGCTTGGTTATGCAGATGATATAGATATTACAGGGCAAAGTGAACAAAAGACATTTGAAATATTGACTCACTTAAAGGAAAAAGCCCAACAGATGGGGCTGGTTATCAACCAAGATAAGACAGAATATATGGTAATTTCAAGAGACGGAATGGCTAAAAACTCTGGCCACATACAAATAGATAATATGACCATTAAAAGATCGGAAACATACAAATACCTGGGTACAATCTTAAAATGCTCCAACATCATAAGGGAAGAAATACAAACTAGAATCAATTCTGGAAATAAGATATACTATGCACTTCAACATCTACTAAAATCAAATGCGCTATCTCGTAACACCAAAATCACAATATACAAAACACTGATCAGACCAGTTGTGCTGTATGGCTCTGAAACCTGGAGTACAACGAAAGGAGACGAACCTTGTTACAATCCTTTGAGAACAAAATTTTAAGACGCATCTTTGGACCCATTAGGGATACACAAAGTGGAGAGTGGAAAAGAAGAAGTAACAAAGACATTTATGATTTGTTTAAGTCCCGCTAATCACTGGTATCATGAAGGCTAATAGACTACAATGGCTGGGGCATATAGAAAGAATGGAAGATAATAGGGAAACAAAACTCGCTTACACTCAGGAAATAAATGACCGTAGACCCCGAGGTAGACCAAGAAGACGGTGGAGAGATAATACATATACAGACCTACAGGCACTTGGAATCAACGACTGGCAAGAGAAGGTCCACCAGAGAGAGGTCCCCTGAAGAAGAAGAAGAAGAAGAAGAAGAAGAAGAAGAAGAAGAAGAAGAAGAAGAAGAAGAAGAAGAAGAAGAAGAAGAAGAAGAAGAAGAAGAAGAAGAAGAAGAAGAAGAAGAAGAAGAAGAAGAAGAAGAAAAGAAGAAGAAGAAGAAGAAGAAGAAGAAGAAGAGAAGAAGAAGAAGAAGAAGAAGAAGAAGAAGAAGAAGAAGAAGAAGAAGAAGAAGAAGAAGAAGAAGAAGAAGAAGAAGAAGAAGAAGAAGAAAAAGAAGAAGAAGAAGAAGTAGAAGAAGAAGAAGAAGAAGAAGAAGAAGAAGAAGAAGAAGAAGAAGAAGAAGAAGAAGAAGAAGAAGAAGAAGAAGAAGAAGAAGAAGAAGAAGAAGAAGAAGAAGAAGAAGAAGAAGAAGAAGAAGAAGAAGAAGAAGAAGTTAATACAAGAACCGATTACTTGATACTTTACAGTTATGTACGTCTCATCCTTCTAAAACTCATTTTATAAAGTAAGTAGACCCACAAATCACGTTTTATGTGGATGTGTAGACTTGTTTTAGTATATGCTATTACATTTACCTTCCATTTTTACGTATACTGTGAAGGGGTGGATGATTTTTAGGTAGGAAATATGAAAGGGGGGGGGGGGGGAATAACGTTCTGAAAATATAGTGAAGGGGGGCACGGGCAAAATTTTTGATAGGAAAGGGGGGGGGGGGGATGACGTTCTGAAAATATGGTGAAGGGGGGCATGGGCCAAAAAAGGTTGAGAACCACTGGTCTAGGAGGAAGTATAACAGCAAAATTAAATGAGATGTAGTACCATCAATTTTTAGATTGTCAAAAAAAACAGTTGTGAATTTCGCATGTATGTACAGCATTCCTTTACTCTGAACAATATTCAGAATGTGGTTTAAGATGTCTTCATCATCTTCATTAAACCAATGCGAGTAATTTTTTTTTTTTTTAAATGGGCATTGAAACGCTGTTAATATGATCGCATGCGCGCATTTATTAATTTTTCCGGTGTCCCACCACGTGATAAAGAATTGATACAAGTATATAAAGAAAAAGGAAGAATACAAGGCTTTAAAACTGTTTTAAAAAAAGTTGCAATGACATGGCTACTGTCCCACGTGTCCCATGGGAAATACAAATGTTTGCTGTCCCGTCCCATCCTATCCCATGGACAAGCCTGGAGATGGACACCCATGTGTATTGTTGCGAACGTGAAATCGAAATCGAAAAAGAGTAGCCTAACTGCGCTGCCCTGGAAAAATTTCATGTTAAAAATCTGCAGAAAGTATTTCAGGATCTTCGCCGGTGCTACGGAGTTCGTGCACTGAGCTGAGATTCTCTTAACTCAGGCTTGAGTTAGGATTGAGCGGAGCACTTATGGGTTACACCTGTGTACCGTGATCCGTCGACTAAACTAAACTAACTAAACTAATCAATCACAATAACACAAAGCATCGGGGGATTTTATCTTGCATTCGTGGTATATCAACCAACCCTACTGTCCCTATTCAAATGGAACAGTAAGAGTGAAGCTTCGCATTGTTAGATGTTCTAATTCCGCATATCCCATGTGGCATATCACAGGTACTATACCAATATCTCTCTCTCTCTCTCTCTCTCTCTCTCTCTCTCTCTCTCTCTCTCTCTCTCTCTCTCTCTCTCTCTCTCTCTCTCTCTCTCTCTCTATCACTCTCATCTTTCTCACATAAACCATATACATTTGTGTGTATAAGGTAGAATGTACGTTTGTTGATGCGTGTAGATATACTTATGTGCGCTCACACATTCAGCCCACCCTGGCTTTAGGACTCTCATGGTACACACATACATGAGCACAGAAAATGAGTTTCGTTAATACCACCATCATACTTAGGTACACACAACATTGCTCTGTAACTATCGTCCACTATTGCCAACCCATTCACTGGCACCCACTCATACATTGTACGGAAACCCATAGGGGCACTCCTTCGTTTTCACTCTCGGACCACCAACACATTTCCATTGCTTTTCGTTCTCGCCTTCCCTTCCACCCTCTTTCTTCCATGTAGCACTTTCGGGGACATTCACTGAAGCGTTACCATCTCCTATCCTGGTCCCCATGACCGACATACTCCCACGGCTGTCTATATAGAGCATCAAGGTGAAATTCATTATAGTATCACAGCCTGGGATTCTAAGTTAAGCAATTTTTTTTTTAACATTTTCATTTTTTCATCACTATTCCAATTTGTTCATCTTTTTATTCTTCTCATCCTGTCCTTATGCTTTAATGTAGTCACTGGAGGGTCTTCTCCGTTAATATATGTTGTGTTTTGTGTATATAATCGTTTTCTAATGAAGGCTAGTCGCCGCAACTACGTTGTATTGTTTCGTAATTCTTTTCTGTAAAGCTGCATTACTTTGTGTTATTTTATGTTGTGTACATTCCCACAGCTTTACCTCAGTTCCACTAAATGTATGCATGTGTTATACTGGCACTGTCGTTAACTACTCGTCGCAAATCCGCACAATGCCGTTAGTGAATAATGATTGCCTTTCACCTGTCTATGACAATAATTACGGTGTTCATCCGACTGTTCGTATAGGCTAATCGTGGTGGATTTCTGGTCAGCTTGAAGCTGTCAATTCTTCAATAGTCGTGTGGATTTCTTGTGTAAATGTATCATTGGAGCCGGTGTGTGTGTCTGTGTGTGTGTGTGTGTGTGTGTGTGTGAATGTGTGTGTGTGTGTGTGTGTGTGAATGTGTGTGTCTGTGTGTGCGTGTGCATGTGTGTGTGTGCGTGCGTGCATGTCTGTGTTTGTGTGTGTGTCTGTGTGTGTGCGTGCGTGAGTGTGTGCGTGCGTGTGTGTGTCTGGGTGTGTGTCTGTGACTGTGACTGTGTCTGCATGCGCGCGCGCGCGTGTGTGTGTGTGTGTGTCCTCTAAGCTAGCCCAACCAGAATGACCAGTCTCGCTAGCTTTCCCGCTCAGTTTGTCCCTGGTGACCTCTATGTTTCTCGTGAACCAGTGACTTCACTTGAGTATTACTAAGCATTGCTAACCCTGTCTTTGTTCTCATGTGTAACTCTTAATGCTCATGTCTTGCGAATTGTAGTGGGTGACTACAACTATACTGGCCTATGTATTTGTTAACTCTTTTCTGTCCATGACAGGAGCTAAACCCATATGTAATTGATTCATAGTGTTCGATGGTTTCAGTATCAAGCCGGCGGCTATTACTTCCGAAGACATTTCCTGATGCCCAATTTAGGTTATGTTGATAATGATTAATTGTAGTACATTATCCTAGGCGAGGCTTGCTGACATACATTCTGCTTCATAGACTACTCTATTATAGCGTGTGAAATACACATTCAAGACTGTAAGCAACGCAAGAAACTATTGGAAGCATACAAATTGTTAACAAAGAGAACCATGTCCATCAATGCAACTGAAGTGATTCCAGTGACAGTCGAAGTAATAATGGCTTTTGACCACGGAGAATTTGCTTACAGAATATTTCAGGCATTGCAAGAGATAATTCTTCGTTGTCTCATCGCTGTGGGGATAGTCGGGAATGTGATTAGCATTGTCATTCTGACTCGACAGGGATTCCAGAAATGTTCCAGAATACTTCTAATGGCTTTGGCTGTCGCTAATATTCTTTTTCTCATGGGTTTAATCAACATCCCTATTTTTTTATACTACGCGAATTATCCGCCATCTTTTATGTTTTCTGAAACAATTAACATTATGTGGTATATTTTGCTTTTGCTGTCTTACTTTGCTTGTGTTCCAGGAATTTCGTCTGCAAAGTTTATACCTGTTCTAATAACAGGCGAGCGTTTGTTAGCCTTATATTTTCCATTTACTGCTAATTTAATATTAACACCAAAGCGTACGATTATTCCGGTGTTCTGTATTTATATGCTCAGTGCAACATATTGTGCGTATACATTTATAATGTGTATACAGTTTGTGCAATTTGATTTTGAAAACGTCACAATTGGTTATTTTGAAAACACAGATTTATATTTTTCTGCTGTCGAAAGCGGGTTAGATGAGATGATAAACGATACAGCTAGGTATATGACAAGCCTAATACCAATTAGTCTAGTAACTGTGGGTTGTATTTTTATTGGCATCAAGGTCATATTAATTACCAACAGACGTAAGCAGCTCATCTCGAGTCAAGTCACACTAACCACTACACACCTCATGTCAAAGACAACGAAAACTTTACTCTGTATCTGCGTGCAGTACATTGTATGCAATGGCTTTTGGTTGGTTTTCGGATACTATTTAACTTCTACTCTCCTGGACCACGACATGCCACTGAAGACTGTTAATGGATCTTAAAGATTCGTTACTGTGCCTAAACTGTATCGGAGACTTCACTATTTACGTACGCTTTAATAATAAATATGTATTTAGCACCGTATGCCGAAGTCGTGTAAGATGCGTAAGAGAGCCCTTAAATCTAAAACAGGTGCTGGCTTTCTCTGAGTGACTCACCCTATGTTCATAAGGGCAGTGTAATCAATCTACAGAGCATGTTCTCCGGGATTTCCCCAGTAAAGACAGCTAAGAAGGGACAGCTGGCCTTGTCAGACGGCACTACATACACAACTGTATGAATAAATGACAAGCTGCAAATGCTGTTGACTATATCACGAGAACTCGTATGTTAGTGTAAGCATGAATGAATGAACGATAAAAGAAAACAAAATAATAGGTTGGTAACTTAGGGACGATGTATAGGTGTACACAATAAAGATGGCTGGTGTCAAATAAAACATTGTGTCATATATGTATCCTGGACAATATTTTTAACGCATCGTGATTCCATGTAATTACATATGGGGGAACTTCTTCATCCATCCGGTAACCCATGTGTGGAGAACGTGGGCCGTATAAGATCTGCGAAATCATTTCGTCTGCCCCTGTCAAAGCAACTCTACTCCGGTTAACCTCAACTGAATCCTGAAGTATTACATTTCACACGGTGTCAGAGCGTGTTTTATTCCAAAACATCACGAACGACTGAAACACATAATTAATAAAGATAGGAGATACTGATGAATGTAACTATGGAACAAGGTAAACTTTTGATGTCGGAGTGTCCAACACGCAAAACAGAGAAAGTTATTTTGCCTTACTCTCCCCATTTGAAGACAATCTCTACAGGGAAGCCAATAGATGTAGGTTGACTGCTGCTGTCTGTGCATGTATCCATAATGCTGTTTGAAGGTGAACGAAGATGTTCTGGCATCCTTCAATGACTAATGTCTTCAAGAAAAGTGTTTGTGTACTAACATTGTATCTAACATACATATTACATACACATCTTTGAAGATTAAAATGGGTAATTAAATTAGAATAGTCAAACTTTGAATAACGAAGACACAAACAATAGATTGCACGATTTATCGCCTGGCATAATTCGCCGCATCTCGTCAGGTAAATACTGCAGAAATCACACCACATAAAGTAAATTAACTAGATACATTCATCAATCTTAAAATACACATATTCGCACAGTAATGTCGATCGTCTACCACGGTAATTTTAAAGGGACTAACATGTCTTTTTGCTTGCACAAGGCCGGCTTACGCAGGTTGATCACTATGGCTTCAGCAAACCTTAACAACCGACTACTCTGTGTGTTGAACACCACATGGAAGACACTGTCTCTTTCAACCACATGGCCACTCTCGAGCACGTGTCTCGCTATCGATGAAGCAGGACTGTTCCGGTGTGTCGACCTGCCTAGGCTACCATCTTCTGTGTGTAGTATCTTGTCCACCCAGTTCGGAATGTGTTCCAACACTCTGTTATGTAACTGTCGCTCTGTTCTACCTATGTAGATGGCCTCGCACCTGCATGTAAATTGGTAAATACAATTCGATTTGGTGTACAAAGCTACAGGTTCTTTAACTGCTGGGATGGGGATCGGTGTGGTTCTGTACCTGATAACCGGAGTTGCAGCACAGAATGTTCGCCCGACTGCTGTGATGAGCCGGTCCTGCAAACGTTGCATTACGTCATCTCCTCGGAAGGTTAACTGGATGAAAACCTTGAGTTTAGGGACTGTAGTTTCTTCTGGTTTAGGTTTGGGCTGTTGGAAGTGGCGCTTTATAAATCCTGTGGAGTACCCATTCAGGTTTAGGGCATTCCTCAGAGTTTCAAATTCTTCTGTCAGTGTGTCCTGGGTGCATATCTTCCTAGCACGGTCAAACAGGGTCCGTACTAGGCCCCGTTTGTACTGGACAGGTGCGAAGCTCTGAAAATTTAAATATTGGCCAGTCCATGTTTCTTTACGGTACACCGATCTTTTAATTGTGCCGTCTGCTCTACGTCTCATTAGGATATCTAGAAACGGCAACGCTTCATTGTGTTCGTGTTCCATTGACAGAGAGATGTTTTTATGTGTCACGTTCATTGTAGCCTGGAACAACGTTGCTTGTTGCTCGTCTGTGGTGAGAATTACTATATCGTCCACGTAACGATGGTAGAAGTCCAAGTTATTGATGTCTGAAGATCTATTTTCTTCTAAATGTGCCATGAAGATGTCTGCTAGAATAGGTCCAAGCGGACTCCCCATGGCCACTCAATTTGGCAGTATGACATTTTTAGAAAGTTGAATTGAATGTTGGCGGTACATAATTTTAATAGCCTCTCTAGGATAGCTGATGGTATACCTAGTTTTAGTTGTTTGTCTCTAATGCGTTCGCTTATTATATTCACGGTCTCATCTAATGGAACGTGGTGAATAAAGAGGCAATATCCATGCATGCCATGTGTTTATTATGTATGTCCATAGTGTCCAATAATTCCACCAGTTCGAATGTATCTCTGAGTGTTCTTGGATCGAAGGACTGTCGTACTGGCTTTAAAATTTCAGCTAGCCATCTCGCCAATCGGTGTTGTGCAGAGTTGACCATGGACAGGATCGGTTTTAGCGGCATGCCGGTCTTGTGAAGCTTGGGTAGACCGTGCATCTGAGGAGTTTGGGTTCCACGCGGTGTGAGCGTTTTTGCAGTGGCCTCACTGATGAGTCCCGCATTCACAAGCGACTGGATCTCTTTCCTCATTTTTTGCATCCAGGACCTCCAACTTGTTGACTTTTTGATGTACCCTGCATTTAGATTCATCTAATAATATTTCTTCCATTTTTCTCTGGTAGTCTGACATGTCCATCAGTACTGCACCACTCCTTTTGTCAGGTTTCAATATTACGAGGCTGTTGCTAGCCTTTAACGCCTTTAAAGCAGTAAGTAAGGTGTTCATTTGTCAACGGACATATCTGTTTAGAGGGTGTTGTGCGATACTGGTGTTCTAAATTTACCAGTTGGCCTTCAGCCACCCGACCGACTCAGCAGAAGTAGGTGATAACCTCGAGACTTGATCAAACAACATTTCAAACTGTGCTTGCGATTCAACACGGTTAATATGTATGGGCTTTATGCAGAATTTTAATCCGTATGCAATGGCCTCCGTTTCAATGTTGTTGTGTACGTACGACGATAAGTTCCTCACATACTTCTCTGGGTTGTCTAGTACTGACGTTGTTATCTTTTCAGTGCTCAGTGATTTGTTGAGCCGAGAATTCTCTGCGATTTTCACCTTGTACACTGTTTCTGTGCAGAATTTAGTGAACTTCAAGTAGCCGTACAAGCTCAATTCTTTGAAGACATAGTAGGCAGAACTGTATATGCGCTTGAGGTTGGTCAGCTTAGATTGTGTTTCTTCAAAATGGTTATTTGTCAGTCGTCTCAGGTTTTTTCTTGTTGGACATATTCTGTCCGCCATCAGAGATCTGAACTACCGGTGTGGAAATATTCCCGTCTTTAGGCATTCATCGAGAAATCTCAATCGACAATCCTGTACCGATATCTTACACTTCAGCTTGAGTAATCCATCTAATCGCTTCACCGATGGTAATGGGAGGCGACGTTTCAGAAATTCAAAACAAAGCTTTCCCGTAGTTAATTAGAATAACGAAGACACAAACAATAGATTGCACGATTTATTGCTTGGCATATTTCGCTGCATCTCGTCAGGAAAATACTGGAGAAATCACACCAAATAAAGTGAATTAACTAGATGGATCCTTCAATCTGAAATATACACCTATTCGCCCAGTAATGTAGATCGTATACCACAGTAATTTTAAACTGACTAACATGTCGTTTTGCTTGCACAAGGCCGGCTTACGCAGGTTGATCACTATGGCTTCAGCAAACCTTAACAACCGACTACTCTGTGTGTTGAACAACACACAGAAGGCAGGGTCTCTTTCAATCACATGGCCACTCTCGAGCACATGTCTCGCGATAGATGAAGCAGGACTGTTCCGGCGTGTCGACCTGCCTAGGCTACCATCTACTGTGTGTAGTATCTATGAGTGTAGGTCCGTGACATTTTTCCATCCATGTTCCGGTGCTGTGACGAAGGGACCATTGAATTGGTCAATGCCATAGCTGTTCTGCAGTGGGTCTGTGTTATGAGTGACAGACCATTAGATTGGTCAGTGATTGTTTGAGTTCATCGAAGTGACTAATACTTGGAGTCAAGTCCAGGAGGATTGTCTCCCAACCGGTATTGTTCGAGAACTGTCTTAACAGTGACTCCGTGGGAGTGATATAGATGCAGTTGGTCCAGTGAAGTGTGGTCCAGCAGTGAATCTAGTGTTGTGGATCCACGCTCTGGAGACAGAGTGGTCTCCAAGGTTCTAGTCATCTCACTGGAAGGAAGCCGGGTGAGTGGCGGACCGACTGGACGGGACATCTGCATTCAATCTACTTCTCAACTCGATGAAGATACCTACATCTCTGACTCTGTCTCTACTCTATCTTCTATTTGTATAAATAGATTCTTCTATCAGGATGTTCATTTCAGTTCTATATTCTCAAGGGTAGAATAAACTTTATGTAAGTTGACTTGCTCTTAGTATAATGATTGAGTGTGGTCTCGGACGATGCCTAAATGTTCATTGTTCCACAGATGTAGGTAGTTAGTGGGGGTCTAGAATCTGGAGGGGCTTGTAGACGTAATTAACTAATAGGAGATCAACCACAGAGTAAAAATGTGTATCTGCTCATCCAACCCCTGGGGCTAGAATACACGGGAGTGCCAGAGACACCTCGGGTGTGGTTCACTCTCACTACTCAAGGTGAACTCGTTACACTCCATACAGAGTGGGGGCTCGTCCGGGATTATTCCAAGATCTCTGTGTGTTGTAGACCTCTCACATAGGGATAGGGACTTAGTCTTTATCCTCTACTTCAGTCTACATAAGATTCTACTACTTCTACCTATCTCCTAACTGTCTGACGGACATTTGTGTTGTGGTGATTAGTTAGTACTATTGATTATTGATTCATTGTATTGCTTCACCCACACATACTTGAGTACCCACCTCTCATAAGTCAACATGTCTACCCAAGAGTTAGACTTAGACAAAGTTCAGGAAACTGGACGTAAGTCTGGTCTTAGAGGGAGATGCTTTGAAATCCTATGTGCAAGAGGTGGAAAGAAATTTTCGCCAAGAGGAAAGAGAGAGGAGGAGAGCAGAAAGAGAACTGGAAGCCAGTAAAGTGGCTCTTGAGGAAAAGAGGATAGCGGCTGATACTGAAATGAAACGGCTTGAGTTGGAAGCCGAGAAAGAAAAACGTGACCATGAGTATCGAATGAAGCTACTTGAGGCACAAGTGCCTGCTACAGGTGTAACTGATGGAGCTATGGGAGGAGGTGTACCTCCTGGCTCAGAGTCAACCAGTAGACGTGACTACCAGGCTATGAAATGGCCTTTACAGCCGTTCGAACCCGAGAAGGAACGGATAGACCAATACTTAGAGAAGTATGAAGCCATGGCTATTGCAATGGGATTAGACAAACAGAAGTGGTGTTAAAAACTCTCCCAGGGACTCCGTGCCGAAGGTTATGAAGTGTATGCACGCTTGCCACCGGGTTTACAGAATGATTACCCGGCACTGAAAGCGGCTCTCTTGAAGAGATTCGAGATCACAGCGCACTCATACCGACGGAAGTTTCGAACTGCGAAGCGGGAACCTGGTGAACTGTTTTCAGCATACAGTGTGAGATTGAACTCATACCTTCTTAAATGGATGGCCTTGGCCGGATTTAAAGAGGAGTATGAAAGTTTGCGTGAGTTGATGGTTGTAGATCAGATGCGAATGCAAATGTCTAAACCCTTGCGAAACTTCTTAGGTGAGAATGGGGCTGAGAGATTGGATATAGTCACCAAGTTAGCCGAAAGATACGTTGAAGTCTATGGCGAGACTGGGGACACCAGTCCAACAGATCCGAGATCGAAAGATACGGATCAAGGTAAGTCAAAGAAGAAGTCAAAGACCAAAGGTTCGGATGAACCAAAGAAACAGGTAAACTCTTTAGAGAAAATCTCTAACGTCAACCAAGGTAAGAATACCCCACCTAGTTCTCCAAAGAGGAAGTGGAGTGAACGATGGTGCAAATTCTGTAAGTCCAGCACTCACAATACGAGTGAGTGTAAGAGTAAACCCAAGGACTTTCACTTTGCTTGTCTTGCAGAGGTTAGGGATAGACCTTGCAGGAAAGTGAAGTCGGTTGATGGGAATGGAGAACCAGAGCGACCTCCAGTGGTTGAGGAAGTAGAAGTGAATGGGCAACAGGTGTCGTGCCTCTACGACACAGGATTGCAATTTTCATCTGTAATTGCATCCCACCTGACAGGCCCAGAGCAACTCACCGGGGAGATGACGGAGATACAGCCAGCCAGTAGGAGTGCTGTAGCGTTACGTTGCCCGATTGCCAATGTGGAGATTCGGAGCAAGTACGTTACTGGACGCATTCAGGCGGCAGTCGTACCGGATCCTCTCTATCCCCTAATTCTTGGCCGGAAGTACGTGTTTCTGGGTGAACCAGAACACCCTAGCATCCATAAGTCTAGGCAGGTCAGAGGTACAGAGGAAGAGGGTCTCGAAAAGGTAAGTCTCCGAAATACTCACCCGGATGGAATGAGTAATGCTCGGAGCAAGGATGCGACGGAGTGTCCTTGTTCGGAATGGTTGCCCAACAATGAAAACCCGTTAACTCAGGGTAAGTTCAACTCTGATAACCAGTCACCGTTAATTCAGACTGGAACAGAGAACAGGCAGAGGGAACGTAAGTTGGTTCCTGAGAGCTTCAGAGCTAATCTGCTGCGAACGGTACATGTCAGGTCCCCAACCGGACATCTGACTGTAGGGACAACCAGTAAATGTCTATCCCGGTACTATTGGTGGCCGGGAATGACAGGCGACGTGCGCAGGTATATTAGGTCTTGTCCTGAGTGCCGTAAATGCACACCTGAGAAACGGACGAAGACGAAGATATCCTTAGAGGTTGGAGACCGAGTTCTAGTACTCCTCCCAATCGAGGGGAACGAATTCGAATCGGGTGGCAGGGCCCATTCCTAGTGGATAAAGTGGGGATCCACAAGCACTATGGAGTGGTGATCCTGGGAAAGTCTACTACTTTCCATTCCAGTCTCCTCATGCGCTATGAGGGGAAGCCCGATGATAAGTCTACCAGCCCAAGGGTGCAGAGATTCGCTGAAAGAACGGTTCGGGGTTCAGGTCAGGTAGCGGAAAGCCTGTCACACCATAGGAAGTCCTATATGTATGTGCAGGTACCTTCTTCGGTTCAGCCCGGTGCTCGGGGGAACATGACCGGCCAAAGGAACATCCGCAGTGCTAGCTACACTGAGAACCGTGGTCGGAAGAGGTGGGGTGTGTCAGAACGGACACAGACCCTTGGTCCCTCAATCCGACCGGATGCAGTCCAGCTGGGTCCTCGAAAGGGGAAGCTGGAGTTGCAGAAGTCCAGTAAACTCTGGCAGGAACGATCGTTAACTCAGATCGAGACGGGAGCTCTGGCCCGCAAGACACTGCGAGATGCCCAATCGCAGTAGCGGAGTAGGCGTTGATCACCCGTGATACTGAATAGCTTGTCTCCCCACCTAAGGTGGTAAAAGTATTCTATACAATATTGACGGGTTAGACTTCCTCACCCGCCATCCGGTCTCTAAGAAAGAAGAACGAACGACATAGACAGCTTCTGCGTAGAAGTGGAACGACGGGGTCGATCCTCTTAAAGTGGGGGCCTATGTGACGAAACGCGATTATCTGTCTTGGGTCGTCAAGATTCCGCACTATTGTGGCGCATCATCGGGGACTTTCCCAGCTAAAAATAGACTGAGGGAAGCCGATGAAGGACTTACGATCTAGAATATTCTCGAAACACTGAAATTCGAGTAACCCGTGATGCTGGGTATCGCTCTAAATTCCCGTGCAGAGAGATCTAGAAACTCTAGGCGGGAAATGACGGTTTCCCGAGAAAGTATCTTTTCTCAAGAAGCACTCGCTTCTAGTGCGCATTGAGTTGGCACGAAGCGGGAATGTGGCTAAATCAGTCATTCACTTACTGTTGTTGGAACAGAACGGACGCAGGCCAGATGTGAGCCAATTTTGTTGTGTTGCGTCTCACCTCAACCATAATTCGGCTGACTGTTATGTCAAGGAAGATGAGAAGCCCTTGAACAGTTCGGAGCTGACTGGAGATCTGGTTCACCAATGCAGGTAGATAGTTGGTTAAATCATTTAACTTTGTACGTGTGTTCCACACGCCATTGTTCTAACCTCATTACCTATGCGGATGTCCTTGCATACTAATTAGCAAACTGATCGATAACGCAGTTGACGGCGAATCGTGTTTGTTTACCGTGTGCTCGCGAATCAGCTGTTAGGAACGCCGTATTGTGATGTGGGCGATTTGGGTTCCAAATATATGTACTATATTTTGCCAATCGTTGCATCTATTAGGTTGCTGTGTTAGAATAAAACCTAGTTACTTGTGCCGGATGGAAACTTAGATTATGTCAGTCAGTTGCTGAAGCCAGAAGAACGGTTAGAAAACCAGGTAAGTTGGTAGGTGGAGTTTCAGACAAAATTGTGCTTAGTTACTAAGTAAAGGAAGAACTTAGTTCTGTGCCACCAGGAATGATGTAACTATTGTGTAATAACTTAATAGTGAATTCATTGTGTGGAACAGCGGATTTCTGTGGACAGGTAAGTTGCTTTGGTGCTATATCTATATATATATATATGATCTGACATTGTGTGTATATATATTAGGTCATGGCATGTGATACTTCCTGGGGTAATTCCGAACGCCGAATAGCTCGTCGCGAGATAACACTGCGTGCCGTCGCGATATACATATGCGTTCTGTAATCTTGTCTGAGCTATCCTGTTTCTTTCATACTGGCGCTAGAGCGAGTAAATGCTCAGGTACTGGAAGTATGGAAGGATGCAAGGAGGCTGTATGAGACTGGGGAAATATAGGATATGGGGGATGTAAAAGCAAGTTATGAAAGTATGTGTTGGTAGACCAAGCCAACGATGAAGTTCAGTCCATGCCAAGGCTAAACCACTTGGGGAGGACAGAATTGGAACATTACCCTTGGAACATGTGGGGAACATGTATTCTCAAGAAGGCTTCTTGACTCTAAGGCAGAGTCTGATAAGAAGAGTTTGCTATGGCGTGGGCAGGTGATCCCACCAGCAAACAGGCTTGTGTACATAGTGGATGTGATCATGTCCTATTCCTATATCCCGAGGGATGGGATATTGATCAAGCTTGTGTTTCTTAATGTACATTGATGATGTTAGGAACGAGTCCAGGGACTCTTTACCTATGTTTAGTTCGATTAAATTAGAACCATAATAACAGCCTTGTATCACTACTGACGTTAGCGACGACTGGTAGATGATTAGGGATAGGTGAGACCAATGATCAGACTCGTCATTCTGATTTCTTGCTCTGTTTGACGGGCTGTTCTGTGAGGCCAGCTGACATTTGCAAACCCATGCTTTACTACTCTCCATATAGAGATAATGCTTTGGTTATATGCATAACTAAGTAGCATGACTGAGGGTTGAGTAGTTATTGGTAGGATGCATGTGGACTAATGTTTGGGCCAGTATACTCTCACCGGTCGCTCTTCCTTTTCAGGAGTTTGCCTGTTGAGGAACCAGTCAACTATAATTGTTGTTGGCAGGAAACCACTTCGTGTGACAGAGCGAAGGGTTCAGGTCTTTACTTATCACGCCAGACTCAACCACACCAGATACCCAATGTGCTGCACCATGAGTGAAGAGTGCTTCAAGAATTACCACCGCCCTGAAGGTGCCCGTGTGGGAAGTGAGGGTTTGTGATCGTTTGATAATAGAAGACACTCTGTTTCTACTAGGAACATTTCAGCATTTTGAGTAATCATGCTCAACGACAGGGAACACCGGTCCGTCTAGTTTGACGGGGGTTCTGCCTAAACGCAGAAGTAACTGATCTTCAGACACTTGAATGGTTCTTTGGACAGCTCTAGTGGCAGGTCTTGAGAAGAACTACACCAGTTATTGACGTGTGTCAAGTGTAACCCGGTGGAAGGGACTATGGGGTTATAGTCCAACCTGAATTGTTTCCGTGAAAGAGATGTCTGATTCTATTAATGTACTGTCTCAATCTCAAGATTATCAACTGTGTTCTAGAAGGACTCAGTAACATTTTCAGTAGCCATATCTGATACTACAAGCAGTGTAACTGTAAGAGACCATTGGATTGGTCCGTGACATTTTTCCATCCATGTTCCGGTGCTGTGACGAAGGGACCATTGAATTGGTCAATGCCATAGCTGTTCTGCAGTGGGACTGTGTTATGAGTGACAGACCATTAGATTGGTCAGTGATTGTTTGAGTTCATCGAAGTGACTAATACTTGGAGTCAAGTCCAGGAGGATTGTCTCCCAACCGGTATTGTTCGAGAACTGTCTTAACAGTGACTCCGTGGGAGTGATATAGATGCAGTTGGTCCAGTGAAGTGTGGTCCAGCAGTGAATCTAGTGTTGTGGATCCACGCTCTGGAGACAGAGTGGTCTCCAAGGTTCTAGTCATCTCACTGGAAGGAAGCCGGGTGAGTGGCGGACCGACTGGACGGGACATCTGCATCCAATCTACTTCTCAACTCGATGAAGATACCTACATCTCTGACTCTGTCTCTACTCTATCTTCTATTTGTGTAAATAGATTCTTCTATCAGGATGTTCATTTCAGTTCTATATTCTCAAGGGTAGAATAAACTTTATGTAAGTTGACTTGCTCTTAGTATAATGATTGAGTGTGGTCTCGGACGATGCCTAAATGTTCATTGTTCCACAGATGTAGGTAGTTAGTGGGGGTCTAGAATCTGGAGGGGCTTGTAGACGTAATTAACTAATAGGAGATCAACCACAGAGTAAAAATGTGTATCTGCTCATCCAACCCCTGGGGCTAGAATACACGGGAGTGCCAGAGACACCTCGGGTGTGGTTCACTCTCACTACTCAAGGTGAACTCGTTACATGCTCAAGAGTGGCATGTGGTTGAAAGAGACAGTGCCTTCCGTTTGTTGTTCAACACACAGAGTAGTCGGTTGTTAAGGTTTGCTGAAACCGTAGTGATCAACCTGCGTAAGCCGGCCTTGTGCAAGCAAAAAGACATGTTAGTCAGTTTAAAATTACCGTGGTAGACGATTGACATTACTGTGCGAATATGTGTATATTTTAGATTGAAGGATTTATCTAGTTAATTCACTTTATGTGGTGTGATTTCTGAAGTATGTACCTGACGAGATGCAGCGAAATATGCCAGGCAATAAATCGTGCAATTTATTGTTTATGTCTTCGTTATTCAATTTCACTACGGGAAAACATTGTTTTGAATAGTCAAACTGTTAAAAGTCTCTACATAAATGTGTGGTGCAGCAGTATTCACTTACATGGAACAAGCAATAGGAATTTTGAAGTAAGGTTCTGGAGTTACAATGTCCCATGGATCAAGTAAACATATTGTATATAGCTGTATCAGTGGGCGTGTGTTGTTTGCTCAAGCCTCAACGACTATTTAGTCATTTGTCATTGTGTTCTAGTAAAACTTGCCAATTCTATTTCTCCTTTTCTTTGCCTTACTCGTCCAAAGAAAGGCATTTTAACATTGTGCAAACATTCTCAATGGCACCCTGATACATCATGTTTGCAAAATCAGTATTTCTTATCATAATAAAGTGGATTGAAAGCAATTAGAAGATGAATTAGACGTACATGCAGGTTTCATACATGGTTGGAGACTGGGGTCCATATTTTCAGTAAAAGAGATGTCTTTGAGAAATGTGAAGAGTGCAGTGTGGATAAAGCCTTGGACTGTTTTCGTCAACAAACACCATGAGAGACACCCGGTTTCCAGCACAGTTGATCCACGCAGGTGAAACACTATATCGTTAACAAGAACAGCTGTCAGAATAGCCGTTGAATCATCACACTGTTTTGAGATGCAGACGTGATTCAGACAGGCGTACATTTACTCTCTCCTTATGTGTTCAACATATACGTAGAAGGTCGTTGGAAATATAATTCCTAAATTGATGAACGCATATGACATGGTCCTTTTCTCAAATAGCGCAAACGGATCAGAACAATGAAACATATATGTCAAATACTATCCTCCGGAAGATCAAAATCTTTGTTTCTAAATCGAATACAAACACACACACACACACACACACACACACACACACACACACACACACACACACACACACACACACACACACACACACACACACACACTCACTCACTCACTCACTCACTCACAAACACACATACATACAAATCATACATTGAGTCTAAACACGCACACAAATTATACATTCACACATACAATAATACATAAATACATACAAAACACTCACACACCCACATACAATACACACACATACAATACACACATATACAACCCCCCCCCCCTCACACACATATACACTCGCACACATACACACGTATACATGCACGTGCATAATACACACATACACAATACACACACCTACACACATACGCACACATACACACATAAAAATTATTCAATGTTTAAAATTTTTCTTTACATTAAATTTTTTTTACTATTATATATTTTCTCTCACACTAGCACTACACTACCACTTAGCACACTCAAACTCAATAAGCGTGGGAAAATATACATCGCTGCATCAACCCCACTCATCACACCATTCTCCAAAACTACAGAAGACACTTCGCCGCACTCTCCCATAATCACACTCAACACTGAACCTGACCCGGCACCACCAAGCTACAAACCCGAACACCCAACTACTTACTAAAGAAGAAAGAGGAAGAGGCAGAAGAAGAAGACTAACGAAGAAGAAGGGAAAAGAAGAAGAAGGAGAAGAAAAATATTAAAGGAGGAAGCAAATGAGAAGGAGGATGTGAAAGAAGAAGAAGGAGAAAGAAAAGGGGGGGGGGGAGATAATGACAAGGGAAGAAGAAGAAGAAGAAGAAGAAGAAGAAGAAGAAGAAAAGAAGAAGAAGAAGAAGAAGAAGAAGAAGAAGAAGAAGAAGAAGAAGAAGAAGTGGAGGAGGATGAGGAGGAAGAGGAGGAGGAGGAGGAGAGGGACGAGGAAGAAGATGTGGGGTGAGAAAGAAGAGGAAGGACGAGAAAGAAAGAGGATGAAAAGGAAGTCGAAGGGGAAGAAGAGAACATTAACAATGTGGGGTACAAGTTGAGTTGGGAGATAGATATCTCCAGCTAGTGGCGCCGACTACTAAAAGAAAACCACAAATGGCTCACAAGACATCTTAGTGAACTGGATCAGATAATCGAATAGAATTGCTCCAGGGGATCCTTTTAGGTTTTCAGGTAGAAGCCCAAAAGAGCACAGGAAGATCACTGCCGTCAGAGAGGAGAACGCTCTCTCTTTACAGAAATGAAAACTGAAGACTAACATTCTTACTGAGACACAGCTCGCTTGCTCTCTTAAGTGATATATCCCACAGATAGCGCAGTAGCACTATCACACTACCTTGTAACCCAGTACATCCACGAAAATATGATAAAGAATTAACTAACTCCTTCTTGGTAAGTTGAACAGATTATAATGGTTGATTTGAATAACATGGGCAATGGGTATATCTTAAAGTACCACAACTGATACTAGGGCACTGAATGTTAAAAATGCCCGTCATCTAAAATGTTCTGCAACACCATAAAATCTCTGGCAGGAAACGTTTGACAAAGTTAGCTGTTCACTGGGCATTTATTTTAGCCATTAGTGCGTTGTGCTTATCTATGGGTTAGGCATGGGTGGAACAGTTGAGCTCTGAATAGCCAGCGCTGATATAAGTCTTCACTTTTCACTGCAGTAGAAAGGTGCGATCCATCAGCCTTCACTGGCGACTTCTCTATTTTGAACAACGTATGCACCCAGTATAGGCACAAAAAACCACCACCTCTTTGAAATAAAACAACAACCATGTACCCCGTCATCAGAAAGTTGGGTACCATACCACATTCCTTATGAATGTTATCCATATCTCCCTATGCTGCAAGCGATCGGTCAAAGACGCAGTAGTTGCACACTAAGTCCTTGCATCATATGCCCTTTAATCTTTTTCTATCCCTAATGTTAGGTCCTGACATCCTCTGTCTTGGTACAAATGATATGATGCGATGTATATAAAAACACATAAGTATATGATATATGTAGCCAACCTCTAATGTCTAACAAAACATGTATCATCCTATTCATGAACTAAATTTCTCACCCATCCATAATATGCAGATATCTAGTCACCCAGCCCACTTGGCGCATCTAAATAATGATTTTATTTATAAAAACTCTTGGTGATATCCCTTTTCAGTTTATATGGTGTTTATGTTTATACTTCGTATAATTAGCAAAATAATATCTATTTAACTATATGTAAGAGGGAAATGAAATTACAAAATAATGAATGAGACATCACAGTCTAAGTTTTCACACTTAGCACAAAATAAGCAAAGTGAGATAAAACAGTAAATTAGGAAGACCAGACAGAAATTATAACTGCCCGTAACACAAGATGGATTACATATATCTCCTTAGCAATTCGCTTATTAAGACGTCTCCAAACCCAATTCTTACATATAGAGAAATAATCAATAATTTCTATACACTCCCAGATAGTCATAATCAGCCCTGCTTGGGTTAACGACACATATATTTTATCAGGTTCCCCTAAGTTATTTCACGGTAAATCCGAAATGAAATCACACAGTGCCTTTCTGGCACTCAGACGATAAACAACTGACATATAATCGCCTTCTCCAACCTGCATATAACGAGTTAAAAGTATCCCCCCCCCCCCTCCACATGTTTTTAATTACTTACAATAATAATTTCGACATAATTTGCCATTCATTTTTTTTTAAAGATTTAAAACCGAAGGACGTTAACTCCCAAAGCCAGTGAAATTGTGAGGTGCTAGTCTCTGACGTTCTCTGATATTTTCTTGTGACTTCATATAAGCGCAAAGAAGGAAAAAATGAGTTGAGGCACCTCTTTTGAGGGGGTTAATGCACCTGGTACATTAATCTTGCTCTCTTTGCTGGATAGTATGCTTCATCTGTTTTGTGGTCTAGGAATCCATATTAGAATTGAAACATGAATTAGAAAGATGGAAGATTAACACAGTTAACAATAAACTACAACATTCACTAGCTGATGCTTGCACAGATTAGGACCAACCTAGTGTCACGGATTCAAGAATGTGGAATTTAAGAAATAAATAAACATATTTCAGCGAAATAAGAGGGAAAGACTCTGGCGGTGATCTGTGCATACAGTTAGGGAACATGATAGTGTATCACTGGAAAGGTCTTCTAATCTCCACAGGGCAAATAGAATTAAAGGAGACCAAAGAATGCGCGTACAAGAGAATTTGAAAGCAGAAATAAATTATATAAGTAGGGCATGGTTACTGGTTAGTGGGAATCATCACAATCACATTCTGAACACGTCCATACGAGTTCAGATCTTCATATCAACATCTCTGCCACTGTATATCAACAAATCGTACCAGTTCTGTGTTGGTTAGTCAAATGGCTTGCGCTCTAGACATAATGTTCATGTCCCCGCTTCACTGCCATCTCCCTCACTCTTGACAAGGAAATGTATTCCCAGGTTCCGGTAAAGTCACCTGTTCGCCCAGCGTCTCTTATGGCGCTGCTGGTATCCGGCGCATTCATACCTCTTCCCATCCCGATCATCACAATGTTCGCCAACCGATTTAATTAGATTGTTACCTTTCACGTCTGGGTGTCCCGATACATATATAAAAGTTAGCTAGAATATCTGGGATGTGTTAGTGTGTCGAGCCACTCATTTCGTTTGAGGTAAGTCACGACCTTTTGAGCATGGTTGAACTTGTAACAGATACACAAGATAAGCTAGCTGATTGTGATCATGGTGGAACTTGTAACAGATACACAAGACAAGATAGTTGATCGTTATCATGATGGAACTTGGAACAGACACACAAGATAAGATAACTGATTGTGATCATGGTGGAACTTGCAACAGATACACAAGATAAGATAACTGATTGTGATCATGGTGGAACATGTAACAGATACACAAGATAACATGAATGATCGTGATCATAGTGGAACTTGTAACAGATATACAAGATAAGATAGCTGATCGTCAGTTGGTTGCGGGTCGATGCTCAAATGGGGGATAACGGTTAGACAAAGAACGTCGTCATTTGACCTTGTTTCTCGCCAGTATCGGAGAAAGCTAGAGGGCATAGGAAACACAGAAAGGGTAAAGAATACTATCAGGATTGTATGATTATCAAATTCCACAACTGCATTTGAAGCTGGTGCTTTTAGTGTTTGAGCAGAAGTGGAACTTTTATGTCTTTGCTCTTAAATTTCAACATTAGAGCACCTACCCACACAAGAATGTTTACAGCATGTTTAACTCTGACCCCCCCCCCCTCCCCCCCCCCACACACACATTAACACACATTCATACACACACACACAAACTGGCATCCCACCAGGCGCCACGAATTCATGCATCGAGCTGAGTCTTGCTGGTGTGACCAAGAAATGCAGACTTTTTTGATCAAATGCTACAGTAAAGTTCTTCGAATATCATGGACCAAATTGAAGAAACACAGTGAAGTTCTACACGATCTGGGCATGGAGTAAATCTGGCTCATATCAGAATCATGTCTCGGTAACTGAAATACTTTGACCATCCATATTAAACATCACAGTGGCATGGAGAGAACCGTGGTGGAAGACGTGCTTCTTGGTAGAAGTGGCAGGGATCCACCAGCAACAGGATAGACACATGCCACTTCAGACACGCTTGGCACGAGGGTGGATGGGACGGGAATCATGGCTAGGGATCAACAGGGTCGTCGACGCCCTGTGATGAGGGCGACGTTCTGCACAGGATCTGCTAGTTGATGACGATGGTGATTATTATGTCGATGATGATGATGATGACGATGATGATGACGATGATGATGACGATGATGATGACGATGATGATGATGATTATGATGATGATGATGATGTTGATGTTGATTATGATGACAGTGATGATAATGATGATGACGATGAGTTACTGAATATTTTCTAATGTCCGATAACTTCTGTACTTTGTTGTACACATATGTTGTGTCTTCTAGTTGTTCTTGAATATTCTTGCAAAAGGTATTAGCAACGCTCCTTTCGCTGCTTAAATATTTGTTCTAATTCTGGATTTATACTTTTACATTCATTCTGATGTTGTTTGATTAATTGTAAACATTTCACAGTCATTAATTTTTTTCTTAGTCGAAATTAAAAAAAAAAAAAAAAATTCTGGTATTATTTTTTTTAGTCTTTAGTCTTGGTTCCTTTCGAATTTACCACTCTTCGTCTTTATTGTATACTTTTGTTTTCTTATTTTCTGTAGCAGTGTGCCCAGTCTATACAGTAATGATCTTTTATCATCATTTTAAAATTGGATTCAAGCCTTGCCAAATGTGTAGCATGTCTTTTTCAGGGCATTACCATCAACAACAACCAAAGGTTTTGTTAGACGATTTACCGTACAGTGCTTGCTTGCTTGTTGCTTGCTTGTGTTCGCTGTCTGTGAACTCCAGCATGAAGTCCTGTATGTCGGATGAAGACATCCTGTTGTCCAACATAAGTGTGATGTCATACCGGACTTAGGTTTGCGTGAGTATCCGTTGCCCCATGTCTGGCTTATTGGTGTGCAGACGGATGGTTCCTCGTTGTGCAGGCAGATACTCTCCGACTTCGGAAGAATCAGCGATCCTACTACGTTAGCCTGGACCCCGAAGGGACCTGTTGCCCAGGACGCACAACTGGGACGTGTTAGTAGGTCTTGGCCAGTATAGAACCTGGCCCTGGTGCCTTGGAAACACCTCTGCGTCCCTACCGCTCAGTAATTTGCCATTTCAAGCAAAGAGTCCTTCAGGACTCTGTGCTATCACCCTATTTGTTTAACAATGACGCCGAAAATATAATGAAAAATGTCTGAGATTATATAACATGGGAGCAAAATGATGCCCTAAATATCGGTGATTATAAAATAACAGAGATTCGATATGCTGATGATACAGTATTACCATCTATATCACAGAAGGGTATAGAGAACCTAATGACATCAACACAAAGAAATTGTGAAAATCACAACTTATATCTTAACATAGCAAAAATTTAGATAATGCATTCAGATAAAATTACTATGGATAAAGAAATATATAGTGTCAAAAAATAAAAAAGGAAAGCAGCATTATTGCAGTTTCAACTGCACACTTGTAGCAACATTACATTGAAGATGCTGATTCGCCCACTGCAGTCGATTCTGGCGATGTCGGTCAGTAAGAACAGGACTTCTGTATGGTCTTCTAGCCCAAAGACCAGCGTCGTGAAGCCGTTTCCTGGCCGTTCGATCTGAAATTCGACATGCTCCTGACATTTAATGGACTGTGGAGGCCGCAGATGCAAATATTTCCTAAGGTGACGCAGGCGTATGAAGCGGTTTCGGCAGCAGTTGTGATTCTGGGTCTTCCACTGAGCAGCCGACCTGCAACTGATCCAGTTTCTTGAAATCGCCTCCAAAGTTGACGAATGGTGCTTCTCCATCCATCCATCATGTGCCTTGCCGGTAAGCGTGGGCGGTCATGTTCTGCCATCTCACTCGATTACCAGAATCTTTGATCAGCACTGTGTTTCTGTCTCGACCATGCCACAAGGCCAAGCCATCCAGGTACTTGTTTCTAGGTCTTCCCCTTGGTCTGTTCCCCTCGATCTTACCAGTTGTCACCAAGTTCTCCAATTCATTTCTTCTCATAACATGCTCAAAAAATTGTGACTGTCTACATCTAATGTCACTAATAAGTTTACGATCTTCATTTGTTTCTTAAAGAAAAAGTTGTTTATTGGTCTTTCTGGCTGTCCATGGTATTCTTTGCATTTTTCTAAGAAACCACATTTCTACAGCCATCAGATGTTTTTTCAGCCTGACTGCTCATTGCCCAAGCTTCACATCCATATAAAAGTACAGGTTCTATGTAGGATCTCAACATTCTTTTTCTCGTTTCAATTGACATATTTTTATTCTTCAGTATGTTTTTCATCTTGCTAAAGGCTACTTTTGCCATGGCGATTCTTGTTCTAATCTCTTCATCTAATCTCGTCAACCCAACAAGGCATCTCCCATCAGATGTTATTTCTGTTCCGGGATAATTGTACCTATTCACTTGTTGAAGAATATTCCCATTTACTTGTATATAAAATTGTGCGGGTCGATGCTCAAATGGGGGATAACGGTTAGAAAAAGAACGTCGTCATTTGACCTTGTTTCTCGCCAGTATCGGAGAAAGCTAGAGGGCATAGGAAACACAGAAATGGTAAAGAATACCATCAGGATTGTATGATTATCAAATTCCACAACTGCATTTGAAGCTGGTGCTTTTAGTGTTTGAGCGGAAGTGGAACTTTTATGTCTTTGCTCTTAAATTTCAACATTAGAGCACCTACCCACACAAGAATGTTTACAGCATGTTTAACTCTGACCCCCCCCCCCCCCACACACACACACATTCACACACATTCATACACACACACACACACACACACACACACACACACACACACACACAAACTGGCATCCCACCATGCACCACGAGTTCATGCACCGAGCTGAGTCTTGCTGGTGTGACCAAGAAATGTAGACTTTTTTTGATCTTCGAATATCATGGACCAAATTGAAGAAACACAGTGAAGTTCTACACGATCTGGGCATGGAGTAAATCTGGCTCATAACAGAATCATGTCTCGGTAACTGAAATACTTTGACCATCCATATTAATTATCACAGCCGCATGGAGAGAACAGTGGTGGAAGGCGTGCTTCTTGGTAGAAGTGGCAGGGTTCCACCAGCAACAGGATAGACACATGCCACTTCAGACGCGCTTGGCACGAGGGTGGATGGGACGGGAGACATGGCTAGGGATCAACAGGGTCGTCGCCGCCCTGTGATGAGGGCGACGTTCTGCACAGGATCTGCTAGTTGATGACGATGGTGATTATTATGTCGATGATGATGATGATGACGATGATGATGACGATGATGATGACGATGATGATGATGATGATTATGATGATGATGATGATGATGATGATGATTATGATGATGATGACGATGATGATGACGATGATGATGACGATGATGATGATGATGATGATGATGATGATGATGATGATGATGATGATGATGATGATGATGATGATGATGATGTTGATGTTGATTATGATGACAGTGATGATAATGATGATGACGATGAGTTGCTGAATATTTTCTAATGTCCGATAACTTTGTACTTTGTTGTACACATATGTTGTGTCTTCTAGTTGTTCTTGAATATTCTTGCAAAAGGTATTAGCAACGCTCCTTTCGCTGCTTAAATATTTGTTCTATTTCAGGATGTATACTTTTATATTCATTCTGATGTTGTTTGATTAATTGTAAACATTTCACAGTCATTAATTTTTTTCTTAGTCGCAATTTAAAAAAAAAAAAAAAATTAATGGTATTATTTACTTGGATGTCTTTAGTCTTGGTTCCTTTCGAATTTACCACTCTTCGTCTTTATTGTATACTTTTGTTTTCTTATTTTCTGTAGCAGTGTACCCAGTCTATACAGTAATGGCTTATTTATCCCCATTTTAAAATTGGATTCACGCCATGCCAAATGTGTAGCATGTCTTTTGCAGCGCGTTACCATCAATATCAACCAAAGGTTTTGTTAGACAATTTACCGTACAGTGCTTGCTTGCTTGTTGCTTGCTTGTGTTCGCTGGCTGTTAACTCCAGCATGAAGTCCTGTATGTCGGATGAAGACATCCTGTTGTCCAACATAAGTGTGATGTCATACCAGACTGAGGTTTGCGTGAGTATCCGTTGCCCCGTGTCTGGCTTATTGGTGTTCAGACGGATGGTTCTTCGCTGTGCAGGCAGATACTCTCCGACTTCGGAAGAATCAGCGATCCTACTACGTTAGCCAGGACCCCTAAGGGACCTGTTGCCCAGGACGCACGAGTAGGACGTGTTAGTAGGTCTTGGCCAGTATAGAACCTGGCCCTGGTGCCTTGGAAACACCCCTGCGTCCCTACCGTTCAGTAATTTTCCATTTCAAGCAAAGAGTCCGTCAGGACTGTGTGCTTTCACCCTATTTGTTTAACATGTACGCCGAAAATATAATGAAAAATGTCTGAGATGATATAACAAGGGAGCAAAATGATGCCCTAAATATCGGTGATCATGAAATAACAGAGATTCGATATGCTGATGATACAGTATTACTATCTATATCACAGAAGGGTATAGAGACCCTAATGACATCAACCCAAAGAAATTGTGAAAATCACAACTTATATCTTAACATAGTAAAAGTTTAGATAATGCATACAGATAAAATTACTATGGAGAAAGAAATATATACTGTCAAAAAAAAAAAAAAAAAAAGGAAAGCAGCATTATTGCAGTTTCAACTGCACACTTGTAGCAACATTGCATTGAAGATGCTGATTCGCCCACTGCAGTCGATTCTGGCGATGTCGGTCAGTAAGAACAGGGCTTCTCTATGGTCTTCTAGCCCAAAGACCAGCGTCGTGCAGCCGGTTCCTGGCCGTTTGATCTGAAATTCGACAAGCTCCTGACATTTAATGGACTGTGGAGGGCGCAGATGCAAATCGATTCCTAAGGTGACGCAGGCGTATGAAGCGGTTTCGGCAGCAGTTGTGATTCTGGGTCTTCCACTGAGCAGCCGACCTGCAACTGATCCAGTTTCTTGAAATCGCCTCCAAAGTTGACGAATGGTGCTTCTCCATCCATCCATCATGTGCCATGCCGGTAAGCGTGGGCGGTCATGTTCTGCCATCTCCAGAATCGTGGATCAGCACTGGGTTTCTGTCTCGACCATGCCACAAGGCCAAGCCATCCAGGTACTTGTTTCTAGGTCTTCCCCTTGGCCTGTTCCCCTCGATCTTACCAGTTGTCACCAAGTTCTCCAATTTATTTCTTCTCATTACATGCCCAAAAAAGTGTGACTGTCTACGTCTAATGTCACTAATAAGTTTACGATCTTCATTTGTTTCTTAAAGAAAAGGTTGTTCATTAGTCTTTCTGGCTGTCCATGGTATTCTTTGCATTGTCCTCAGAAACCACATCTCTACAGCCATCAGATGTTTTTTAGCCTGACTGCTCATTGTCCAAGTTTCATATCCATATACAAGTACAGGTTCTATGTAGCATCTCAACACTCTTTTTCTCGTTTCAATTGACATCTTTTTATTGGTCAGTATGTTTTTCATCTTGCTAAAGGCTACTTTTGCCATGGCGATTCTTGTTCTAATCTCTTCAAGGCATCTCCCATCAGATGTTATTACTGTTCCGGGATAATTGTACCTATTCACTTGTTGAAGAATATTTCCATTTACTTGTATATTACATTGTGGTATTTCGTTTTTCCTAGTGACGACCATAATCTGTGTCTTTTTACAATTTAATTCTAACCCTAGTTGTTCACTGTGTGTAACAACCGCATCTACTAAATTTTGCAGGTCCTGTTCATTGTCTGCAATCAAGACTGTATCATCTGCATATCTCATGTTATTGATGCATCGTCCCCCAATGTTGATTCCTTCCATATCTTGAATATTTCTGAAAATACTTTCACTGTACAGGGAAAACAGATCTGGAGACATTACACAACCCTGTCTCACACCTCTCTTAATAGGCTGAATTTTGCTGAACAGGCATTAAGTTCTTTGGCAACTACACTTTTTGACTGTTTTCAGTTATCAGATGGGGTATCTTCATTGCATTCTGGACAAGTCCATAGGTGCTCAGATCCATCTACTAAATTTTGCAGGTCCTGTTCATTGTCTGCAATCAAGACTGTATCATCTGCATATCTCATGTTATTGATGCATCGTCCCCCAATGTTGATTCCTTCCATATCTTGAATATTTCTGAAAATACTTTCACTGTACAGGGAAAACAGATCTGGAGACATTACACAACCCTGTCTCACACCTCTCTTAATAGGCTGAATTTTGCTGAACAGGCATTAAGTTCTTTGGCAACTACACTTTTTGACTGTTTTCAGTTATCAGATGGGGTATCTTCATTGCATTCTGGACAAGTCCATAGGTGCTCAGATCCTCCCCCCCCCCCACCACCTCGGCATATGCGTCAGCGTCCGGTGGCTAATAGTGCTAGTTGTGTGTTGGTTGACGAGGCACCTCGTTTTCCCGATGTACCTCTCGTGTCTGGCCGTGCCAATTCTTACTCCCAAGTCTTTCATCGTGGACAGCAATGTGAATTCACTGAAGTTAAAGTCCTCTGTTCTCGATGTATCTTTAAGGACGTTAATAACATCGGTAGGATCCATGGGCTGGCCATCCACAGGGGGTGGAGATCAATCAATCAATCAATCATGTGCCATGCTGGAAAGTGTGGGCAGTCATAACTCGCCATTTAACTCTGTCACCAGTGTCGTGCATCAGCTCAGTTTTCCTGTCTCGTCCATGCCATGTAGCCAAGCCATCCAGGTATTTTCCTCTCGGTCTTCCGCTTGGTCTGTTCCATTCGATATTGCCAGTAGTCACTAAGTTCTCTAATCCATTTCTTCTCATAACATGTTCAAATAATTTTTTGACTGTCTACGTCTACTTTCTCTAATCAATTTACGATTTTCATTTGTCTCACGTAGAACTTGGTCGTTGGTTTTTGTATCTGTCCATGGTTATCTTTGCATTTTTCTCAGAAACCACATTTCTGCAGCCATCAGATGTTTTTCAGCTAGACTGCACATTGTCCAAGTTTCACATACATACAAAAGAACAGGCTCTATGTATCCCCTAAACACTCTTTTTCTTGTTTCAACTGACATCTTTTTATTGGTCAGAATGTTTTTCTTCTTGCTAAAGGCTACTTCCTCCATGGCGATTCTTGTTCTAATCTCTTCAAGGCATCTCCCATCAGATGCTATGACTGTTCAGAGATAATTGTACCGATTCACTTGTTTAAGAATATTCCCATTTAATTGTATATTACATTGTGGTACTTCGTTCTTCCTAGTGACGACCATAGCCTTGTCTTTTTACACACGGACTACAATATAATTTCTAGTGCACACACGTACAATAATATAATATAAGTTCTAGTGCACAAACATACTGCATTTAAGAACATGTAGAGTATCCTATGCAATAAGTCACTGTCATTGAATCTAAACAATTGAGTGCTGGAGTGCTATATAGAACCTGTTTTGCTGTATGGCTGTCAATCTTGAAATGTAAATGAACAAATTAGGAACAACCTGAGACGAATGTTGCGAATTCCTTGGATTGCCAAAGTAACTAACAACGACTGCCTAAAAGAGGGTAATGAAACTAGAACATTATATACAACAATAAGAAAGAGACAAAC
Organism: Cepaea nemoralis; assembly: GCA_014155875.1. Classification (NCBI taxonomy): domain Eukaryota; kingdom Metazoa; phylum Mollusca; class Gastropoda; order Stylommatophora; family Helicidae; genus Cepaea; species Cepaea nemoralis. The sequence continues at coordinate 247,118 of JACEFZ010007440.1, forward strand.
AGCTATCTTTGGTCATGCGATGAGAAGAGAGGCATTGGAGAACATCTTGACAAATGGAAAGATCGAGGGGAAGAGAGACTGACGCAGACCAAGAGAAATGATGCAATATGGATTGCGACGGTGGCATTGAGGAATATCATCAGCAGAGTTGATCCTGAAAACCAAAGACCGAAATCTGTGGTAAGTCATGAACGCCTGCGCCAGCAGGCATGGCACTTGATGATGATGAGACAGAAAGGAGGATATTCCCTGTTTAAAGATATCTTAGGGTAAATAGACACTATTGGTTGCACTTAATGATGGATTCTCTGGATATGTGGGTGTAATAGTCCTCCAGACCTTGTCTAAAGTTTTGAGATGTTAATATAACCAGAACCGCACTATTCAAGACTGATCAACATTCTTGAAGTCAATAACAATACTATTTAAAGTGTATACAAGTTTTTTCCACCTCAATATGAAAAATACAGAGAGAGGCAACTGCTATAATTTTGTATACACAGACATGAAAATGTCAGTTGTGTCCCCTTCTGATAACAATGCACTTTGGATGTATGTTGAAAAAGGCCAGTTGTAACTGGTTAAGCTTGTATGGCATATTCCACACAGAGCACACTTTTATCGTTTATTACAGTTTTACTCAGTATTCTAATTAGCATCTTCAACTCATCTCATCATATTCATCTTGTACCTTACGATGTCGAGGTGAAGGATAAACATTGGGAGAGTGCCTGTTCATGGGCTTTTTTTATCAAGATTTCCATGGACTATGTTCCCCGTATCCATCGTTTACATGTTCGGCTCTTCTTCTGGTTCCATTTAGTCTGCGCATCATTACTTGTTGAGTATACTGTTGGTGTGTAGCCTTATTAATGGCCGAATCATTACTGAATCCTAGCGCTGCTACAACCTCCAATTTAGTCCTGCTTTCTTCATTTCTGATTTTCTCTCTTGTTGATACATTGATACATTGTGTATTAATCTCATGAATGTCGTTTCTTTTGTTGTAATTTTTCTTTTCTCTTTATCTCTGTCAGAGTGCTGGAAGGGACAGATATAGAACTAATAGAGACACAGATACAAGTAGGACAAGGACAGAGGACAGTAGAGAACAGAGACAGGATATGAGAGGAACTCTATAGTAGTAGATTATGGTTTCCAGACACATATTTTTTGCTAGGCTGCTAGGCTGATAGGGTTTATGAAGGAAATATGGGGAAAATTGTCGACTCGGCTCCAGAATCTGGAGGCTGATAGGGTTTATGAAATAAATATGGGGAAAATGTCGACTCGGTAAAATTTTTCTTGTGTGGGAACGGTTTTTTTGACGGGTGTGAAAGTAATTAAGTTAAATTTTTAGTTGCTTGGTTCTGGAAAGAGAGGGTGTGAAGGGGAAAGTTATTTTGGTTACGTAGGGTATATTAGTATGGGTAGTGATATATAAACAAGGGTGTGATGGGTCGTGGTTTCTACTCATGGGTTGGGTATATGGTGGTTACGTATATGAATGTGTTAGTATGCGTGGTGTAGTAATGTATAAACAAGGGTGTGATAGGTCGTGGTTATACTCGATGAAGTAAGAGATGGTTACTATCATCTGAACAGTGTGATAGTAGTGAAGGTAAAGGGTGGTATATTCACTACCATCATTACAAAGGAAATCTTATAAAGTTGTAATGGGTATGGTGGTAAGGGGTATTAGTGATCAAGTAGGAGTGATATAGGGGTGGTCATAAATGTAATAAGAGGTGTTCGCAGTTACACACTGGTCAACCAGTGGTCAAGCAATGGTCAAGTAAGGGTCAAGTAGTCAAGTAAGGAAATTTTAGGGAAAAGTTATTGTAATGATATGGTGCTGATTAAAGAGTGGTAAATTAGAGGTCAAGCAGTGGTCAAGTGGTCAAGTAAGGACAATTTTAGGGTAAATTGGTCGTAGTGACATGGTATTGTTTAAATTAGTGGTAAGTTAGTGGTCAAGTAGTGGTCAAGTAGTGGTCAAGCAGTGGTAAAGCGGTGGTTAAGTGAGGAAAATTTTAGGGAAATTTTAGGGAAAAGTGATTGTAATGAGATGGTGATGATTAAAGAGTGGTAAATTAGTGGTCAAGTAGTGGTCAAGCAGTGGTCAAGTGGTCAAGTAAGGAAAATTTTAGGGAAAAGTGATTGTAACGACATGGTGATGATTAAAGAGTGGTAAATTAGTGATCAAGTAGTGGTCAAGTAGTGGTCAAGCAGTGGTCAAGCGGTGGTTAAGTGAGGAAAATTTTAGGGAAATTTTAGGGAAAAGTGATTGTAATGATATGGTGATGCTTAAAGGGTGGTAAATTAGTGGTCAAGCAGTGGTTAAGCAGTGGTCAAGTGAGGAAATTTTAGGGGAAAAGTGATTGTAACGATATAGTGATGCTTAAAGGGTGGTAAATTAGTGGTCAAGTAGTGGTCAAGTAGTGGTCAAGTAGTGGTCAAGTGGTCGAGTGACCACTTAAATTGTAGACGACGATGTGCCTAAGATTATGGTAGTGATTAAAGTGATCGATAACGTGGTCAAGCAGTGGTCAAGCAGTGGTCAAGTAGTCGAGTGACCACTTAAATTGTAGGGGAAAGTACGTATAGTGCAATGGTGGTGGGTAAAGTGAGGAAGAATCAATAGTAGTGATAATAATACTACCAATATTAGCGACAAGCACAAAGACAACCAAGTACATACTTGATACACACAAATACAAAGACAACGAAACACACACACACGTACACACATACAGATACAGAAGTACAGACAAACCAGATTTGATAGTCAACCACCAGAGCCCAGAAGAATGAAGATCACTAATTCAGAACTTTTTGGTTTTTCACTAAGCATCTATGTCATTGATTTTATCTTATATCACTAAAGTGTTTTTCACTACTCATCTATGTCATTGATTGTTTCTTATATCACTAAACTGTTTTTCACTAAGCATCTATGTCATTGATTTTTTCTTATATCTCTAAACTGTTTTTCACTAATCATGTATGTCATTGTTTTTTTCTTATATCACTAAAGTGTTTTGATGAATAATACATTCTTTGATATATTGAAACCAAGATTTTTGTTGATTTTCTTTAGTGGTTTGTGCTCATGACGTTGTCTTGTCGGCTCAGAGCTTACATTACCAGACATGAACAAAGTCTTAGAAGAAGTTATGGCAAATACAGAACAGTCAAATGTATTTAAAAAAACCTAGGAAAAAATAACCAAAGGCGAAAAGGCCAAAATACGAAATGTCTCGACCAAGCTTATAACTATTACAAGTAAAATGTTGATCAAAAATTATAAATTCAAACATTATAAAAATAACCAAATATGAAAAACATCGTCCAAAGACAGAAATATTTCAACTAAACTTATAAATAAATCACCAAAAGGGAAAAGGTCAAGTACAGAAATAGCTATGGAAAAAGTAAGTCCACAAAACTAAGAAAGAAATGTAACTTCTGTAGTCAATTGTGTCTTATCTGAAAAGACGCTATCAATGTCACCCCTTTCCTTGTTTTACTTTACCAAAGACCTTCACCGTATCTGGTACAGAAACCCTTATACAGCACTCATCTCTCCACAGTCTTGGTTGCTTTCTAATACAAAGTGGTTACATCACCAAGAACTTCAACACCTCAATTGTACACGTGCTCCATTGAAACACCCATGACAGTTAACAACATGTATGGCCATGTAATCTGTGAGTCCATCGGGGATAGTTCATCCGAGTATTCCAAAAGATCCATTTCCCATGGCTGACATCTTCAACTTGCTATAACACAACTTATTCTAATATACACTTTACATGAAATTTCCCAAATTTGGGCTCTATTAAAGAATACGTAATGAGATACACAAAGACAACAAGAATATACCACACAAAACAGCTCACAAACTAAAAACTAATACCATATGAGATCCCAGCCAACAAAAGCAACTAGAACACAAACATATAATAAGGAAACACATGACACACAGAGCTTACAGACAAATCACTTGGACTCAAACAAATTTTGCTTCTTGTACTGTAGAATTCTACCAACACTTCTTTCCTATCACCAAAACTAAACATCTACCACACAACCACTGGTCATTTGTCCAACATAATACTCATACCCTCGCCAACGACATTAAGGAAATGCATACTTATACATTGTCAGACATTAGATTTAAATCCCCTACTACTAACATATCACCGGTGTCGAGTTCCCGTTTCACAAAAACACTCTCTTGTCAGTTGTTAGTGAAAACCATTACACCAGTCCAGATTTGTGACTCGTAGAATCTACACTCACACTGTCGTATCTGTAGTATGGGTCTGCGATCAGAGATTCTTCTATAGAATCACATTGTTTTAAAAACGTTTTAACCTACTTGTGTAAAACTTTTTTCACCTTCCATTCATCAGGTACAATGACAGCTTTAATTGATAGACGGCCATCGTGGTCAGAAGATGAGAATTGTTGTGAAGATGACAGTGTTTTGGAGGAGGATGATTCTGGCTTCTTCACACCAGCTTTATCATTAGACATTTTGTTCTGCCAGAAACCTACTCGTGGCACCCAGCCAGCTTTAGATGCACCAGAGACAACCTTTGCTTGGGGTGATGATTCGTCTTCAGATGAAGATATTGACATTTTGGCTAGTAGTCATGCCCCAGAGTCTCTCAAGAAAATTAATGTTACGTGGAACGAAAAATATCCTACTGATGGTGTCCGAAGGTGATCCTCTTCAACGAATAAGGTGTGTATGGGTAGTAATGATCATAGTTCACATGTGTATTTTTGTAAACATGACCAATACAGAAGACCTAGCTGGTATACATGTTTTCTATGTACATCTCTCTATACTACAAACCATCAGTGACTATACCTTTACCCCTTCTCAAGGCGTGACCAAAAGAATGTCGAAAGTCTGTTTTTATGTCTTTTACCACTTCTCATCATGAATTTTTTACTGTTTTTTCTTTACTGAAGTAGTAGGTAGTCTTGTAAGTTTCAATGTGTTTTTATTTACCTCCACAGGTTAATTTTGCACCAGAACCTCATTTCTTGACAGTCCATACTGTTGGCAACGAAGAACGCAATGGTAACTGGCATCATGTAATCAGAGAACGTAAGAATTTTGAAAGGCGTATACTATACTTGGAAAAAATCTTGAACCCAGTCTTGAGTGAAGAAGGCAGCTGTAGTCTAATTACCATCTTTGTCTCTGCCATATTAAAACAGTTATAACCAGAAATAAAACTAGTATGCATTTCCTTAATGTCGTTGGCGAGGGTATGAGTATTATGTTGGACAAATGACCAGTGGTTGTGTGGTAGATGTTTAGTTTTGGTGATAGGAAAGAAGTGTTGGTAGAATTCTACAGTACAAGAAGCAAAGTTTGTTTGAGTCCAAGTGATTTGTCTGTAAGCTCTGTGTGTCATGTGTTTCCTTATTATATGTTTGTGTTCTAGTTGCTTTTGTTGGCTGGGATCTGATATGGTATTAGTTTTTAGTTTGTGAGCTGTTTTGTGTGGTATATTCTTGTTGTCTTTGTGTATCTCATTACGTATTCTTTAATAGAGCCCAAATTTGGGAAATTTCATGTAAAGTGTATATTAGAATAAGTTGTGTTATAGCAAGTTGAAGATGTCAGCCATGGGAAATGGATCTTTTGGAATACTCGGATGAACTATCCCCGATAGACTCACAGATTACATGGCCATACATGTTGTTAACTGTCATGGGTGTTTCAATGGAGCACGTGTACAATTGAGGTGTTGAAGTTCTTGGTGATGTAACCACTTTGTATTAGAAAGCAACCAAGACTGTGGAGAGATGAGTGCTGTATAAGGGTTTCTGTACCAGATACGGTGAAGGTCTTTGGTAAAGTAAAACAAGGAAAGGGGTGACATTGATAGCGTCTTTTCAGATAAGACACAATTTGACTACAGAAGTTACATTTTTTTCTTAGTTTTGTGGACTTACTTTTTCCATAGCTATTTCTGTACTTGACCTTTTCCCTTTTGGTGACTTATTTATAAGTTTAGTTGAAATATTTCTGTCTTTGGACGATGTTTTTCATACTTGGTTATTTTTATAATGTTTGAATTTATAATTTTTGATCAATCCTTTTAGTTGTAATATTTTTCCTAGATTTTTATAAGCTTGGTCGAGACATTTCGTATTTTGGCCTTTTCGCCTTTGGTTATTTTTTCCTAGGTTTTTTAAAATACATTTGACTGTTCTGTATGTGCCATAACTTCTTCTAAGACTTTGTTCATGTCTGGTAATGTAAGCTCTGAGCCGACAAGACAACGTCATGAAAACAATACCACTAAAGAAAATCAACAAAAATCTTGGTTTCAATATTTATCACAAAATATGTGTGTTATTCATCAAAACACTTTAGTGATATAAGAAAAAAGCAATGACATACATGATTAGTGAAAAACAGTTTAGAGATATAAGAAAAATCAATGACATAGATGCTTAGTGAAAAACAGTTTAGTGATATAAGAAACAATCAATGACATAGATGAGTAGTGAAAAACACTTTAGTGATATAAGATAAAATCAATGACATAGATGCTTAGTGAAAAACCAAAAAGTTCTGAATTAGTGATCTTCATTCTTCTGGGATCTGGTGGTTGACTATCAAAAACACTGTTGATATTGTCGAAGTCATCACACATACCTTATTTGTTTCGGATCCAGAATAAAGACATGTATGAGATATCATACAAAATATCTGAATACTTCTTTTTATCATACCAAAACCACCCGATAGCGGTGGTCGACACTTTTTTCTAATACTACCACTTGATTGGGTAGCATAAGCGATAGGTCCTTGCAGTACGCCTTAAGGGCTGCCAAGCTGTCTCTATCATTTGGTTGGATATCCTCTGCTACTATGAGTGGAGGTGTTGCCAGGGTGTCTAAGGGTGTCATCCTTTCTCGTGATGTCTGGTGATGTAAGTACCGTTGTAGGTTCGAGTTGTATAGATTGTCACGTAACTGACAGGGATAATCATTGTGAATGTTCCTATTATGGCGGGTAAGGTTATCATTGAAGATACAGTGGTGGCAGTCTGGTACTTGCGTTAGACTACGATGCTGGTGTAAATAGACAGGTGGTGCTGTCGTCTCTGGTATTGCAGTGTTTGGTGTATTCATACGTGGCTGATGACGTATTCGTTTGTGTTTTTGTAGGCCATCGTTCGTATTATACACCTTATCACATAACTGACAGGGATATACTTGGTCTTTCCCCTCGTGAATGGTCCGAATGTGACGATTAAGGGTATACTTATCACAATAGGCTTTGTCGCACACTGAACACGTGAAAGTAGATCTGGTGGTCATATTGATAAACTGGTCACAAGTCACACTTTCGCTTTCTTACAATCCCAAAAAATGTTCTGGTGTATACAATGTTTCACTGTTTTATCAGAGGCCAACGACACGAATAAGGCTCACACCAAGTTTCACTGCTGTAGCTAGCCAAGTCACTACGTGAAAAATAGCTGGTTACTACACGAACAATGCTCACACCAACCTGTTTCACCGATGTAGCCAAGTCACTACGTGAACAATATCTGCTTACTACACGAACACTGCTCACACCAGCCTGAAGCACCTCTGTAGATACCCAAGTCAGCCCGTGAACTGGTACTGTGCTCACAAGAGACGCCGTCTATTTTTATACACTGGGTCTGCACACGACGTAGCTGACGTGGCAGTTTTTGAAGACAAGCTATTCTCACGCCTGCTTCCCTACACACCGATGACTCATACTTAATGACTTTTGCATATGGCGTTGATGACGTAGGGGCTGTCTCGGACATCCGCGTTCTTTACCAAAAGGGGGTATGTGGTTTGTATAGTTTAGTCTTATGGGTAAGTGTATCTGTACTGGTTGAGGTACCAGTAGTAATGTTTTGGGTGTGTCTTTGTTTTTTGTGTACTTATGTGTCTGTATGTACAAGTGTATCAAGTGTGTATGGGTGTCTGTATGTGTTTTGTGTCTGTCTTTGTTGTTGTACGCGTGTCTGTACGTGGTTGTATATAGTTGTGATGACAGTAGTAATGCTAGGCGATGGGTGTGTCTGTACTTGAGTATAGTTGTGATGACAGTAGTAATCCTAGGCGATGGGTGTGTATGTGTATGTGTGTACTTGGCTGTCTTTGTATTTGTCTTTGAGTGTTCTTGTGTATGGGTGAGTGTGTCTGCACATGTGTATATCTGTTGTTGTGACAGTAGTAATGGTATGGTTTGTCTTTGTGCTTGTCTGTCTTTATGTGTATGTCTGTATGTACAAATGTGTCTGTGTGTGGTTGTCTTTGTCTTTGTAGGTATGTATTTGTGTAATTGATTATGGGTGAGTGTGTCTGTCCTTGCTTGCTTCTTTGTTTTCCTGTGTCTGTACTTGAGTGGATGTTTATGGGTGTGTGTGGTTGACTTTGTGCTTGTATGTGTGTACACGTGTGTGTATAGTTGTGATGACAGTAGTAATGGTATGGGTTGTCTGTGTATGGTTGCCTTTGTGTTTGTATGTGTGTGTGACCCTCTTTGTGTCTTTGATTATGGGTGTGTACTTGTGTATAGCTGTTGTTGTGACAGTAGTAATGGTCTGGTTTGTCTGTACTTCTGTATCTGTATGTGTGTACGTGTGTGTGTGTTTCGTTGTCTTTGTATTTGTGTGTATCAAGTATGTACTTGGTTGTCTTTGTGCTTGTCGCTAATATTGGTAGTAGTATTATCACTACTATTGATTCTTCCTCACTTTACCCACCACCATTGCACTATACGTACTTTCCCCTACAATTTAAGTGGTCACTCGACTACTTGACCACTGCTTGACCACTGCTTGACCACGTCATCGATCACTTTAATCACTACCATAATCTTAGGCACATCGTCCTCTACAATTTAAGTGGTCACTCGACCACTTGACCACTACTTGACCACTACTTGACCACTAATTTACCACCCTTTAAGCATCACCATATCGTTACAATCACTTTTCCCTAAAATTTCCCTAAACTTTTCCTCACTTAACCACCGCTTGACCACTGCTTGACCACTACTTGACCACTACTTGATCACTATTTTACCACAAATTTAAGCATTACCATGTCACTACGACCAATTTTCCCTAAAATTTCCTTACTTGACCACTTGACCACTGCTTGACCACTGCTTGACCACTAATTTACCACTCTTTAATCATCACCATCTCATTACAATCACTTTTCCCTAAAATTTTCCTCACTTAACCACCGCTTGACCACTGCTTGACCACTACTTGACCACTACTTGACCACTAATTTACCACTAATTTAAACAATACCATGTCACTACGACCAATTTTCCCTAAAATTTTCCTTACTTGACCACTGCTTGACCACTGCTTGACCTCTAATTTACCACTCTTTAATCAGCACCATATCATTACAATAACTTTTCCCTAAAATTTCCTTACTTGACCCTTACTTGACCATTGCTTGACCACTGGTTGACCAGTGTGTAACTGCGAACACCTCTTATTACATTTATGACCACCCCTATATCACTCCTACTTGATCACTAATACCCCTTACCACCATACCCATTACAACTTTATAAGATTTCCTTTGTAATGATGGTAGTGAATATACCACCCTTTACCTTCACTACTATCACACTGTTCAGATGATAGTAACCATCTCTTACTTCATCGAGTATAACCACGACCCATCACACCCTTGTTTATACATTACTACACCACGCATACTAATACATTCATATACGTAACCACCATATACCCAACCCATGAGTAGAAACCACGACCCATCACACCCTTGTTTATACATCACTACCCATACTAATATACCCTACGTAACCAAAATAACTTTCCCCTTCACACCCTCTCTTTCCAGAACCAACCAACTAAAAATTTACCTTAATTACTTTCACACCCGTCAAAAAACCGTTCCCACCCAAAAAATTTTTACCGAGTCGACAGTTTTCCCCATATTTCCTTCATAAAACCATCAGCCTCCAGATTCTGGAGCCGAGTCGACAATTTTCCCCATATTTCCTTCATAAACCCTATCAGCCTAGCAGCCTAGCAAAAAATATGTGTCTGGAAACCATAATATACTACTCTCTATACAAGAGTGTACATAGAGAGAGAGACAGTAGAAGGAAGTAGTACTCCAAGCTAGTGTTAGGACCAGACCTAGACAGGACACGCAGGTGTCATAGCTAGGACATACTTAGGACATGACGGGATTCACTCCCGTAATAAGACAGACTAACGTAAGCACGGGGATTACCCATAAACAGACTGAACTCTAGTATAGTTGTAGGACGAGGACTGGACAACTGGACCAGCGTGGCAAGTGTGCCAGCACGCAGCACAGCTAACCGCACGAGGGAAGAGAAGGAGAAACTTGACTCGAGAAGTGAACTGAGTCAGACGGAGACTGACAGTCGGTGTGACAAGACCTCGGTGTTTTTCCCTTATGGTGTAGAGTTATAAGAAACATAGTTATATTTAATCTAGGATAGTTGATTACAATTGAATATGCTCATTACTTGTGTTTGCTCAGAGAGCGAAGTGTATTATCTATAATAAAACATAAAGCTTGAATGCCCATTCACCCACACGATGTGTTGTGTGATTTCGATGGGGTGAATGAAGGGTTTCGCACGAAAACAGGTTGTTGACATCTCTTATTATACTGTTTTGGCATCGGTAGCATAGAGTTGGTAGGCAGATCATGCTGTTTCTTTTTTTTAATATCTACTCATAATGTTTGTTCTTTAGTGTGGATGCTTTTTGTCAAATGAGTCGGTTTGCCCTATTGCATTTTGTTCGATCTCGTCTTCTCATTGCTATTTTATGATTTTAATCCTACGCTAAGTACTTAAAGCTCTGTTTCAGGGGGTGTTCTTTTAGATGCATCTTCGTTGTTATTTCTTCTTTGATTATAGTCAGTACCTATGTTTTACTTGTGGTAATTTTCATTTTATGTTCCAAACATTTCGTTTTGACTATTTATGGGGCCTTGTAATTCTGCTTCTGAGTTTGCTATTATTGCTTGATCGTCCGCAAACAGGACCAACTAATATTAACGCCATCTACAACAAATTGCTCAAACTGAATACACAGTTTGTATCATTGCACACAGAGATGTACTAAGCATATAAATACATGACACTGCAATACTCGCAGGCTGGGCTGTTAAAATTTAATGACAATTAAACTGAAAAATTATGGCTAACAAACGCATGGATAAAATCTAAAACAAACTGTTAATTCTTTCGAAAAAGAACTTCTGGAATATTCGCGAAGTATATACACATATCGAAGTTAGTTATACCCATGAGAAGATGCACATAAGATACACCCAAAGCCAGTAGAAGTATACTGGAACATATCTGGAATCCCTGTCGAGTCAGGGTTACAATGATGATCACATTCCCGACTAATCCCAATACACTGGTACAGGAAATAAATACATAGCGAAATGTCTGTTATTCTGTAATAAAGTTCCCACTGGACAAGCTCCAGTTCTGAGACGTCCTCTTCCACTGGAATCATCTTTGCTTAAGAGATGTATACTTGCACAATTTTCTTGTATTTCAGACAGTCTTGAATGTTTCACTTACTATTCTCGTGTATTCTGGGCAGCAGAACGAATGTCCGCAAGTCTCACCGGGGATAATGCATTCCAATGTTTTAATTTACTCAAGGCATCTTTACTTCGTACACCTTTAACACGTTACTAATTTCCTGAAGTTATGATGTCTTATTCTTGCGTTCGTTCTTTCATGCTTACACTAACAGATTAGAACTCGTGATGTAGTCTACAATCTTTAGAGTTCCTCTTTTGCTCCATACAGTGTTGAAATCCGTGCCGTCTCACTAGGCCAGTATTCCCTCCTTAGTTGACTGTATTGGGGAAAATCCTGGAGAACATGCTCTGTAGTTTGATCACACTGCCGCATGAACATAGTGGTGGGTCACTCAGAGAAGCTTGCACATATTAAGTAAAGGACTATTTTACGCGTATTAAGTGAATTTAGCATCTGGTGCTAAATCCGTATTTATTATTAACACCGACGTAAATAATGTAGTCTCCAACACAGTTAACGCACATTAACCAATCTTCAAATTCGTATAATACATCCATCAGTTCTTCGTATAGGAGCACAGAATTTAAAACATATTCAACAACAAACGCAAAGCAATTATGTGCAATGTACAGCACGCAGATACTGAGTAACGTTTTCGTTGTCTTCGAAATGAGTTGTGTGGTGGTTGATTTGACGTGGCTCGGGGTGAGCTGCTTACGTCTGTTGGTAATTATTATGTCCTCGATACCAATAACAATACAGCCGGCAGTTACTAGACCAATTGTTATTACTGTTATATAATTAGTCATGTTGACTATTAACACGACTAACCCGCTTTCGAAAGCACGAAAATATAAATTTGTCAGTACAAACCAACTAGTGTCGCCTCCAAATACAAATTGCTCAAGCCGAGTACACAGTATGTATCTAAAGACACATAGTGATGTAGTGAGCATATAAATAAAGGACAATGAAATAATCGTACACTGTGGTGTTATTATTAAATGGACACTAAATGGGCAACATATGGCTAACAAACGTTTCCCATCAAGGATGGGAGATGTATGTGTTGATGGGTGGGTGGGGGTGAGTAGGTGTCAGTGGTTGAGTACATGAGTGGAGGGATGTGTGTGGGGGATGAGTTTATGAGTGGGGGTGTGTATGTGGGTGGGAAGATGTGTGTAAGTGGGGGATATATATGTGTGTGTGTGTGGGTGGGAGATGTGTACTGGTTGAGGACGTGTGTGTGAAGTGGGGTATGTGTGAGTAGGTGGGTGGGTGGGTGGGGAGGTGTGGAGGAGTGTGGGATGTGTGGGTTGGTGGGGTGTGTATGGGTTCGTGCGGAGATGAGTGGGTGGGTGGGGAGTTGTGTGGGTGGGGAATATATGGGTGGGTGAGAGATGTCTGGAAGGGGGAGTGCGTTTCGGTTAGTGTGCTTGTGTGGGTGTTGATGGATAGTGGTATGTGTGGGTGATGGCGGGTGGATGATGTGTGGGTGTTGTTAGGTGGAGGATGTGTGTGTTGGTGGGTGTCTTGGGGCGTGTGTAAGGTGAGTCTGGGATGTGTGTATGTGTGGGGGATATGTGTGTCGGTGGGGGAATGTGTGTGGGTGGGGGATGTGTGTGTGGGTTGGGGATGTATGTGTTTGTGGATGTTAAAAGTGTGGAACCGCGGTTGAACCTCCAACCTCGTCATCAGCGCATGGAAGTTGAGTAGCGAATGCTCTTATTTTTTCGACCACCGTTGACATCTATTAACCAACTCCCAATAACAAATGTGCTACTGCTTCAGTTTCTAACAAGGGTGGGAACAAGCAGCACTTAATAATATATTGACAATAAATCAGTAAGTAATGATCGTTTTACATGCTTTAGGTCTCATTGGGTATATGGTGCTAAAACCGTATGTTATAGACAAACCATTGCTGGATGGGGTCAGTATCAACCAGCGGCCTTTATTTCCGAAGACATTTTCTGATGTCCATTTTAGACTATGCTGACCTTCATGACAATGATCCATTAGAAGTCTCCCGTTGTGAGGCTTGCAGACATACGTTCTGCTGCATAGACTACACTACAATAGCGTGTGGAACACACATGCACGACTGTCGGCAACTGTCACCGCCTCACCGTCATATATATTATTAGAGGGCTGCAACTCCAGCCCAAGGGATAGCATTGAGTCGCTCAGGACCCGAGTAATCTAGAACCTTCTCGAAAGAGCTGGTCACCGAGTCCATGATTCCGTGGACACTGATGTGGCCCGCCTAATGCGGGGTCCACGAGGAACTCGGACAGAGTTACCGCCCGTGTCGAATTAGGACACGAGGAGACCGGCAGAGGACAGACGGACTTAAGAGAGACAACAAGGCCTGCCTGAGAGGGACTCAATAGATATTCATAGATATATATACATAGGCTAGATAGTGTGCTAGATTGTTGTATGACAACTATATGCTTGATGTTTAACTATCTGTGATATGTAATATAATATAGCGCGGGCTGTTAACCCACTGCGCCAACTGTACATTCAATACAATAAATGTTCTATATTCTAGCGAACAAAGTATTGTTGCCTGTATGAACCCGAACCATTATTTAGATAAGAGTAAGATGATGACAGGCTTTTTGGGGGCTAGTTTTCCGGTTTTGGCATAGAATGTTTTCTGAAAGAGCTATTAAATGCCATGTAAAATTACTTATTTAATCATATCACATTGATTTTTGGTAACACATTGATGTGTTTAAATCAAAGAAATTGTTAACTTTACAAGTTTGCATAAAATTAGTAGCTATCTACCGATAAAAGATAATTAATCTGAGTCCCTCGGCAACGTCTCACCATTGCCTCCGCAGTGCCTCATTATTTTGATTCTGTAAACAATTTTTTGACATGTTACTATTTTGACATTTTTTTTTTTTGGTGTGACCGTGACTAATGTTTTCTCACTCCACAAGCAGATTGTTCCACAACTAGTGCCGCGTGCAACCTATGAAACCTTTCCAACGGTGACGAGAGTACAAGACAACATCGAGGAGTTCTGGGATTGAGAGCTAAGTTTCACATCATACCCATTGTAACTCTAAGCTGTACTTCTCATCTTCCATCAACTGTATCATTTTGTATCATATTGATTTAGTTTGCATATTCATGACCTTGTCACCAACATAACCTTGCATTTTGATTTACACATTAATAAGTAAGGGAGTTAACCTAATTTTGTCCTCACAACATTTTTTCTAAGGGATTTAATTTGATAAACATTGCAAACAAATAAAACACAAAATGTCTAGCTTAGATAAATGCATTGAGCAAGGAATAAAGTTAGGTTATAAAGAAGAGAAACTGTCAGAATGGGCACAGAAAACGCACGCAGAAAATATTGCCCGTGAAGAGAGAGCGATAGAACGAGAGGAAAAGAAATTGCAAATGGAGGCCGAAGAAAAGAGAATGCAAATGCAAGCAGAAGAAAAGAAATTGCAAATGCAAATGGAAGCAGAAGAAAAGAAAAGACTAAGTGATGCAGAAGAGAAAAAAATGCAATTGCAAATTGAAGAGAAGAAAATACAATTGCAGGCTCAGGAGAAACAGATGGAGCTTGAGGCCGCAGCCAAGCAGGCCCAATTGAATGCCGAGACACAGATAAAACTTAAACAGATGGAGATTGAGTCCAACACAGAAATATCGATAAATAAGTTAAGAAGTAAAGAAGAAGAACAAAAATATAACAAATACAAAGGACTCGTGAAGGCGTTCTGTTCTGGAGATTCCATCAGCGCCTATTTAGAAAATTTTGAGTGTCTCATGTCTCATCATAAGATCATTAAATCAGATTGGGCATTTATTCTAATGAGAAATTTAGCTCTTGAACCACTAAAAGTAATAGAGACAATACCACAGGAAATGCGAAAAGACTATGAGTACCTAAAACAACGCATTCTCCAACATTTTTCTTTAGATACTGCAGGTTACCAACAACAATTTGCCAAATTATCTCCACAACCAAACCAAACCTTTATAGATTATGTCAGTACAGTCCAAGACATATGCACAAAATGGATTAACTCGGCTAAAACCAACAATAGCCATGACAAACTTAAAGAGCTTATTATTATAGATAAAATAGTTAGCACCATCCCCACACCTTTTGCCAAGTTCTTAAAACAAATGGACTGTAAGAGTATTCAGGAAATAGAGGCAAAGGGGAATGCATTTTTCACAGCAAATAGGGATATTTTCCAGCTAAACATAAGTCACAACGATACAGCAGCTGCAGTAGTGAACACCAAATACTCCAAACAAACAGAGAGTAGATTTAAACCGCGCTCCAATGTCGGTAAAGTAGTAAAATGCCAATATTGCAATTTGAATCACGACAGTTACGCGATGTGCGACAAAGCACCTACCTATCCTCGCCACCTCAAAATGATGGTGGAGAAGCAAAAGGCTAAACGCAGTGCTTACCAGAGAGCAGTCAAATGTTATTTTTGCAATAGCTGGGGCCATTATAGTCGGGAGTGTGAGGGCCGAAAGTTATTGAAACAGGCCAATGCTGCACTTGTAGAAACGTCGTCTGACGAAGAGCTTGAACCACTGAATGAATGTGATAATCAACACGACAATGAAAGCGAGCTTGGGAATGCTGTACACATTATAAACACCATTACAGACAGTAAGTGCAACACCTGTACGAAGTTCCAACTTGACACAACATTGTTATGTGGGCACACAATACCTATTGCAAATGAAACAGCTAATGCTGCTTTGACATCTACAGGCAAGCTAGTTTTTTTTACAGGGTTTGTTAACAACAAAAAGTGCACATTAATTCGTGATTCCGGCGCAACGCTCTGTGGGGTAAAGAAAACATTAATAGACACTAAAGACTACACAGACAAACATGTGACTTGTCGCACATTCTCAGGTACGATAGAGAAATACCCCCTTGCTCTGGTCGAAATTCAAACACCGTTCATATCAGGACAAGTATTGGCTGCTGTCCTTGAAAATCCAGTCGCGGATATTATTCTTGGTAATTTACCCAACATACATCCATGCTCTGAAAAGGAAATCAAAGAGTGGGAGCAAAAACACGGTATCCACCACACAAACAGCGACGCTAAAGAGAAACACCATTCTTGCTTGTCTCATTCTGCCAAAATACCAAGGGAGACAACCACTGAGGTAATTCAGAAAGAATTCACCAAGGTGTACAATGCAGGGGCGGTCGAATCTATGAACGATACGACCGAATTAAAACCTCGAATTGAGGATGCTACCGAGCTACCAAGTACCAAGCCTGTAAATGTGCAACAAAACACACAACAAACAAACGCAATAACACGACAGACAACCCACAAAACCAACACGGACCAACTGCAGGAATCATTAGAAATAGTAGCGCCAAACTTAACTAACATCAATTTTGGTAAGGAACAGAAAGCAGATACAACACTTGCACCATACTTTAAGTTAGTAGGACTCAAACCAAAAGTCACTAAGAACGCATCGTGGACATTTAGGCTACAGAACAACATCTTAACTAGATTTTACACAACAAACCAGACCACGACGCAGCAAGTAGTGTTACCACAAGCACACCGAGACAAAGTTCTAAAAATAGCCCACGACTCCCCTTTTGGAGGTCATATGGGATATGAAATGACCAGGGCTATTGTCCTAACCCAGTTTTATTGGCCAAAGTTCGACCAAGACATTAAATCATTTTGTACATCTTGTTATATAGTCAGAAACTGGTTAATAAGGGGAATAACCCTACTGTATTCTCTTTAAACGGAAATGTGAAAATATTCCATGTAAATATGGTAAAACCATACTATGCTAGACAGAACAACGAGACAAATGAACTGACGCAACGAACTAGTGACGCAGACGAAACGACAATTTCCCAACGGAATGACACCTTGACAAACGAAGCATCGTTAACTACACACGCTTACGACGACGAAAACGACGAAGACATATGGACATTACCGACAATCTGTGATATCGACAATGACGACAAATTTGACAACATATTGACGATTGATCTCAACGACGACGACAATGACATCGAAGACAATTTACAAACTGTAGCATCTGTGATAAATCAGACAGACATGGACAATACTGAAATCCCTGTACCAATCATGACTGACGACGGGAGTATAAATGACATACATATCTGTGACACTTTGACACAACAACAGCGACAAGACATTTTGACGCTCCTGGACGACTATAAGACGATCTTTTCTAACAAACCTGGACGCACTGATAAAATAACACATTCAATTGTGCTGACAGATCTGAGACCGGTCAAATGTAGACCATATTCTATTCCTCTCCATTACAGATCTAATTTAGATAAAGAAATTTTAGATTTAGAGAAGAATGGCATTATTCAAAAATCGATGTCTCAATATTCTTCACCGATTGTCCTGGTGAAAAAGAAAGACCAGACAATCCGTTTGTGCATCGACTATAGAGTATTAAATACAAGAACAACAACGGATGCAGAGCCTATGAACAGTTGTGAAGATCTTATTTTAAATATGGCTCAATCATCCTTATTTTCTAAGACAGATTTAGCGAAAGGATATTGGCAAGTTCCACTACACCCTTCTTGTAGACATATAACAGCATTCGCAACACCTCTCGGTTTATACGAATGGCTATATCTTCCTTTTGGCCTGAAGAACGCACCGGCCACATTTGTGAGACTAACAAGGCTGTTATTACACGGAATTAATCATGTAGTTGCCTATATTGATGATATATGCGTCCATTCTTCTGATATGACTTCTCACTTACTCACCCTAAAACAAGTCTTCCACCAAATCTCTCTTTTTGGACTTACTATCAAACCTTCCAAGGTTGAAATAGGCTATACACAAATAGACTTCCTTGGTCATAGAATTTCTGAAGGAAAATTGTTGACTGATGATAAAATTGTTTCCAAGATCCTTAATCTAGAAGTTCCTACCACAAAGAAGCAGATTAGAAGTTTATTAGGTCTGATTAACTATTATTCTAAATTCATTCCACATTGGGCAGAACTTACCTCAGTTTTTTCTGATATGTTAACTAAAGATCATCCATCAAAAATTTGTAAAAGTACCAGCTTAGATGATGCAATGTGTAGATTGAAACATATTTTTTCTAATCCACCAGTCTTACGATTACCAAACATAAATTTACCCTTTATTTTGACCACAGATGCTAGCGCTATCGCAATAGGAGGTTGCTTGATGCAGGAAGTGGATGGCATAAGACACCCGATTCTCTACGTCAGCCGCAAACTAAAGAAGGCTGAGACTCGTTATGCCACAGTTGAATTGGAGTGTTTGAGCCTTTTGTTCTGTATATTGAGATTATCTAAGTTCCTCTTAGGAAGTCACTTTGTGGTCCTCACAGACAGTTCGCCATTATTAGTCCTTAACCATGGGTCGCCCAAGAACCACCGGTTACAAAGATGGTGTCTTCTACTTCAGGACTTCGACTTCGAAATCCGCCATATCAAGGGCACCGATAACATAGTGGCTGACCTTTTATCACGGCAGACAGATGCGCCAGTAGAGTGACTCTTGTCACATCGGCCATTAGCCACACTATAAACTGTGATACTTTTAGTCCGTTACATATAACAGTGTGACTCTACACCTGCTAGAGTACTCTCAGTGATTAGGTTAATTACGTCACCCTTAAACATACGTGAAAAGCTATAGTGTAAGAACTATACCATCAAATGCCGAAGCTCTAGAACGATTCCAGCAAGAAACAGTAACTGTGTTTGTTTTAACCAATAATATCAACCAGTGAACTGACTCTGAACACTGTAATATTTCATACGGGACAGTGAGAGCAATCCATACTTGCTGTTGCTACGAAACTTTGCAAACAGCCGAAACAGAACAACATCGACGACAACACTCAAGAGACAGCCATACTAACTTTAACATTCATGGCATAACACGCTAACGACAGGACGACAACGCGCACATCATCGTTGGAGTTATTTAATTAATTACTTTATTATTAAATATGTATTATATTTCCATTAATGATGTATATAAATTGTGTTAACCTGTAATTTGTACATATTCTACTTTAATATTACAGGCGGTGCCATTCATAGGCTAAAGAACCGTCCTATACAAGTGTCTCTAGTTAAATTATAACCTATTTTTCATTCATCGTACAAAAAGTACGTATTTTCTTAAAGGGCAAATATCGCCTAGCCCATTTTTTCTAAGGGCAATAACGCTTACCTCAACTTTAAGTATATATTTTAGCCAAATACTATTTTGAATGAAAAATGAGTGAATGACTGCGTGAAAGGATTAAATGAGAGAACGATACACTTGGCGGACAAATTGTACGCAAAACGTATTCATTGTAATTTGTCTGCGTCTTCCATGTAAAAGTGCATGACTTGTCTAATTTGTCAATACATGTGTAGTACTTAGTTTAATAGTGAGTTTAATTTAGCAGTTAGTGTAATATACTTAGTTTAGCAGTTAGGATACATCTAAGCACCACTACTTGGAATGCCTGATCATGTATTGCACACAGTGCAGTATTTCATGATTGAGGTTATCCCAACTCGTGACGCTTGGAAATACACCACACATTCAGCACGCACGTTACACAAACCTCAAAACTCAACACGATCAATTTAAAATACAGTCACTTTATTAGAAACATCAACTTATTAGTTAACGCACTAACAAGCCAACAGGGACACATGTAGTCTGAGGGGGATAAAAGAACAAGGTAACTACAGATTTAGCATTATATAACATACGAGAGTAAAAGTGTATTGAAATACACACACAGATCAAGATTTGAAAGTGTACTTAATTTGCCAGGACTTCGGTCTTGTTAACTCTCTTTTATACAGAGGTTAATTGTCTGGGTACCAGTTTGGGTACTATGAGAAGGGCGGGTTGTAAATACAACTACTTAAACGTCACGTAACTTCGGTCTGATAAGCATTATTAAGGACACAGGAGACAGAGTGATCTCTTTACCAAATCAGAGAAGTGGTGTATGGGAGAATACATGAGTTGTAGTGCTAGTAGGTAGTTTACCAAGTTACTATCCACCAAACTACAAACACCAACTTTATGTGATTCGGTGACAGAATTAGAACAGATCTAATTACCCAAGAACAAATCATATCAGGGGGGAGGGGGGATCCTGTCACCGCCTCACCGTCATATATATTATTAGAGGGCTGCAACTCCAGCCCAAGGGATAGCATTGAGTCGCTCAGGACCCGAGTAATCTAGAACCTTCTCGAAAGAGCTGGTCACCGAGTCCATGATTCCATGGACACTGATGTGGCCCGCCTAATGCGGGGTCCACGAGGAACTCGGACAGAGTTACCGCCCGTGTCGAATTAGGACACGAGGAGACCGGCAGAGGACAGACGGACTTGAGAGAGACAACAAGGCCTGCCTGAGAGGGACTCAATAGATATTCATAGATATATATATACATAGGCTAGATAGTGTGCTAGATTGTTGTATGACAACTATATGCTTGATGTTTAACTATCTGTGATATGTAATATAATATAGCGCGGGCTGTTAACCCACTGCGCCAACTGTACATTCAATACAATAAATGTTCTATATTCTAGCGAACAAAGTATTGTTGCCTGTATGAACCCGAACCATTATTTAGATAAGAGTAAGATGATGACAGGAACACAAGAAACTATTACAAGTTTACACGTTGTAAGTAAAGAGAACCATGTCGATCAATGCAACTGAGATGATTACAGTGACAGCCGAAGTAACAAACGAGGAACTTGTGATATAGTCTTTCTGATATTTCACTATATTTAAATAACGAAGACACAAACAATAGACTGCACGATTTATTGCCTGGCATATTTCGATGCATCTCGTCAGGTACATAATGCAGAATTCTTACCATCATCATCATCATCAAGTGCCCTGCCAGCTGGCGTAGGCGTTCATGGCTCTCCACAGATCTCGGTGTTTGGTTTTTTGGATCAACTCTGCTGCTGATATTCCTCCGTGCCACCGTCTCAATCCATCCACAAAACATTTCATAGAATTCATTTCGTAGAATTAATACCACACCAAAAAAAAAAAATAAAAAAAAAAAAAAAACTAGATAAATCCTTCAAGCTGAAATATACACATGTTCGCACAGTAATGTAAATTGTCTACCATGGTAATTTTAAACTGACAAACATATCTTTCTGTTTGCACAAAATTGGCCTAAGTAGATTGATCATTATGGCTTCTGCAAACTTTAACAAGCGACTATATTGTGTGTTGAACAACACGCGAAAGGCACTGTCTCTATCAATCACATGACCGGTTTCCAACACGTGCCTACCGATTGATGAAACGGCAATCTTCCGGTGTGTCGGCCTCCCTGTGACACATCCTCCTTCTCAGACATCCCGCACCAACCTACACACACATCCCTTACCCACTCACACATCCCCCACGCACCACACAAGACTACAACCGCTCACACATTCCATCACCAACCCAGACATCTCGCAACCACCCACACACACATCCCTCACCCATATCCCCACCCACCCAAACGTACCCCAACCCACACAAACTAACCCACACACACACACACACATACTCCACCAACCCACCCACCCACACACCCCCAACCACACACATACCCCTCCCACACACACACATCCTGCACCAACACATATACACACACACACATCCCTCATCCACTCACACATCACCCACCATTACCTTCACATATTCTCATCCACACACACACAATTTACATCCACAAACACATAATCCCCCACCCACACACACATCCCCCCCACACACACACACACACACACACATCCCCACTTACCCTACACACGCCCCAACACACCCACCCACACATACATCCCCCACCTAACAACACCCACACATCCTCCACCCGCCAACATCCACACATACCACTATCCATGAACACGAATACAAACACACTAACCCAAACACACACCCTCTCCCACACATCCCTCACCCACCCACATACTCCCCACCCATTCACGTCCTATCCTTACACACATCCCGCCACCCACCCACACATCTTCCCACCCAACCACACATCCCCCACAAACCCACACATCTCATACTCATCCACACCTCCCCGCCCGCCCACTCACACATCCCGCACCTCACACACACGTCCCCAACCCGCACAAATCTCCCCAACCACACACACACATATCCCCGTTCACATACACATCCCACACATCCCCCACTTACACACATCTTCCCACCCACACACACATCCCCCACCCATACACCCATCTCCTACACATATCCCTCCACTCATGTACTCAACCACTCACACCTTCTCACTTCCCACCCACACATCAACACATACATCTCCCATCTTTGATGGGGAGCGTTTGTTAGCCATATTTTGCCCATTTAGTGTCCATTTAATAGTAACACCACAGTGTACGATTATTTCACTGTCCTTTATTTATATGCTCACTAGGGACTCAGAGGTGTTTCCAAGGCACCTGGGCCGGGTTATATACTGGCCAAGACCTATTGACGCGTCCTCGTCGAGCTTCCTGGGCAACAGATCCCTTCGGGGTCCTCGCTAAAGTCAATAGGATCGCCGATTCCTCCGAAGTCGAAAAGTGTCTGCCTGTACGGCGAGGAACCACCTGTCTGCACACCAATAACTCAGACATGGGACAACGGATACTCACGCAAACCTCAGGTCCTGTATGACATCACACTGATGTTGGACAACAGGATGCCTTCATCCGACATACAGGACTTCGCGTTGGAGCTCAAGCCAACGAACACAAGCAAGCAAGCATATGCTCACTACATCACTATGTGTCTTTAGATACATACTGTGTACTCGGCTTGAGCAATTTGTATTTGGAGGCGACACTATTAGTTGCTTTGTACTGACAAATTTAAATTTTCGTGCTTTCGAAAGCGGGTTAATCGTGTTAATAATCAACATGACTAATTATATAACAGTAATAACAATTGGTCTAGTAACTGCCGGCTGTTATGTTATTGGTATCAAGGTCTTATTAATTACCAATAGACGTAAGCAG
The DNA here is from genome assembly GCA_014155875.1 of Cepaea nemoralis. NCBI lineage: Eukaryota > Metazoa > Mollusca > Gastropoda > Stylommatophora > Helicidae > Cepaea > Cepaea nemoralis. Next base: position 270,838 of record JACEFZ010007440.1, read on the forward strand.
CTCACCTCGAGTCACGTCAAATTAACCACCACACACCTCATGTCGAAGGCAAGGACATCGTTACTCAGTATCTGCGTGCTGTACATTGCATTTAATGGCTTTGTGTTTGTTGTTGAATATGTTTTAAATTCTGTGCACCTAGACCAAGAACTGAAGGATGTATTATACGAATTTGAAGATTGGTTAATGTGCGTTAACTGTGTCGGAGACTTCATTATTTACTTCGGTGTTAATAATAAATATGGATTTAGCACCATATGCCGAAATCACCTAATATGTGTAAAATAGTCCTTTACTTAATATGTGCAAGCTTCTCTGAGTTACCCACCACTATGTTCATGCGGCAGTGTGATCATACTGCAAAGCATGTTCTCCAGGATTTTCCCCAGTACAGTCAACTAAATAGGGAATACTGGCCTAGTGAGACGGCACGGCTTTCAACACTGTATGGAGCAAATGAGGAGCTCTAAAGACTGTTGACTACATCACGAGTTCTAATCTGTTAGTGTAAGCATGAAAGAACGAATGCAAGCATAAGAAATAATAGCTTCAGGAAATTAGTAACGTGTTAAAGGTGTACAAAGTAAAGATGTCTTGTGTAAATTAAAATATTGGAATGCATTATCCCCGGTGAGACTTGCGGACATTCGTTCTGCTGCCCAGAATACACTACAATAGTAACTGAAACATTCAAGACTGTCTGAAATACAAGAAAATTGTGCAAGTATACATCTCTTAAGCAAAGAAAACCATGTCGATCAATACAACTGAGATGATTCCAGTGAAAGAGGACGTCTCAGAGCTGGAGCTTGTCCAGTGGGAACTTTATTACAGAATAACAGACATTTCGCTATGTATTTCCTGTACCAGTGTATTGGGAATAGTCGGGAATGTGATCATCATTGTAACCCTGACTCGACAGGGATTTCAGAAATGTTCCAGTATACTTCTACTGGCTTTGGGTGTATCTTATGTGCTCTATCTCATGGGTATAACTAACTTCGATATGTGTATATATTTCGCGAATATTCCAGAAGCTTTGATTTTTTGAAAGAATTAACAACTTGTGTTAGATTTTATCCATGCGTTTGTTAGCCATAATTTGTCAGTTTAATTGTCATTAAATTGTAACAGCCCAGCCTGCGATTATTGCTGTATCCTGTGTTTATATACTTAGTGCATCTCTGTGTGCATTGATACAAACTGTGTATTCAGTTTGAGCAATTTGTGTTAGATGACATTAATATTAGTTGGTCTTGTTTGCGGACGATCAAGCAACAATAGCAAAATCAGAAGCAGAATTACAAGGCCCCATAAATAGTCTAAACGAAATATTAGGAATATAACATGAAAATTACCACAAGTAAAACAGAGGTACTGACTATAAACAAAGAAGAAATAACAAGAAAGATGCATCTAAAAGAACACCCTTGAAACAGAGCTTTAAGTACTTAGCTTAGGATTAATATCATGAAATTGCAAATCAGAAGACGAGATCGAACAAAATGCAATAGGGCAAACCGACTCATTTGACAAATAGCATCCACACTAAAGAACAAACACTATCAATAGATATTTTTTTTTTTAAACAGCATAATCTACCTACCAACTCTATGCTACCGATGCCAAAACAGTATAATGACAGATAAAGAGAAAAGTAAGATTACAACAAAGTAAACTACATTCATGAGAAGAATACACAATGTGTCAAGAAGAGAGACAATCATAAATGAAGAAAGCAGGACTACATTGGAGGTTATAGCAGAGCTAGGTTTCATTACAAAACAGCAAATTAAATGATTCGGTCTTTAATAAGGCTACACACCAACAGTATACTCAACAAGTAATGATGCGCAGACGATATGGAACCAGAAGAAGAGCCGACCATGGAAACAATGGACTGGGGGAACATCGTCCATGGAAATCTTGATAAATGAAGCCCATAAACAGGCACTCTCCCAATGTTTATCCTTCACCTCGACATCGTAAGGTACAATATGAATAAGATGAGATGAGATGAAGATGCTAATTAGGTTACTGAATAAAATTGAAATAAACGGTACAAGTGTGCTCTGTGTGGAATATGTAATACACACTTAACCAGTTACAACCGGCCTTTTTCACCATACATCAAAAGTGCATTGTTATCAGAAAGGGACACAACTGACATTTTCATGTCTGTGAATGCAAAATTATAGCAGTTGCCTCCCTCTGTATTTTTCTTTTTAGAGAAAAAAAACTTTTATACACTTTAAATAGTATTGTTATTGATTTCTAGAAAGTTGATCAGTCTTGAATAGTGCGGTTCTGGTTATATTAACAGCTCAAAACTTTAGACAAGGTCTGGAGGATTATTACACCCACATATCCAGAGAATCCAACATTAAGTGCAACCATTAGTGTCCGCTTACCCTAAGATATCTTTAAACAGGGAATATCCTACTTTCTGTCTCATCATCATCAAGTGCCATGCCTGCTGGCGCAGGCGTTCATGACTTACCACAGATCTCGGTCTTTGGTTTCAGGATCAACTCTGCTGATGATATTCCTCAATGCCACCGTCGCAATCCATATAGCATCATTTCTCTTGGTCTGCCTCAGTCTCTCTTCCCCTCGATCTTTCCAGTTGTCACGATGTTCTCCAATGCCTCTCTTCTCATCGCATGACCAAAGATAGCTGTTTGTATCTTTCTTATTGTTGTATATAATGTTCTAGTTTCATTACCCTCTTTCAGGCAGTCGTTGTTAGTTACTTTGGCAATCCAAGGAATTCGCAACATTCGTCTCAGGAATCACATCTACGTTGCTTTCAAGTTCTTCCTAATTTGTTCATTTACATTCTAAGATTCACTGCCATACAGCAAAACAGGTTCTATATAGCACTCCGGCACTCTCTTTTTTTTTACAATCAATGACAGTGACTTACTACATAGGATACTCTACATGTTCTGAAATGCAGTACCTGTGTGCACTATAACTTATATTATAGTGCGTGTGTGCACTAGAAATTATATTGTAGTCCGTGTGTAAAAAGACACAGGCTGTGGTCGTCACTAGGAAGAACGAAGTACCACAATGTAATATACAAGTAAATGGGAATATTCTTCAACAAGTGAATCGGTACAATTATCTCGGAACAGTCATAGCATCTGATGGGAGATGCCTTGAAGAGATTAGAACAAGAATCGCCATGGCGAAAGTAGCCTTTAGCAAGATGAAAAACATTCTGACCAATAAAAATATGTCAATTGAAACAAGAAGAGTGTTGAAAAAAAAGAGTGTTGAGGGGATACATAGAGTCTGTTCTTTTGTATGGATGTGAAACTTGGACAATGTGCAGTCAAGATGAAAAACATCTGATGGCTGCAGAAGTGTGGTTTCTGAGGAAATGCAAAGAATACCATGGACAGATACAAAAACCAATGACATGAGACAAATGGAAATCGTAAATTGATTAGAGAAATTAGACGTAGACAGTCAAATGGTTTGAACATGTTATGAGAAGAAATGAATTAGAAAACTTAGTGACTACTGGCAAAATCGAAGAGAACAGACCAAGCGGAAGACCGAGAGGAAAATACCTGGATGGCTTGGCTACATGGCATGGACGAGACAGGAAAATTGAGCTGATCCACGACACTGGTGACTGAGTTAAATGGCGAGTCATGACTGCCCACACTTTCCGGCATGGCACATGGTTGATTGATTTATTGATCTGCACCCCCTGTGGATGGCCAGCACATGGATCGTGCCGATGTTATTAACGTTCTTAAAGATACGTCGAGAACAGAGGACTTTGACGTCAGTGAATTCACATTGCTGTCCAGGATGAAAGACTTGGGAGTAAGAATTGGCACGGCCAGACGCGAGAGGTACATCAGGAAAACGAGGTGCCTCGTCAACCAACACAGAACTAGCACTATTAGCCACCGGACGCTGATGCATATGCTGCGGGTGGGGGGGGGGGGAGGGGGAGGAGGATCTGAGCACCTATGGACCAGTCCAGAGTGCAATGAAGATACCCCAACTGATAACTGATAACAGTCACAAACTGTAGTAGCCAAAGAATTTAATGTGGCTAGAAGCACCATTCGTCAACTTTGGAGACGATTTCAAGAAACTGGCCCAGGTGCAGGTCGGCTGCTCAGTGGAAGACCCAGAATCACAACTTCTGCCGAAGACCGCTTCATACACCTGCGTCACCTTAGGAATCGATTTGCATATGCGTCCTCCACAGTCCATTAAATGTCAGGAGCTCGTCGAATTTCAGATCAAACGGCCAGGAACCGACTGCACGACGCTAGTCTTTGTGCTAGAAGACCATACAGAAGTCCTGTTCTTACTGACCGACATCGTCAGATTCGATTGCAGTGGGCGAATCAGCATCTTCAATGAAATGTTGCTACAAGTGTGCAATTGAAACTGCAATAATGCTGCTTTCCTTTTTTTATCAGTATATATTTCTTTCTCCATAGTAATTTTATCTGTATGCATTATCTAAATTTTTGCTATGTTAAGATATAAGTTGTGATGTTCACAATTTCTTTGGGTTGAGGTTATTAGGTTCTCTTTACCTTTCTGTGATATAGATAGTAATACTGTATCATCAGCTTATCTAATCACTCTTATTTCATGATCACCGATATTTAGGGAATCATTTTGCTCCCTTGTTATATCATCTCAGACATTTTTCATTATATTTTCGGCGTACATGTTAAACAAATAAGGTGATGGACTCCTTGCTTGAAATGACAAATTACTAAACGGTAGGGACACAGAGGTGTTTCCAAGGCACCAGGGCCAGGTTCTATACTGGCCAAGACCTACTAACACGTTCTGGGGAACAGGTCCCTTCGGGGTCCTGGCTAACGTAGTAGGGTCGCTGATTCTTCCGAAGTCGGAGAGTATCTGCCTGTACGGCGAGGAACCACCAGTCTGCACACCAATAAGCCACACATGGGGCAACGGATACTGACGCAAACCTGAATCCGGTATGACATCACACTGATGTTGGACAACAGGATGTCTTCATCCGACATACAGGACTTCATGCTGGAGTTAACAGCCAGCGAACACAAGCAAGCAACAAGCAAGTAAGCACTAAACGGTAAATTGTCTAACAAAACTTTTGGTTGATGTTGATGGTAACGCCCTGCAATAGACATGCAACACATTTGGCAAGGCTTGAATCCAATTTTAAAATGAGGACAAATAAGCCATTATTGTATAGACTGGGTACACTGCTACAGAAAATAAGAAAACAAAAGTATACAATAAAGACGAAGAGTGGTAAATTCGAAAGGAACCAAGACTAAAGACATCTAAGTAACTAATATCAGATTATTTTTTTAAATTGCGACTAAGAAAAAACTTATTTAAATTGTCTAACAAAACTTTTGGTTGATGTTGATGGTAACGCCCTGCAAAAGACATGCAACACATTTCGCAAGGCTTGAATCCAATTTTAAAATGAGGACAAATAAGCCATTATTGTATAGACTGGGTACACAGCTACAGAAAATAAGAAAACAAAAGTATACAATAAAGACGAAGAGTATTAAATTCGAAAGGAACCAAGACTAAAGACATCTAAGTAAATAATATCAGATTATTTTTTTAAATTGCGACTAAGAAAAAACTTAATGGCTGTGAAATGTTTACATTTAGTCAAACAACATCAGAATGAATGTAAAAGTATACATCCAGAAATAGAACAAATATTTAAGCAGCGAAAGAAGCGTTGCAAATACCTTTGCAAGAATATTCAAGAACAACGAGAAGACACAACATATGTGTACAAAAAAGTACAGAAGTTATCCGACATTAGAAAATATTCAGCAATTCATCGTCATCATCATTATCATCACTGTCATCATAATCAATATCAACATTATTGTCATCATCATCATCATCGTCATCATAATCGTAATCATTATCTTCATCTTAATCATCTTTGTCATCATCCGTATCATCATAATCGTCATCATCATCATCATCATCGACATCATAATCACCATCGTCATCAACTAGCAGTTCCTGTGCAGAACGCCGCCCTCATCACATGGCATCGACGACCCTCTTTATCCATAGCCATGTCTCCCATCTCATCCACCTTCATGCCAAGCGCGTCCGCAGTGCCAAGTGTCTATCCTGGTGCTGTTGGAACCCTGCCTCTTCTACCAAAAGCACGGCTTCCACCACGGTTCTCTCCATGCCGCCAGTGGCGTCACTGGGGTTGATGTCACCCAGTGCGGTAAACTCTTGGTGTCACCCCTCTAGACTTTCACCATGGTCTTCTTCCGAGTGTTCCTGTACCATATATAATCGCATATAGTAATGTTTGTAAAATAAGTCAAAAAGTTAATAAGGACATAAGAAAGAAAACAAATTGAACAATATAACTTCAATACTTCAGGTAAAACATAAATAAAGAACTTCGACAAACTCGGACAAAGTAAAATTTTTGTTATTTAACATTAAAATTTCTTGTTATTTAAAATTAAAAGTTTCCCATCCTGGTCTTCAAAGCTGCAAACCTGTCAATCACATCATCAAAATCAATATCTTTCACCATATCACTTTCAATTGATAATATAGCCAGATCAGAAAGTCTTGACTGTCCCATCGTTGATCGCAAATAGTTCTTTATAAGTTTCAGTTTTGAAAAGCTCCTCTCACATGAAGCCACAGACACACAGATAGTAAGAAATAGTTGTAGGCTTAGTGAGAGTATTGGGAGAGATTCAAGGAAATCCCAGTCAACTATGAATTTTAAAATATCAAATATTGACCAGTCTTTGGCTTTGTGGATATCAATATCTGCTGCCTTCAGGTGTCTTCTCAGCCTTGGTATTTCTTTTAAAAGCTCTACTTCTGTTCGCTCATCATAGAAAGTGGTCAATTTTGGAACTGACACCAGCAACTCTTCTTCAGTTGCTGATAGAGGACTCTTGGCTTGAACAGCCTCAAACATATTTGCTACTTCCTTGATCGCTGTTGATCTGGTCTGGAGTTCAGAATGAAAACGATCGATACACTCCAGCATCGCCCTATTGTTTTCTTCTTGCATAGTGAGTCCAGCATCTGAAGCATCTCTGAGTTGTTCCCCTGTCATTCTCTTCTTGAACCTTAATCTTCTCTCTACTGTTATTCCAAATTGGTCTGCTTTTAAAAGTGCCTGTTCAATTGCATGCTCCACTAAGTGACTGCGCTTCTCCTGCAGAAAAAGTCTTAATGCCTCTAACTTGGTCACTACTTTGTCAAGAGTTAAGCCTTTAGTCTGCAGATACTGCTGTGTCAAATTAACTTCCTCAAGTACAGCAGCCCAAAAGTAAAGGTAGCACAGAAACGTGAAATCACAGACAGCAGGTAAAAGACCTTGTGCTGCACCTCTTGTTTCCACATTTTCACGAGGATCACATAGAGCTTCAATCGCCGCCACACATTCATCAAACTTATCTTTCACCGGTTTAACAGCAGCATGATGTGCACTCCAGCGTGTTGTTGATAGCCTTTTAATCGACATTGCAGTGTGTTCAATTAAAACATCCCATCGATGGGTGGAAGCAGCAAAGAAGGAATACATTCTCTCAAGAGTTCCAAAAAATGTTACACATAAAGCATTTTCAGCAAAAGAGTGTTGACCACAAAAGTTAAGCGAATGGTCCACGCATCCGTTAAAAATAGCTTTCTTATTCTTTCTTTTCAGAATGGCTTGAACACCTCCATGAATTCCAGACATTGTGACAGTGTCAAAGATCTAAATAAGAGTTTACAGAGTTAAGAATATAAGTAATAGAGCTAAGACAGAGACTATTAAAGGACACCAGACAGAAGAGACACTAGCGCTATAAATAGCTTCACAACGGGACACACTCGTGTCAACCAAGAGAGCATTGAGTGTAAGTGAGCGAGGGTTTCCCAAGACACTAGGAAACTAGCCTCGACGAGTAACCATGGAGTACAGGTTACTCGAGTTAACTGACCAGCGTGCTGGGACACCACGTACGCAAGACTCGTCAGCGCACGGAGGATCCAACGTCCGTGTTTGAACACGCAACTAGAAGCGTGGCTCAGACTGCGACTGAGACGACTGGAGAGTAGACGTGTTCCTTATGAATACTATAAGTTTATAGACAATAGTGATTGTTAGGCCTTAGATTCCATTCAGTGATTAATAGTATCATTATCACCTCTTCATTGCATCTGTGTAACGTACCATGATGTTTATTGTCAATGAAGTATTCCGCTCGCGGAGCTTGTTTGTAATCAGCTCTAAATAAATTGTACCCTTTTGCAAATGACACGAGTTATTATTTCGTGTGGTGCAAAAGTAGGGGAGTCCTGAAATACCTGTCGCAAGCAAGTCGCTGACAGGCAGGACCCCATTTGGTGTCAGAAGTCCCTGAACCAACGTCAACAGGCACCATTTGGCATTATTTCTGTGTTAAAAGTACCTAAAACTAACGTGAATTATTTACCATACAATGTCAGACATAATTTTGTTTTGTGAATGAACGTTAGTGATCAACACCATTATTACGTGATAATTAATATGTTACCATTTGTGGAGCTTGAACCACAATGAAGAAAGATTAATTTACAAGTTGTGTTATTCTACGAAAATTAATAGGAAATGTGTATGAATTTGTGGTAATGAAAATGTATACAAATATGAATTTAAATTATCAAGCAAACCATCGTGTACATTTCATTTTCTGTGATACAGCCATTAATGTCACCATTCATCACATTCATTTAGATATTTGTGCAAAATAAGCTCCTTTTGCACAAGGAAAATATATTAGCTACTGAACGGAAGCCTTAGAACGTAGTTATACCAAGACAAGATAGAAAGTGAAGACAAGACGACAGTGACTTGCATATGACGAATAATCTTACAAATCATGACGATCATTTATACTATCATAACATTCATTCATTAACATCATTTATCATTATCTAGATCACATTTATGATTCATCAGCCGCATGAAATATGAACATGTATTTATATCATACGCATATTTCTAAAGTATTGATGCTCTACTAAACAGAAGCATCCGTTCTGTTGTCAAATCGATCATTTTTGTGTGTCCGGAGGACAGCGGTGGAACATCCCAAGGGCCGTATTTTCCGACAAATTAGATGAGTATATTTTTGAATTATTTTGATATTCACTATGTTAACCATGCATCTTTATTTTCAGTGAGAATGTAAATAACTAACACATAACTACAAACCATTGTGTAAACCTAGAGTGATATCAGTGTGAAGTAACATAAAGCCACATAATGTCATCATTAAATGATTGTATCCAGGCGGGCAAAGAAATAGGCCATACTGGAGAGAAATTAGAGAAATGGGCGGATCAAAAATACAAAGAAGAAATATCTCGACAGAAGGAAGAAACAGAGAGAAAAGCTGCTCTAGAGAGAGACGAAAGAGCATTAGAGAGGCAACATCAAAAAGAGATAAAAGAAGTCGAGGAAGCCACCAAACGAAAACAGCTAGATTTAGATCACGCCAACAAACAAGTAGAGGAAGCCACCAAACAGAAGCAGATACAAGTAGAGTCAGAAACTAAATTAAAGATGAAAGAAATGGAGATAGATTCAAACATTCAGATAGCCTCGAGTAAACAAAAGAGCCAGGAAGAACAAAATAAGTTTAGTAAATATAAAGGCCTGATCAAACCATATAGCGTAGGCGATTCAATCTCAGCATGGACTGAGAATATAGAGTTCCAACTTAAGACTCAGAAAATACCTTTGGAGGACTGGGCAATGATCTACATGAGAAATCTTAGTGGGGAGCCATTAAAGGTTATAGAATCAATACCTACAGACCTAAGGAGTAATTATCAGTACATCCACGATAGGATTATGCAGCATTTCCTTCTGGATGCCACTGGGTATCAAATTCAGTTTTCCCAAATAAAACCAAAGCCAACTGAAACCTTTCTAGATTACATCTCTAACGTGTAAAGTACATTTAATAAATGGATTAAGGCAGCGAAAGTGGGCAAAAACTTTGATAAATTACAAGATCTCATGGTAATGGATAAGGTGATATCCACAGTCCCTACCCCTTTTGCGAAGTTTCTCCAACAATCAGATATCGAATCCATTGAGCAACTAGAAAAACGGGGGTCAGCATATTTTTCTTCTAATCGTGACATATTTAAGACCACAACACATGATACAGAGATCACTGCTTTTGTTAAGAACGTACCTAGTAGATCTTATAATCAGAAAGAGTATCATAAGAAAGACAAACCTTACCAGAAGCCACCACAGTGTGGATATTGTAAATTATTTCATCCTAGCTACTCTATGTGCGACAAGAACCCGGCATATCCCTCACACTTAGAAACAGTAATAAAGAAGCAAGAAAGTAGACGAAATTCATTTAAACGTGCTGTTAAATGTTACTTTTGTTCCAGCTATGGCCATTATAGCTTGGTAGGCAACGAATGAAAGCAAATAATGCTGTGCTCATCGATACGTCATCTGACGATGATAGTGTAATTGACGCTGAACTTGTAAAGTGTGGCAGTAGTTACTGATATATTAGACTTTAAGAGATGTGACACGTGTCACCAGTTTCATGCGGATGGAAAATTGACATGTGGTCACGTTATACCATTTTCCAACGAAGATGCTAATGCAGCTAGTGCCTCCAGAGGTAAACTGAAGTTCTACGATGCACTGGTAAATGATCAACCATGCCATTGTTTACTGGATAGCGGCAGCACTTTACTTGGTTTAAGAAAAGAGCTGGTCAGACCAGAAGATTACACGGGTGAATTTGTCAAATGCCGTACTTTCTCTGGAACCATTGAGAAATACCCACTGACAAAAGCGCATATTAATACCCCGTTCCTTACCGGCACATTTACTTGCGCAATCCTGCAAGATCCCTGCACGGATCTGATTTTAGGCTGCTTAGCTTCATTGAAGCAATGTACTGACGAAGACATGTTAGCCTGGGAACAAACAAACATGGCTAATGTTGTAACAAGGTCAAATACCCAAACACACTATACTGACCTACAAAATGAGATGTTACAGCTGTTAACACCCAGCGGTGCAAATAACAACACTACTCGACAAGAATTTATTGAGGCACAACGCACCGATCAAACTATCGCACCTTATTTTAAATTATTAGGTGAGCGAGCGAAAATGACTAAAAATGCATCTTGGTATTTTAGAATACACAACGGAATTCTCATGCGTTATTACACAAATAATAACCATGAAATTCAGCAGACGGTGTTACCTGTAACATACCGACAAAATGTGCTAAAGATCGCACATGAGTCGCCGTTTGTTGGACATTTGGCCTATGAAAAAACCAGAGCCAGAATTTTGTCACACTTCTACTGGCCTAAATTCTGTACTGATATAAAATTTTTCTGTCGTTCATGTACTATTTGTCAACATCTTGTAAGAAAGGGAAAGCATGTGACGGCCGAAGTTCAACGGTCATTATTAGCATCTAGACCATTTAAGTGTGTAGCGGTCGATATTGTTGGACCCCTAAATCAGGTTTCGAGCAAAAGAAAACCGATTCATACTTACTCTCGTGGATCTATTTACCAGGTGGATCGAAGCTATTCCACTAAAATACATCACCTCCAAAGATGTGGCAAATGTATTTTTGCACTTATTTTGTCGTTTTGGCTTTCCGCGAACTATTCTATCAGATCGTGGAACGCAGTTTATTTCGGCTTCTACGCAAGCCTTAACAAAATTGTTAGGGATAGAACAGCATTTCTGTACCCCGTACCACCCAATGAGCAACGGGATCATAGAAAAAATTAACGGGGATCTCAAACACATGCTGGCCAAAGTAACAGCAGAAAACCCATCTGATTGGGACACGCTATTGCCAGCAGTGCTGTTTGCCCATAGAGAAATTCCGCACTCGTGTACGGGCTTCTCACCTTTTGAATTAGTCTATGGGGCGAACCCTCGAGGACCCCTAACAATTTACCATCAGCTAATCACTAGCTTACCAGAAAACTCAACATCAGTAACACCGTATGAGATGGTAACAGAGACACGCGATAGAATAATGAAAGTGTGTGTAATAGCCAAATCATCTTTGGAGAGGAAAGGACAGATGTACCGCGACTATGCAAATAAGGGTGCTAAAACAATACACCTTGAACCTAATCAGAAGGTTCTGCTTTTACTACCAGATAAACGTAATTTGTTACTAACATCGTGGCAAGGGCCATTCAACGTTGAACGGAAAATATCAGATGTCGATTATGAAATATCGATAAAGGGAAAATTAAAGATATTTCATATCAACATGCTGAAACCATACTTCTCACGACAAGAACTACCGACAGACGAAAAAGATGCACCCACATCAATTAATCGGACGACAGACGTACACAACACAACTACACTAGGTAGGGCGACGCAGGACAACGACATCGCAAACACACTTAGCCAGGTAACAGCACACACAGCTAGTATAACAACAGTACTGAACGAGACAGATGACGACGGAATAGAATTACCAGTCCCTACAGTAGACACGACTGGGACCACCGAGAGCATACGGATAGAAACCAAACTTACAGACGAGCAACGACGACAGATGATAGAATTAGTGACGGAGTACAAAGACATTTTCTCCGACATCCCAGGAAAGACAGACAGAATAGAGCACTCCATTATTCTGACTGATAACACCCCAATAAAGTGTCGACCTTATTCCATCCCACTAAATCATAGGGCTAATCTCGACAAAGAATTACTATCTCTTGAGTCGAGTGGAATAATTCAGAAATCTCAGTCAGAATATTCTTTCCCTATCGTCCTTGTCGCCAAAAAGGACTCAACAATTTGACTCTGCGTCGATTATCGACGTTTAAACAGAGTGACAAAAATTGATGCTGAGCCAATCCCAGCATGCGAGGATTTGATCCTTGATATGTCTACATCTCGCATCTTTTCCAAACTCGACCTCACGAAAGGATATTGGCAAGTCCCGATGCAAGAAAATGCAATTCCTTTAACAGGTTTTTCCACACCGTTAGGTCTCTATGAGTGGCGATTTCTTCCTTTTGGCCTTCGTAATGCTCCAGCCACTTTTGTCCGTCTAACTAGGGATCTTCTCCACGGGGTAACAAATACTTCTACATACATAGATGACATATGTATCCATACTGTAGACTGGACATCACACCTACAGAAACTGCGACATGTCTTCGATAGGTTGTGATTATTCGGTCTTAAAGTCAAACTAACTAAAGTAGAGTTGGGCATGGAAGAAATTGACTTCCTAGGCCATACCATCTGCAGGGGCCAACTCAGAACAGATGAAAAGATTGTGACCAAGATTCTCAATTTGACTATGCCAACGACCAAGAAACAGGTCCGAAGTCTACTTGGTCTTGTGAATCATTATAGTAAATTTATTCCCAATCTGGCGGAAATTACCAGTGTTTTTTCCAATATTTTGAAAGCTTCGGCAAAATTGGATATTCAAGATGCACGGTTAATTAGTGCAATATCACAATTGAAATATTTATTCAGCGTTCCACCTATTTTTCGTTTGCCTAACCAAAATCTTACCTATTTTTTACGTACAGACGAAAGTGCTATTTCCGTATCGGGAGTCCTAGGCCAGTTTTACGAAGGGAAGTTCCACCCAGTAATGTACGTAAGTCGTAAGATCAGCCCAGCTGAATCAAGATACTCAGCATCCGAGCTGGAGGGCCTCAGCTTAATCTATTGTATTAGAAAACTTCATAGGTTTCTGGCAGGAACACAGTTTGTGATCAAGACCGACAATTCTACGCTTTCTGTGATGCAGTCTGGCATTCCCCATAACAATAGGGTCTACAGATGGGCCTTGATTCTGCAGAACTATGCCTTTACCATATCATTGGCACATTGCCGTCTTGACAGACGATAGTTTGTGCTCTAAAAAGGCATAATAACTTTTAACTATGGCGGTAGCGAGTGTGACTGATAAGGCCAATTTGCGCTGTAAATGTCCGTTCACAGTGGGTGCATGTGAACACGTGGTCATTTCCACCATCATGCACCATCTTACGTCTCAAACGCTTGGTGTGTGACTTTTCTGCAATAATTTTCTCCTTTGACTTTATTCCATTTCTGATATTTGCCCTCCATGCAACACGTTCAGCGGCGACATGCTCCCAATGTGCATTATCAATGCCTGTATCAATCATGTCCCGCTTACACACATCTTTGTATCGTAGTAGAGGCCGACCCTGAGATCTCTTACCCATCTGTAATTCACCAAAAAAGATATCCTTTGGTATTCTACCATCATCCATCCTCCTAAGATGTCCTATCCATCTAAGTCTACGAAGACTGAGCATGGAATAAACTGTCACACAACCTGATCTTTCCAATACTTCAGTATTTGTGATTTTGTCTTGCCACTTAATACCAAGAATTCTTCGCAGACACCGCATATGAAAGCTGTTTAAATTGTTCTCTTGGTGTGAGTAAGTTGTCCAGGTTTCACTGCCATAGAGAAGAGTACTAAGGACACAGGCTTGATAGACAAGGACTTTTGTTTTGGCAGTAAGCTTCCTGTTCTCCCAGACTCTTTTTCTTAACCTGTTCATTGTTGTTGCTGCCTTACCAATCCGGATGTTGATTTCCTGATCTAGGGATAATTTGCTATTTACCTCTGATCCTAGATATGTAAAATGGTCTACTATCTCTAGTTCGGCGTCGTCAATAAAGATTGATGGTACCCCATGTGCACCTTGTGACATAATCTGTGTCTTCTTTTTGCTAATTGTTAAACCAAATTCAGAACAAGCATTGGAGAATGCAGATAGTAGACATTGCAATTCTTCCTCAGAGTGGGTCGTAACTGCAGCATCATCTGCAAAAAGCAACTCTCTGATCAGTACCCTCCTAATTTTGGTCTTAGCCTTCAATCTCTGAGCATTGTAGAGGCCGCCATCTGAGCGTGAGTGAATGTATATACCACCATCCTGATCACGAAATGCATATTTCAGTAGAAGTGAAAAGTATATTCCAAAGAGGGTGGGAGCTAGTACACAACCTTGCTTAACTCCACTCTTGATTTCAAATTCTTCAGAAGTTGCACCATCAAACTTGATTATACCCTTCATGCCTGTGTGGAACGATTCCACAATGGACAGAAGAGTTGGTGGGCAGCCAATCTTCTTTAGTGCCTTGAACAGACCCTCACGACTGACCAAATCAAATGCTTTTGTGAGGTCGATGAAGGCAATAAACAGTGGTTGATTCTGTTCACGGCATTTTTCTTGCATTTGTCGCAATGAGAATATCATATCAGTGGTAGACCGGTTCTGTCGAAAGCCACACTGTGATTCGGGGTAGACTTGATCTCCTAGGACTTGAAGTCTGCGCAGAACAATTCTGGCAAATACTTTTCCAACAATACACAGAAGTGAGATACCCCTATAGTTGTTACAGTCGCTCCGATCACCCTTGTTCTTGTACAGCGTTATGATGTTTGAATCTTTGAAATCCTGTGGGACTTTTCCTTCACGCCAGCATAGCTCTATTAGCTGGTGGATCTGTAGAGTGAGTGTGTCTTGCCCACTCCTGATAACCTCTATTGGAATCCCATCCTTACCTGGAGCCTTGCCAGATGCAAGTTCATTTATAGCACACTTAACTTCTGTTATGGTGGGAAGTGTGTCCAGGTGGTCAAGAGTTGGTAGAGCCTCTATGGCATTAAGGGCATCATCCGCTAGTTTGGTCTCACTTGAATAAAGCTCCAAATAGTGCTCTACCCATCTGTCCATCTGCTGTTTCTTATCAGTGATGACTTCTCCAGTCAAGGTTTTCAGCGGTGCACTTCTTTTGATCACTGGACCACAGGCTTTCTTTATTCCTTCATACATGCTTCTTATGTCTCCCTTATCACTTGCGATTTGAATGGACTCACATAACTTGATCCAATAATCATTTGCACACTGTCTGGCAGCCTTTTGCACATCCTTCCTAGCTTGCCTTAGCTCACTCAGAGTGTTACGCGTTGGTCTTTCCTTGTTTCTTAAGAGAGCTTTCTTCTTCTTATCAATTAAGGGCTGCAGAGTCTCGCTGTTGGCCGCAAACCAGTCCTGCCTCTTATGATCCACAGTGCCGTAAACCCCTACGGCAGTTTTATAAAGAGTTTCCTTAATTTGACCCCACTTTTCATTTACTGTACAATTTTCTGGTGTATCAGTGAAAGCGTCTTCAAGTTGCTGTTGAAACTGAAAGCACTTTTCAGGATCATGAGTGTTATTAATATTAATCCTGGGGCTAGATTTGTGTTTAGCTGTGTAGATTCTCTTTGGGCTCAGTCTAACTCTTGCAACAACCAAAGAATGATCTGTATCACAGTCAGCACTGTGGTAACTACGAGTCAATGATATATGGTTCAGATGTTGTCTCCGTGTGATGATGAAGTCCAGCTGGTGCCAATGGCCGGATCTTGGATGTTTCCATGTGACCTTATGCATCTCTTTTGTTTTAAAAAAAGAGTTTGTAATACATAGGTCATTACTGGTGCAATGCTCCAGCAGCCTTTGCCCATTTTCATTCATGCGACCGATGTTGTATTTTCCAAGGGACACTGGCCATGAACTCGAGTCCTTGCCCACACGAGCATTGAATTCACCGAGCATATAAATGTAGTCAGATTTTGGAACTGCCTTGATCACGGAGTCTAACTCCTCATAGAACAAATCCTTCACATCATCAGAGGAATCGAGTGTCGGTGCATATGCAGTAATAATGGTGGCAAACCCACAAGAGGTTGCCAAGCGCAGGGATAATAGTCTTTCATTTCCTCCTGCTGGAATTTCAATCATTCCCAGTAGCGAATTCTTCACTGCAAAGCCCACACCGTGTTGCCTTTTTTCTGCCTGCCCTCTACCCTTCCAGAAAAAGGTGTAGTTGTTTTCCCTGAGTGACCCTTCCTCAGCGAGGCGAGTCTCCTGCAGGCCAGCAATATCAATGTTAAGACGATTGAGTTCGGCATCAATCACAGCCGTTTTTCTCACATCGTCAATATTGGTCAAGTCAGTGGAAAATCCTGGACACATGGTTCTCACGTTCCAGGTTGCAAGCCGTAGCTTGAGGTTTCTATTTTTATTTTTGTTTGTACCTGGTGCATTGGTTTTACAGCCTGCGATTCAGATTTTGTCCTAGCCCCAAGCACCCATTGAAGCAGGCAGGCTGTGGCGGATCAGCACCCAATTGGCTGGGGGCTGCCCAGCTTGAGGCGGGCGGTAGCTGATCAGTGACACCTATAGGTGTCTCCCACCGTCAGAGGCAACGCGTGGCGCCCCATGTCTACGCCAACTGACAAGGACTTATAACCCGTAACAGTTGCCTCTCGCTTTGATTCCGAGACCAGTTAAGACCAGGGATGGAGTTATTGCCTCTCCATAGCACAAAGCCTGGGCTAAAATATAGAGATCATGTGTTGCCCATGCAGCATGATCCCTCTCTCGGCCTGCCTAGTTCACTCCAGAGGAAAGGTAACACCCCTACATCTGGAACAAGACAAGCTGCAGAAGCTGCCGGATCAGCAAAGCAATGCTCTAACTGTCCGCCTGTCGGAGCTTCGATCCTAGACCAGTCGCCAACCAAGGCTTAGGGCCTGGTCTGCCCTGCCATGACAATTTTGTCTTTAGCTTGCATTTCCTCGCACCAGGGTAAGGCTTGTACCCTCCCAATTGCGCTCTTCCGCCCGAAGCCGTTAGCACAATGTGGGGTGTCGGGTTTGGTAAGCGCCGCCCAACGTTCGGCGCTAACAGAAACCAGGTAGTACCGTCTACTGTTATACGGTAGCTCAGTCATATCTGACTAAGACCTGACAAGCTATGCCTTTACCATCCAGCATTTAAAGGGGAGTTTGAACTCTTTGGCAGACACTTTGAGTCGACCGTCAAACATTGAACTACCTGAGGTACAGGAAGAGATCGACCAGAGATCACCAGAAACAGTGACACAGTAATTGCTAATTAGATCAGTGCCGTATGTGGTGAAAAAGTTACACTGTAAGTGCGTTATCATCGCCAAGCTTTTAAACTGTAAGAGTAGCATTGCCATTATGAGTGAAACAAACAGACGCATAAGTAGTATGTCTACATCGCTAACACATATATAAGCCATATTTACATTGAAGTGTTAGATGTGAACCTACACGAATTATATATATAAACACTATCCACGAAGGAGAGCATATAAGACTTTGGCTAAATGAACTATGTTATGAAAATAGTCTACAAAGGACAGTGCTCCATCATCACATCAGAAAGGACGACATTAGTTTAGTGTAATTATATATAAAAGTAATTGGTACTATAACAGTACAGGCACAGGGGCGATTGTAAAACGAGTCCCGATGTTATTTTCTAAAAGGTTTTATTGAACACAATTAGCTGTAGAATATTACACAGATTACATGGTATGATGTTCATTTCTCCAGACCTTAGCTGTAACTAACTTCCCCAAAAACCCTACGTCACGGCTTGAGCATCCTTAGTAACGTTCTTATAGGATGCTCAACCGTGCCTAAACTTTGCAGATCAAACCTATTAACAGAGATGGTACTCACTCTGTTACAGAGACCTCTCTTTCTTTAAAAAGACTTTTCTTCAAAAGTCTTAACCCCTAACCCCCTTATTCTAAACATTCTTTCCCTCATCATCACCTTAACCCCCAATATTCTTTTTCCAAGCCATCCCAAACTAACTCTATCTTAAGTAACTACTTTCACTTCTACTAATTCTCCACTTGTCTCTTATCATTGTCCCATATAGCAAATCGCTGTGAAGTTATACTTCTTCTTCGTTTCTGACTCTTCAAGGTTTCATTACAAAAATATAGGTCATAAGAATGGTTCATAAAAATCGTTGGTATACACTTGGCATTATGAAACTTCTCATTCTTTCTCAACATTGACAACACAACACAGGATAGACAGAAAAGATGGGGTTAGGAATAGAAAAGAAGGGGTGCGCACCCAATTTATGAAGGTATAAAGAAGTAGTCAAGAACAATCACATTTACCTCCCTTGCAAACGTAAAAACTTTTATAAAAGTTTTTCAAAAACACCTCTTATGATTTATGAAGCTACATCTCTGTTCGTTATAAATTAAGTTGATCCAAAATTTCTTCTATATACTCAATATTTGTATTGCCATCCACACCCATGCCCATATTTCACCTATTTCACGTCCAATCATGAAACCAATAACAATGTTCATATTCCATGAACATTTTAAATTAATTAACGCTGTTTATCATAGCTCCTATATTTACCCCCTCAGATCCCATGACAAGCATTCTTGTTTATATATTTATCAAACCCTATACCAAACCATATGCACTGCTATTCACAGCCCCCTTAATATCTACTCTCCATCAACCAGCCTCTTATATTTGCTCACTATCACAGCCTCTTTAGACGTTAATCACGTGTATAATATGGCATCCAATCCATATACCTTTAATCCACGCTGACTTAATGCAGCTCCTATTTTAACTCCCCAGAACCCTCTTATTTGTGTAGGAACCCCGTCACTTAAGTATGGCATATGTTTCCAACACTTCATAGCCACTATAAGATTAACTTCCCTATTCTAACACACTAATGCTGATTGGCACAGCAGTCTTCCTACCAGCACAAGGTACTCATATTTACTTCAAGGCATTACTCATAAGGAGAATGTGTCTCTCTTCTAGTCCTCCGTTGTTTGTCAATCATTTTCTGAACGAAGGGTCCTAAATAAAGCCCCACCTTATTCGTCTTTATTTTAAACAAAACTTGTGAACAACATTTTCAACTTATTTGTTAAACAAGGGTAAATACTATTCAATACACAAGATAATTCAAGCAAAATCATGAATCAACCAAAACGAAGTCAAAACAGGATATCATGCCCCCCTCCCCCCCCCCCCCCAAGTTTTTAAAACCGCATTTCCTTTCCCCTCATATCAAATAAAGGTAATCAACTCATTCAAAGAAAAACATATTTCAAAATAATATGACATACATCCTATCCATTGTTAGTAACTTTTACGGACTAACAATAACTTATTTATCTATTAAGAAAACTCAACAAGTCAAATCATAAAATCAATTGGCAATAAAACTACAATAAAATTACACCACACTCGAATTTACATCCATATTACCTATCTTAATACCTAAATATATAGTGTCATGTCTACTCCTCAAGACACCTCATTATAAGTATCAATAAAACCATTTTCCATAACACACGTGTAATACACAGCTAGCGTATTTCAACAACTATCAGTTTCCTCTTTAAATCACAAAATTTACATCCTGCTATCTGCAGCATTTTCTATCAATTTATCTACCATGTTTCCATTTCCTCAGTAACTTCAGATTTCTCTGAATAAGTGCTATCTCCACATCAATGTCTTCTTCCTCTCGTAAAGAAATGTTTTCCTCCATGCTACTATCTCTATTAGATTCTGACTTTTCATCCATTCCTTCTTCTTCTTCTGTATGTCTATTGCTAGCAGCCGCTAATTTTTTCCTTTCTATATCCAATCTAATTTGTCTATCATAGTTTCTTAACGACCTTTCTAGTAGTGGCATGTCATCGCCGCTTGATGAATGTTCTCTAATTCTTCTCTGTCTTTTCACTTCTTTTTCTCTCTGTCTCTCTATTCTCCTTTTCGCTGCTTGTCTAGTATTTTTAAATGGAGCGTTTATTTCTTCTTCCATAGATTCTACGCTATCATAACAACCATCATACGTATTCTTCTCTTCTTTTATCAGCGTTTTCGGTATTGTCTGTTCATGAGTATCATCATAAACTGGTGTTGTTATTAATTGACTTTGTACTGGATCTTTTCTAAAATCGGGGGGTTTTATAGCTCTTCTGACGATCTGTCCATCTGATTATAAGTCGTCTGAATAATAATAATTATTATAATTATTGTTTCTCTTATCATCATTATCTCTTCTTAAGTGCTCTACATGTGCCCTTGCTATATGTCCCGTGATCTGGTTCTTTATACTGTATGAGACATTTCCTAACTTTTCTAAAATGTAATAACCTGGAATCCAATGAGCATCAAATTTGGAGTTTTTCCTATGCTTCTTATAATAAACTCTATCTCCTACTTGAATTCTTGTAATTGTGTATTTTTGTTTGCATACCTTTTTTGTCTTTCCCTAGCTTTAATTATATTGTTTCTTAATCTTACATGTGCCTTGTGCATTTCCTGTATCATAACTTCCTGAAAATCCTCCCCCATATATTTACGTCTAGGTTTTAATAGATTATCGATTGGGAGTATAGGTTGTCTTCCATATAATAAATAGAATGGTGAAAATCCTGTTCCCTCATTTTGATAAGTGCGTATCGCGTTCAGTGCAGGTCCTAAGTAAAGATCCCAATCTATTTCATGCTCTTCTACAATTTTTGCTACTATGCTGTACAATGTTCTATGTTGTCTCTCGTTTTTCGCATTTGACGAAGGTCTATAATAGGACGTTTTTATGTGGGTTATATTTAAATCCTGTAATAACTTTTCGAACTTTTTGTTCACAAACTCTTTACCATTATCTGTGAGTATGATCTGTGGGCAACTAAATCTTGGCATGTACTCTTGCAGAAAAATATTAATGATGGTATCCGCGCTTTTATTTGGAATTGCATAAGTTT
The DNA here is from genome assembly GCA_014155875.1 of Cepaea nemoralis. NCBI lineage: Eukaryota > Metazoa > Mollusca > Gastropoda > Stylommatophora > Helicidae > Cepaea > Cepaea nemoralis. The sequence goes on from JACEFZ010007440.1 coordinate 292,544, forward strand.
CTGGCCAGAGGCTATAGTTATCCACGATATGAAGTAGGTATACATTCCCTGATCGTGTTCTAGGGTGAGGACCTGATATATCTAAGCTAAATTTCTGCATTGGAAATTGTGGAATGTCAGTATCTTGTAAAGGACATTAAATTGTTTTCATATTCCTTAATCTACATTTCTCACACGCATCAACGTATTTACAAGCAGTTATAAATAAGTTCGGCCAGTAATATTTATTATTGAGTGCTTTTACTAACTTATCACGACCAAGATGACCATTTTCATCATGATATGCCTTCAGAATCTCAATTTCCAAATGTTTTGGAATGTATTTTCTCAACTGTTCGCTTTTTTCATTCACGTAATATAACTGATCGTCATCCTGCAAGACTAAATAATTATTCTTATATTTATTCTCACCCGTTTCTTTTAATTTATGTTTTATTTCTACCACTTTCGGATCCAATTCTTGTTCTTCCTTCATATTAAATTGCATTAAATTTGGGTCTTCTGCTCTAGGTTCTGGTTCTTGATCTGACGGTAAACTCTTAAAATCTCCTCTATTTAATATGGCAGAATCTAATATATTTATTTGCCAATTTCGGTCGTCTATTTCAGGTTCACCTTCGTCATCAGTGTTTCCTGATGTCTCTGAATACATTATTCTTGATAATAAATCTGCACAGGTGTTGTTCTTACCTGCCACGTATTCTATTTTCGCGTCGTACCCCTGCAAATTCAACGCCCATGTCTGTATTTTTCTGTTCTGCACTGGAGATTCTAATAAAGATTTTAAAGGCATGTGGTCAGTTCCAATGATGAAATTTGCGTTATGTAGATAATAATTAAGTTTCTGAAGAGCATAATGAATAGCATAAGCCTCCTTCACTATAGTCGACCATTTTCGCTGAGATTTGCTAAGTTTATGGGACAAAAAATAGATTGGTCTTTCATTTTTAACTCCTAATATCCCCGATTCTTTTCCTTCATATTGTTGAACCAAACATGCCCCTACAGCATTATCTGAAGCATCTGTATACAATATTAGCTGTTTATTCAAATCTGGATGTGTCAATAGTGGCACTACTATTAAGCTATTTTTTTTAAAACTCAAACGCTTTTTGACATTCATCATCCCACGCAAATCTAGCGTATTTGCCAGTCAGGTTAGTAATAGGCTCTGCTATTTTTGAGAAACTTGGAATAAAACGACGATAATACCCACATGTACCGATAAACGCACGAACTTCTTTTACGTTAGTTGGAGGAGGTAGTTCTCTAATAACCTTTACCTTATCCCGATCTGGTTTAATTCCGTCTCTATTAATGATGTACCCCAAATACTTTGTTTCTGTTTTTAAAAATTCACATTTACTGAGCTTCAGTTTAACATCATGTATTCTTAATCTGTCAAATACTAATGTTGCATGTTTCAGGTGATCTTGTAAATCTCCTGCTGTGTAGATCAAAATGTCATCTATGTATGCTAATGCAAACTTTTGCATGCCCTCCAATACCTGATTTATTAATAACATATAGTGAGAAGGAGCCGTTTTGACCACAAAAGGCAGTCGTAGAAATTCGTAAGAACCTGCGTGTGTACAAAAAGCACTCTTCTTTTGGGCATCTGGGGACATAGGTATACAACAAAATCCTGACCTTGCATCTAATGTAGTGAAGAAGGTAGACCCATTAAGTAAGCCTAAAATATCGTCGATCACCGGCAATGGGTACGCTACATTCTTAGTGATTTTGTTAAACGCCCGGTAATCGCAGCAAAATCGATGTGAAACATCAGCCTTGGTCATAATGACGATCGGAGATGACCATTCAGACTTTGATTTTGTTATTATTCCTGCTTTCAGCATATCTTCTATTGCTTTTTCGACAATTTCCCTATTCCTTAAGGGTGTTCTATACTGTTTCAAACTAATTGGTGGATGATCTCCAGTATCTATTTTCATCGTAACTGTTTTTGTTTTTCCCAATTCTAAGTCATTAATTGCAAAAACGTCTTGATTCTCTATTATAAGTCGTTCTAATATTTCCTTATTTTCTGGTGGAGTTTTTAACTGTGCTAATAATTCTTGTTCTCTTGTTATTTTGTCTAGTGAATGTATTTGAGATGTATGTCTTCTGAATGGATGGATCAATTCATCATCCTGCACGTTCCATTTTCTTCCGCGTCTAGGTCTGTTATTAATTCTTTCCCTAGGAGTTTCTGAATAATTTATTCCCGGCATTTCTACTCTATCTGTTGCCAATATGCTATTAATATCATGTTCACCTTTAGCTATTACACACCCTCTGTACAATTTAATTTCCCTGCCTGTGTTGTTAATAATCATTACTGGAATAGTTAAGTGTTTATCTAATGATATTATTCCATCCCTTAGCCAGGTCTTAGTCAGATATGACTGAGCTACCGTATAACAGTAGATGGTACTACCTGGTCTCTGTTAGCGCCGAACGTTGGGCGGCGCTTACCAAACCCGACACCCCACATTGTGCTAACGGCTTCGGGCGGAAGAGCACAATTGGGAGGGTACAAGCCTTACTCTGGTGCGAGGAAATGCAAGCTAAAGACAAAATTGTCATGGCAGGGCAGACCAGGCCCTAAGCCTTGGTTGGCGACTGGTCTAGGATCGAAGCTCCGACAGGCGGACAGTTAGAGCATTGCCTTGCTGATCCGACAGCTTCTGCAGCTTGTCTTGTTCCAGATGTAGGGGTGTTACCTTTCCTCTAGAGTGAACTAGGCAGGCCGAGAGAGGGATCATGCTGCATGGGCAACACATGATCTCTATATTTTAGCCCAGGCTTTGTGCTATGGAGAGGCAATAACTCCATCCCTGGTCTTAACTGGTCTCGGAATCAAAGCGAGAGGCAACTGTTACGGGTTATAAGTCCTTGTCAGTTGGCGTAGACATGGGGCGCCACGCGTTGCCTCTGACGGTGGGAGACACCTATAGGTGTCACTGATCAGCTACCGCCCGCCTCAAGCTGGGCAGCCCCCAGCCAATTGGGTGCTGATCCGCCACAGCCTGCCTGCTTCAATGGGTGCTTGGGGCTAGGACATAATCTGAATCGCAGGCTGTAAAGCCAATGCACCAGGTACAAACAAAAATAAAAATAGAAACCTCAAGCTACGGCTTGCAACCTGGAACGTGAGAACCATGTGTCCAGAATTTTCCACTGACTTGACCAATATTGACGATGTGAGAAAAACGGCTGTGATTGATGCCGAACTCAATCGTCTTAACATTGATATTGCTGGCCTGCACGAGACTCGCCTCGCTGAGGAAGGGTCACTCAGGGAAAACAACTACACCTTTTCTGGAAGGGTAGAGGGCAGGCAGAAAAAAGGCAACACGGTGTGGGCTTTGCAGTGAAGAATTCGCTACTGGGAATGATTGAAATTCCAGCAGGAGGAAATGAAAGACTATTATCCCTGCGCTTGGCAACCTCTTGTGGGTTTGCCACCATTATTACTGCATATGCACCGACACTCGATTCCTCTGATGATGTGAAGGATTTGTTCTATGAGGAGTTAGACTCCGTGATCAAGGCAGTTCCAAAATCTGACTACATTTATATGCTCGATGATTTCAATGCTCGTGTGGGCAAGGACTCGAGTTCATGGCCAGTGTCCCTTGGAAAATACAACATCGGTCGCATGAATGAAAATGGGCAAAGGCTGCTGGAGCATTGCACCAGTAATGACCTATGTATTATAAACTCTTTTTTTTAAACAAAATAGATGCATAAGGTCACATGGAAACATCCAAGATCCGGCCATTGGCACCAGCTGGACTTCATCTTCACACGGAGACAACATCTGAACCATATATCATTGACTCGTAGTTACCACAGTGCTGACTGTGATACAGATCATTCGTTGGTTGTTGCAAGAGTTAGACTGAGACCAAAGAGAATCTACACAGCTAAACACAAATCTAGCCCAGGATTAATATTATTAACACTCATGATCCTGAAAAGTGCTTTCAGTTTCAACATCAACTTGAAGACGCTTTCACTGATACACCAGAAAATTGTACAGTAAATGAAAAGTGGGGTCAAATTAAGGAAACTCTTTATAAAACTGCCGTAGGGGTTTACGGCACTGTGGATCATAAGAGGCAGGGACTGGTTTGCGGCCAACAGCGAGACTCTGCAGCCCTTGATTGATAAGAAGAAGAAAGCTCTCTTAAGAAACAAGGAAAGACCAACGCGTAACACTCTGAGTGAGCTAAGGCTAGCTAGGAAGGATGTGCAAAAGGCTGCCAGGCAGTGTGCAAATGATTATTGGATCAAGTTATGTGAGTCCATTCAAATCGCAAGTGATAAGGGAGACATAAGAAGCATGTATGAAGGAATAAAGAAAGCCTGTGGTCCAGTGATCAAAAGAAGTGCACCGCTGAAAACCTTGACTGGAGAAGTCATCACTGATAAGAAACAGCAGATGGACAGATGGGTAGAGCACTATTTGGAGCTTTACTCAAGTGAGACCAAACTAGCGGATGATGCCCTCAACGCCATAGAGGCTCTACCAACTCTTGACCACCTGGACACACTTCCCACCATAACAGAAGTTAAGTGTGCTATAAATGAACTTGCATCTGGCAAGGCTCCAGGTAAGGATGGGATTCCAATAGAGGTTATCAGGAGTGGGCAAGACACACTCACTCTACAGATCCACCAGCTAATAGAGCTATGCTGGCGTGAAGGACAACTAATTTCTTCTCTGTCTTTTCACTTCTTTTCTCTCTGTCTCTCTATTCTCCTTTTCGCTGCTTGTCTAGTATTTTTAAATGGAGCGTTTATTTCTTCTTCCATAGATTCAACGCTATCATAACAACCATCATACGTATTCTTCTCTTCTTTTATCAGCTTTTTCGGTATTGTCTGTTCATGAGTATCATCATAAACTGGTGTTGTTATTAATTGACTTTGTACTGGATCTTTTCTAAAATCGGGGGGTTTTATAGCTCTTCTGACGATCTGTCCATCTGATTATAAGTCGTCTGAATAATAATAATTATTATAATTATTGTTTCTCTTATCATCATTATCTCTTCTTAAGTGCTCTACATGTGCCCTTGCTATATGTCCCGTGATCTGGTTCTTTATACTGTATGAGACATTTCCTAACTTTTCTAAAATGTAATAACCTGGAATCCAATGAGCATCAAATTTGGAGTTTTTCCTATGCTTCTTATAATAAATCTCCTACTTGTAATTGTGTATTTTTGTTTGCATACCTTTTTTGTCTTTCCCTAGCTTTAATTATATTGTTTCTTAATCTTACATGTGCCTTGTGCCTTTCCTGTATAATAACTTCCTGAAAATCCTCCCCCATATATTTACGTCTAGGTTTTAATAGATTATCGATTGGGAGTATAGGTTGTCTTCCATATAATAAATAGAATGGTGAAAATCCTGTTCCCTCATTTTGATAAGTGCGTATCGCGTTCAGTGCAGGTCCTAAGTAAAGATCCCAATCTATTTCATGCTCTTCTACAATTTTTGCTACTATGCTGTACAATGTTCTATGTTGTCTCTCGTTTTTCGCATTTGACGAAGGTCTATAATAGGACGTTTTTATGTGGGTTATATTTAAATCCTGTAATAACTTTTCGAACTTTTTGTTCACAAACTCTTTACCATTATCTGTGAGTATGATCTGTGGGCAACTAAATCTTGGCATGTACTCTTGCAGAAAAATATTAATGATGGTATCCGCGCTTTTATTTGGAATTGCATAAGTTTCTGGCCAGAGGCTATAGTTATCCACGATATGAAGTAGGTATACATTCCTGATCGTGTTCTAGGGTGAGGACCTTATATATCTAAGCTAAATTTCTGCATTGGAAATTGTGGAATGTCAGTATCTTGTAAAGGACATTAAATTGTTTTCATATTCCTTAATCTACATTTCTCACACGCATCAACGTATTTACAAGCAGTTATAAATAAGTTCGGCCAGTAATATTTATTATTGAGTGCTTTTACTAACTTATCACGACCAAGATGACCATTTTCATCATGATATGCCTTCAGAATCTCAATTTCCAAATGTTTTGGAATGTATTTTCTCAACTGTTCGCTTTTTTCATTCACGTAATATAACTGATCGTCATCCTGCAAGACTAAATAATTATTCTTATATTTATTCTCACCCGTTTCTTTTAATTTATGTTTTATTTCTACCACTTTCGGATCCAATTCTTGTTCTTCCTTCATATTAAATTGCATTAAATTTGGGTCTTCTGCTCTAGGTTCTGGTTCTTGATCTGACGGTAAACTCTTAAAATCTCCTCTATTTAATATGGCAGAATCTAATATATTTATTTGCCAATTTCGGTCGTCTATTTCAGGTTCACCTTCGTCATCAGTGTTTCCTGATGTCTCTGAATACATTATTCTTGATAATAAATCTGCACAGGTGTTGTTCTTACCTGCCACGTATTCTATTTTCGCGTCGTACCCCTGCAAATTCAACGCCCATGTCTGTATTTTTCTGTTCTGCACTGGAGATTCTAATAAAGATTTTAAAGGCATGTGGTCAGTTCCAATGATGAAATTTGCGTTATGTAGATAATAATTAAGTTTCTGAAGAGCATAATGAATAGCATAAGCCTCCTTCACTATAGGTCGACCATTTTCGCTGAGATTTGCTAAGTTTATGGGACAAAAAATAGATTGGTCTTTCATTTTTAACTCCTAATATCCCCGATTCTTTTCCTTCATATTGTTGAACCAAACATGCCCCTACAGCATTATCTGAAGCATCTGTATACAATATTAGCTGTTTATTCAAATCTGGATGTGTCAATAGTGGCACTACTATTAAGCTATTTTTTTTAAAACTCAAACGCTTTTTGACATTCATCATCCCACGCAAATCTAGCGTATTTGCCAGTCAGGTTAGTAATAGGCTCTGCTATTTTTGAGAAACTTGGAATAAAACGACGATAATACCCACATGTACCGATAAACGCACGAACTTCTTTTACGTTAGTTGGAGGAGGTAGTTCTCTAATAACCTTTACCTTATCCCGATCTGGTTTAATTCCGTCTCTATTAATGATGTACCCCAAATACTTTGTTTCTGTTTTTAAAAATTCACATTTACTGAGCTTCAGTTTAACATCATGTATTCTTAATCTGTCAAATACTAATGTTGCATGTTTCAGGTGATCTTGTAAATCTCCTGCTGTGTAGATCAAAATGTCATCTATGTATGCTAATGCAAACTTTTGCATGCCCTCCAATACCTGATTTATTAATAACATATAGTGAGAAGGAGCCGTTTTGACCACAAAAGGCAGTCGTAGAAATTCGTAAGAACCTGCGTGTGTACAAAAAGCACTCTTCTTTTGGGCATCTGGGGACATAGGTATACAACAAAATCCTGACCTTGCATCTAATGTAGTGAAGAAGGTAGACCCATTAAGTAAGCCTAAAATATCGTCGATCACCGGCAATGGGTACGCTACATTCTTAGTGATTTTGTTAAACGCCCGGTAATCGCAGCAAAATCGATGTGAAACATCAGCCTTGGTCATAATGACGATCGGAGATGACCATTCAGACTTTGATTTTGTTATTATTCCTGCTTTCAGCATATCTTCTATTGCTTTTTCGACAATTTCCCTATTCCTTAAGGGTGTTCTATACTGTTTCAAACTAATTGGTGGATGATCTCCAGTATCTATTTTCATCGTAACTGTTTTTGTTTTTCCCAATTCTAAGTCATTAATTGCAAAAACGTCTTGATTCTCTATTATAAGTCGTTCTAATATTTCCTTATTTTCTGGTGGAGTTTTTAACTGTGCTAATAATTCTTGTTCTCTTGTTATTTTGTCTAGTGAATGTATTTGAGATGTATGTCTTCTGAATGGATGGATCAATTCATCATCCTGCACGTTCCATTTTCTTCCGCGTCTAGGTCTGTTATTAATTCTTTCCCTAGGAGTTTCTGAATAATTTATTCCCGGCATTTCTACTCTATCTGTTGCCAATATGCTATTAATATCATGTTCACCTTTAGCTATTACACACCCTCTGTACAATTTAATTTCCCTGCCTGTGTTGTTAATAATCATTACTGGAATAGTTAAGTGTTTATCTAATGATATTATTCCATCCCTTAGCCAGGTCTTAGTCAGATATGACTGAGCTACCGTATAACAGTAGACGGTACTACCTGGTCTCTGTTAGCGCCGAACGTTGGGCGGCGCTTACCAAACCCGACACCCCACATTGTGCTAACGGCTTCGGGCGGAAGAGCACAATTGGGAGGGTACAAGCCTTACTCTGGTGCGAGGAAATGCAAGCTAAAGACAAAATTGTCATGGCAGGGCAGACCAGGCCCTAAGCCTTGGTTGGCGACTGGTCTAGGATCGAAGCTCCGACAGGCGGACAGTTAGAGCATTGCCTTGCTGATCCGGCAGCTTCTGCAGCTTGTCTTGTTCCAGATGTAGGGGTGTTACCTTTCCTCTAGAGTGAACTAGGCAGGCCGAGAGAGGGATCATGCTGCATGGGCAACACATGATCTCTATATTTTAGCCCAGGCTTTGTGCTATGGAGAGGCAATAACTCCATCCCTGGTCTTAACTGGTCTCGGAATCAAAGCGAGAGGCAACTGTTACGGGTTATAAGTCCTTGTCAGTTGGCGTAGACATGGGGCGCCACGCGTTGCCTCTGACGGTGGGAGACACCTATAGGTGTCACTGATCAGCTACCGCCCGCCTCAAGCTGGGCAGCCCCCAGCCAATTGGGTGCTGATCCGCCACAGCCTGCCTGCTTCAATGGGTGCTTGGGGCTAGGACATAATCTGAATCGCAGGCTGTAAAGCCAATGCACCAGGTACAAACAAAAATAAAAATAGAAACCTCAAGCTACGGCTTGCAACCTGGAACGTGAGAACCATGTGTCCAGAATTTTCCACTGACTTGACCAATATTGACGATGTGAGAAAAACGGCTGTGATTGATGCCGAACTCAATCGTCTTAACATTGATATTGCTGGCCTGCACGAGACTCGCCTCGCTGAGGAAGGGTCACTCAGGGAAAACAACTACACCTTTTTCTGGAAGGGTAGAGGGCAGGCAGAAAAAAGGCAACACGGTGTGGGCTTTGCAGTGAAGAATTCGCTACTGGGAATGATTGAAATTCCAGCAGGAGGAAATGAAAGACTATTATCCCTGCGCTTGGCAACCTCTTGTGGGTTTGCCACCATTATTACTGCATATGCACCGACACTCGATTCCTCTGATGATGTGAAGGATTTGTTCTATGAGGAGTTAGACTCCGTGATCAAGGCAGTTCCAAAATCTGACTACATTTATATGCTCGATGATTTCAATGCTCGTGTGGGCAAGGACTCGAGTTCATGGCCAGTGTCCCTTGGAAAATACAACATCGGTCGCATGAATGAAAATGGGCAAAGGCTGCTGGAGCATTGCACCAGTAATGACCTATGTATTATAAACTCTTTTTTTAAAACAAAATAGATGCATAAGGTCACATGGAAACATCCAAGATCCGGCCATTGGCACCAGCTGGACTTCATCTTCACACGGAGACAACATCTGAACCATATATCATTGACTCGTAGTTACCACAGTGCTGACTGTGATACAGATCATTCGTTGGTTGTTGCAAGAGTTAGACTGAGACCAAAGAGAATCTACACAGCTAAACACAAATCTAGCCCCAGGATTAATATTATTAACACTCATGATCCTGAAAAGTGCTTTCAGTTTCAACATCAACTTGAAGACGCTTTCACTGATACACCAGAAAATTGTACAGTAAATGAAAAGTGGGGTCAAATTAAGGAAACTCTTTATAAAACTGCCGTAGGGGTTTACGGCACTGTGGATCATAAGAGACAGGACTGGTTTGCGGCCAACAGCGAGACTCTGCAGCCCTTGATTGATAAGAAGAAGAAAGCTCTCTTAAGAAACAAGGAAAGACCAACGCGTAACACTCTGAGTGAGCTAAGGCTAGCTAGGAAGGATGTGCAAAAGGCTGCCAGGCAGTGTGCAAATGATTATTGGATCAAGTTATGTGAGTCCATTCAAATCGCAAGTGATAAGGGAGACATAAGAAGCATGTATGAAGGAATAAAGAAAGCCTGTGGTCCAGTGATCAAAAGAAGTGCACCGCTGAAAACCTTGACTGGAGAAGTCATCACTGATAAGAAACAGCAGATGGACAGATGGGTAGAGCACTATTTGGAGCTTTACTCAAGTGAGACCAAACTAGCGGATGATGCCCTCAACGCCATAGAGGCTCTACCAACTCTTGACCACCTGGACACACTTCCCACCATAACAGAAGTTAAGTGTGCTATAAATGAACTTGCATCTGGCAAGGCTCCAGGTAAGGATGGGATTCCAATAGAGGTTATCAGGAGTGGGCAAGACACACTCACTCTACAGATCCACCAGCTAATAGAGCTATGCTGGCGTGAAGGACAAGTCCCACAGGATTTCAAAGATTCAAACATCATAACGCTGTACAAGAACAAGGGTGATCGGAGCGACTGTAACAACTATAGGGGTATCTCACTTCTGTGTATTGTTGGAAAAGTATTTGCCAGAATTGTTCTGCGCAGACTTCAAGTCCTAGGAGATCAAGTCTACCCCGAATCACAGTGTGGCTTTCGACAGAACCGGTCTACCACTGATATGATATTCTCATTGCGACAAATGCAAGAAAAATGCTGTGAACAGAATCAACCACTGTTTATTGCCTTCATCGACCTCACAAAGGCATTTGATTTGGTCAGTCGTGAGGGTCTGTTCAAGGCACTAAAGAAGATTGGCTGCCCACCAACTCTTCTGTCCATTGTGGAATCGTTCCACACAGGCATGAAGGGTATAATCAAGTTTGATGGTGCAACTTCTGAAAAAATTTGAAATCAAGAGTGGAGTTAAGCAAGGTTGAGGACTAGCTCCCACCCTCTTTGGAATATACTTTTCACTTCTACTGAAATATGCATTTCGTGATCAGGATGGTGGTATATACATTCACTCACGCTCAGATGGCGGCCTCTACAATGCTCAGAGATTGAAGGCTAAGACCGAAATTAGGAGGGTACTGATCAGAGAGTTGCTTTTTGCGGATGATGCTCCAGTTACGACCCACTCTGAGGAAGATTTGCAATGTCTACTATCTGCATTCTCCAATGCTTGTTCTGAATTTGGTTTAACAATTAGCAAAAAGAAGACACAGATTATGTCACAAGGTGCACATGGGGTACCATCAATCTTTATTGACGACGCCGAACTAGAGATAGTAGGACCATTTTACATATCTAGGATCAGTGGTAAATAGCAAATTATCCCTAGATCAGGAAATCAACATCCGGATTGGTAAGGCAGCAACAACAATGAACAGGTTAAGAAAAAGAGTCTGGGAGAACAGGAAGCTTACTGCCAAAACAAAAGTCCTTGTCTATCAAGCCTGTGTCCTTAGTACTCTTCTCTATGGCAGTGAAACCTGGACAACTTACTCACACCAAGAGAACAATTTAAACAGCTTTCATATGCGGTGTCTGCGAAGAATTCTTGGTATTAAGTGGCAAGACAAAATCACAAATACTGAAGTATTGGAAAGATCAGGTTGTGTGACAGTTTATTCCATGCTCAGTCTTCGTTGACTTAGATGGATAGGACATCTTAGGAGGATGGATGATGGTAGAATACCGAAGGATATCTTTTTTGGTGAATTACAGATGGGTAAGTGATCTCAGGGTCGGCCTCTACTACGATACAAAGATGTGTGTAAGCGTGACATGATTGATACAGGCATTGATAATGCACATTGGGAGCAAGTCGCCGCTGAACGTGTTGCATGGAGGGCAAATATCAGAAATGGAATAAAGTCAAAGGAGAAAATTATTGCAGAAAAGTCACACACCAAGCGTTTGAGACGTAAGATGGTGCATGATGGTGGAAATGACCACGTGTTCACATGCACCCACTGTGAACGGACATTTACAGCGCAAATTGGCCTTATCAGTCACACTCGCTACCGCCATAGTTAAAAGTTATTATGCCTTTTTAGAGCACATACTATCGTCTGTCAAGACGGCAAGGTGCCAATGATTATTCCATCCGGAACTTCTAGACCAGGCTCATCTATTATCTCTCTTTGTAATTCAGTGATTCTAACTGTGTGTCCTACTAAATAATACGGATTTCTTTTTACTTTTGCCTGTATCAAATTAACCGTCTGTGGTTTTAATGTCGTGGACGTTTTAACTCTAACCAGTGCTGATATGTGCATGTCTTCTTCCAAATCTACATACACGTCTTTGAATCTTAATTTGTGCAGATCAAAGAAAAGTCTTACACCATTTTTAATAAGAAATCCCTACCTATAAGCATGTTTCTATTTAAGTCTTTCACTACTTGAAAAAGATGTCTTACGTTGATTCCTCCTAATTTGAGATTTATTATCGTTTAACCAACTACTTGTAAATTTTGTCCTGTAACAGAGTGTAGATTGTTATGACTCCTGAATATTTTGCAATTTCTCATTATTTTGTATAGAAAACTTTCCTTGATTACACTAACCTGAGCTCCCAAATCAATTAATGTACGAATTCTATACTTGCCTATCTCTATTATGCATGAACTGGGGTCCGTTTTATTTACTAAAAATTGTTTATTTCACCCAGTTGAGAGCACTTTCTACTCGTCCTCCTATACCTGTCATTAAAATATTCTTTAAATCTTGGGACCTTATTATCTTCCCTCCTATCGCAGGTCCTATTCAATAGGTGGGACGCCGGTTTTCCTGCGTTCTTGGCCTTGTAAAGCTTCTGTGTCTGTCTTCAAAATTCCTATTTGATCTGTTATTGACATTTCTATTTTGTGTATTCGGCTGAGCACGCCTGTTATCACAGAACCTAAGAACATGTCCGCGTTGGCCACAACCCCAACAGACTATATTTGTATTACCTACTGTTTCTCTTATAGGATTTATCATTTGTCTTCTTCTTTCATAATCATTTTCATTGCCTTCCTGCAACGTCTGTATTCCTCTTTCTCTATTCCATCTGAACCTTGTTTGTCCTATTTCCATGGGCTCTTCAATCCTGTCTTCTCGACTAGTTCCTATTTCTTGTCCTACCCTCAATCTAAATCTTCTTCTCAAATTCTCCTCCTGTACAGCTATATCTACAGCTTGTGATAACCTCTCAGGGTTTTCTCTCATCAATTTAAATTTAAGTCCATCTGACTTTATACCATCTACAAAAATCCCAACCAACATCCGTTCTACTTCCTCCCCTCGTACGATCTGTCCCAGGAATGCTTCATCAGCTAGGTTGATCAATCTATCACTAAACAATTGTACAGTTTCTCCAGTGTTTTGCTTGGATTGTCTTAACACTGAAAACGCATGTTGTGGGTCCGTGATTTCAGCATACTCATGGGCTAAATCATCCTTGAACTGCTCCCATGTCTCATCCACCCTAGCTTCTAATTTTCTTCGAATATGATCAGAAACCGGTTCTGTCGTGGCCTGATAAGCAATTTTCATTTTTTCTTCATCTGATGCTGTCACCAAATATGCATGCTTCTATATTGAAGTTATCCACTTCTTAAAGTCCTTCGCCTGTCCACTAAATTTTACAATCTCTGTTGCCATTCCTTGTTGTTTCATGATTGTGTTGAGTCTACCTATTGCCGTACCTACTCCAGTCAAAACTTGTGCTAATGAACCATGTTCTTCTGCCATATTGCAATGTGCTGAAATATCAATTCACATAAGCAAACTCACAGTTATAACAATTTAGTTAATAAATATCACTAGATATATGATCGTATTTAAATTACATAAAAACGTAAGCAACTGTGTTTTCCTCTTGTAAATATTGAATGTTTGAAATTAATCAATCAATTGTATCTAACAGTCAAAAGTCTCATATTGGTTAAACCTTAATTAACTACCGTTAGATATATCGTCCCTTGATCCAACAGGAAAGTGGATCCACGTACGTCAGCTGAGAACTATATTTGCCAAGTGTAGGCTTCACGTATAAAACAAGCGTCTGGAGTCTGTGTTATCTGAAGCTGCTTATATTTCTCCAAACGACGACGCAATTTCAGGTAGTTACATCATTCCTCGGACATCTCAGGCTTCTCCAGCGGGAGGAATGCTACCACTTTCACCCATGGTTGGGCACACCAGACTTGAGCCTTCTTTTCACCCTAAACAGGGCTCTTCTAGACGACTTGAAAACAGCTCTAGCTTGATGAAGCGACTTAATTAGGTCTCCTCTTCCGCAGGTCGGCAACCCAGTTTGCCCAACCACTTCCAAAGAGACCAAAGCAACCAAATCACATCATTCCTCCTGACATCTCTATGTAATTTCAAGTTGGTTGTGGCTGTTTTAATTCTGAGATTTGAAAAAAAATTTCTTTGATCCTGGACAGTCCTAGTAGGTAAGTGACCTTCAAACAAGCAAGGTCAATGAACGGCTGTAATAACGGCAGGTTAAACTTCACAGCATTTTGATAACAATCAAGTTACTTCAGGTGGTTATGATGAGAAACAGCCCATTCTACTGACAACCATGTTACAATGATGGCTCCATCCAGCAATCTTGATACGTATGGCTTCAAATCAACTAGCCCGAAAAATGCTTCATGTTGATTCTATTTTAAGTTGAAACTTTCAAGAAAAGTGGTCCGGTCTGGATCTTTTGATTCAAAAAATTTAGTAAAAGTTTATTTACTCATACCTTCTTGTCGCAGCAAGCTGATAAAAAATTTCCCATGAAAGTTCTCTGCTGTGCTATGTTGTTTTCAGTACTTCTCGTTATGTGTCCACAACATCCAAGTTCAAAATCGAAATCCTGGTGTGCGGCGCCAAATCTGTACTATAACAGTACAGGCACAGGGACGATTATAAAACGAGTCCCGATGTTATTTTCTAAAAGGTTTTATTGAACACAATTAGCTGTAGAATATTACACAGATTACGTGGTATGATGTTCACTTCTCCAGACCTTAGCTGTAACTAACTTCCCCAAAAACCCTACGTCACGGCTTGAGCATCCTTAGTAACGTTCTTATAGGATGCTCAACCGTGCCTAAACTTTGCACATCAAACCTATTAACAGAGATGGTACTCACTCTGTTACATGATATGTATATAACATTGGTTTATAAACAGTACGCACAACTTCATTTTTGTATTAATAATTGAATTGCAAAATGTTCATGTACATATATAACTTTATTTATGTCATTTGATAATAATAAGTCACTTACAGTTAGTTAAAAACTCATGTAAGTTAACACCTATATTAGAAATGCAATTATTAGATATTACTTTACCTTACCACCGTATAAACATAATCATTTATAAATTCATTTATTTAAAATATCATTTCTAAGCTAACCCAACCATTTAGGAATTAACATCATTTCATGTACCAATAACACTTGAAGGTAACTAACCCATTTTGCTTAAATGTAATTAATTAGTTTGATTATTTCTCTTAGGATAAATTTAGAACAGCACACCAAATTACATCATTTAGTTACATTAGTTAGTATTACTGGATCGGTAACAAAACATCCTCACAAACTTGTATATGTTGTATAGGCAGGACCCCATTTGCATAAGCATGACACGTGCAAAGGAACGGCACAGTCATTTGGCGTGAAAACTTGTACAATTCAGCCAATCATTTAGTGTAAATATGTAATGTTCATTTACTTGATATTATGAACCATATTTTAATGACGAATGAATGTTTTAACATAACGATGGTATGAAAGTGAACGAAAGATGTGTAAATGAGAGGAGAGAATGAATACAATAGTAAACATTGAAAGAGAGAGAAAGAGAGAGAGAGGTAGCGGCAAATTTTTTGTTCACCGCTTAAAACGTCTTGTTGTGACTTGTCTGTGTCAATCTGTGTAATCAATGTGTTGTCAAGTTTTAAGTGTGTTACTGCAATACTTTAGTAGGAGGAAATACAGAAAATACTTTGAGCATCTTGAAACGGAATTGTGGTCATAAATAAGAATAACAGACATTTGTAGCCACAATAAACCGATTTCCGGCGCTCGAAGTAATACACACATGTAGAATAGTAACGCATACACATGTTAGCAAATTAAGTACACTGTAGTTTATTAGAAAACACGCAAACAAACAGGAAAACGAACACATAAAATTTGCATACACCATTTGTTTCAAAGAACAGTAACTGAAATCAGGCGACACAATAACTTCTTAAAAACCTTAATGTAACATTGAAAATATTTCTCCACAAGCGGAAGCTAGAAGGTGAAGAGTAGAACTTAATGTATACGAGTTGGGGCTGATATTATTGGGAACATGAACATTCAATGCTCATGTGTTGTACTCCTAACAGAGTCAACTTGTATGGGGTTGTCATTTTGGGCAATATGAGGACAGGTCAAAAGACATAAGTCAACGGACAGAAGTCAGAAGACATGGGTCATAAGACGGAAGTCAGGACATAAGTCATAAGACAACGGTTCCGGATCAAAACAATTCCCAAGAAGATCTATAGCCAACTGTACTGATACGATGGGCTACTCAATTAGCCGAGTGAATTAATAGAACAGTGTGAGTAAGGAAAGGAGAGAGTTTGTTCTATCCCCAGAAGAGAGATTTACAACTTATGAGATCTTTGACAAAATTGGACAGCCAATTTTTCAGTGACCATACAACGTGTTACAAGCAATGAGTTAAAGGGTTGTAACACTGCACGGAGAGGAGAGGAGCCTGTCAAAGATCTAAATAAGAGTGTACAGAGTTAAGAATATAAGTAATAGAGCTAAGACAGAGACTATTAAAGGACACCAGACAGAAGAGACACTAGCGCTATAAATAGCTTCACAACGGGACACACTTGTGTCAACCAAGAGGGAATTGAGTGTAAGTGAGCGAGGGTTTCCCAAGACACTAGGAAACTCGCCTCGACGAGTAACCATGGAGTACAGGTTACTCTAGTTAACTGACCAGCGTGCTGGGACACCACGCACGCAAGACTCGCCAGCGCACGGAGGATCCAACTTCCGTGTTTGAACACGCAACTAGAAGCGTGGCGGAGACTACGACTGAGACGGCTAGAGAGTAGACGTGTTCCTTATGAATACTATAAGTTTATAGACAATAGTGATTGTTAGGCTTTAGATTCCATTCAGTGATTAATAGTATCATTATCACCTCTTTATTGCATCTGTGTAACGTACCATGATGTTTATTGTCAATGAAGTATTCCGCTCGCGGAGCTTGTTTGTAATCAGCTCTAAATAAATTGTATCCTTTTGTAAATGACACGAGTTATTATTTCGTGTGGTGCAAAAGTAGGGGAGTCCTGAAATACCTGTCGCAAGTAAGTCGCTGACAGGCAGCATTATCATAACCTTGAGCTCTGCACATCATTATGTCAAGTCCATCACTTTCTAGATTTTTTTAAATGTCTGATCTGAGGTCATCAGCTTTTTTCCCCTTTAAAGGGAAAAATCCTAGAAACACTTCTCTCACTTCAACTTCCCCATTGTGGATTTTCACATATCTGATCACCTCAGACATCTGGTCAGTGTGTTATATGTCAGGTGTGCTGTCGAACAAAATTCCAAAATACCTTGCAGCCTTTATATCATTTACAAGAATTTCCTTCACATGATTTGCCAGATCAGTTATAAATTCATTCTGAGTTTCTGGTGAAAAGATAAGATACGGATGCTTTTAGTGTTACAGATGTAGTTCGCTTTAATCTCATTAGGTGCTCTTTCAACACAGGGTCATATTTAGAAAGCATCTCAACCATCTCAAGAAAATTTCCTTTATTCAACGAAGATGCATCTTCCTTATGGCCACGAAATGCCAGATTTTGCTTAGCAAGAAACAATGTGATATCAAGCAACCTGTGGAGATATCCCTCCATTTGTTTTTATCCCTATACATTACAGCAACACTGTCGGCATCAACTGTTTTGTGCAGCTTAAGGCCTGCTGCCAATCTTTTCCATTTTTCAAGGCAACCTAGATGGTCATCCGATATCTCATGATTATGTAATTTTGGGCTGAGCTTCTACCACTGCTGAAACCCAGTGACAAATTTTGATGTTTGTTCTGTTACATTAACAGCAAAGAGTCTGCATCAAAAGCAGTATAATTTCTCACTGACGAGTGAATAAACCATCCATGACCGCAGTATTTTCTCACCATTTGGCATCGTCTTGTAGAACCATTCTTTTGACAGCTGGCGCACATCTCCTTTAGTCTTTGCACCTTGCCTTGTCACAGTACTGAAAGGCCCATCCTTGTTCTGAAAAGAACAACTTCCTCTTTTGATAATTTCAACTCGAAAATGATCTGGAACTGGTGCATTCCAGAAAGAAGCATCAGATAAAATATTCCAATTTTCTCATCCACTTGACTCATCACATTTACAGTATCATGACGAGAATCATTTTCAGCATGCATTTCTGTTTCAACTTCATCCACTGCTATTTCTTTATGTATTTCTGCATCAATCTCGTGATTCTCTTCCATTTCTGGCTCTAGTTGCTCTTTTGAAGAATGCATGCTGTCAGCATGGGAGGAATCCTTATCAATTGTAGATTGAGGAAGTACGTCTTTTGATGAACCTTGTCCATCACTTGGTCTCTTGACATATTGAAGCATGAATCCAGGTAGTGATTTTAGTGATTCACATCTTTTCTTCTTTGCTTTTCGCTGCTCGCATCCACTAGGCCTCTTTGATTTGTGCACTCCATGTGGCATGATGGAATATTCTAAAATAATAAATCTATAATAAATTAGGGACTTAAAAATATACAACTAAACAAAAAGATATAATATAAATATATAAAATCTGTATAAATAATTATAATCCAAACATTTATGATTTATTCATAATTTAATAAATATAGTTATTTAGGTTAAATTGCGTTGTTTACCGTAGAATTAAAATGCTATTAAAAAAAATGATTATGTACACTAAAAAGAACCGTCTAAAAAAGAAAACTTGTCATACAAAATATTAAATTTTTTAAAATATTGTCCATGGAAGTTACAACTTTTTTATTTCATTGTAACAAGTTTGAGTGGATTATAACTTTTTTACTGGCTAATATATTATTGAACATACCAACCTGCATACGATGCGGATGGCAAATGCTGCAAGGCACAATTAATGGATTCATATACAAATGTAACCGGCGGTCAACAATATTCGTTGCAACACTTCTTCTTAACTTTTATCAGGAAGTTTTGTCGCCAATATACGACTGTCATTTCATGACATATATTTTATTATTTTATATTGCGAATTGCTGGCGAATGTCAGTAACCGCATTAATTATTGGGGGGATCTGCGTGTGGCAGTCTCAACAGTGACTCGTTGGTTCGAAAAATTACACAACCGTTATTTATTTTTCTATTTCCATCTTTTTAATTAAAAAATTATATTAAAAAATTAAAATATATATTTTTCAGACAGATAGAAAAACGTGTGTATGCCGTAATTATTAATTTATTGTAGTAGTAAACTACTAGTATACTATAGTATAGTAATACTAACTTTTTTAAGTGGAAGCCTGCCGCTGTTTTTCTCCTTTAAAATGTATGCCCTGTCCTAATTAATTTACTTTAAAATATTTATATTTTAGTGATATTGATAAAATTATAAAATTTCGAAAAAATAATTATTTACATAAAAAACGAACCTGTCTGTCATTTTCTGCAACCACGTGACTCCACACGTCATTAATTGGCGCGTTTGCAAATGACCCACGATTCTACTCCGACTCCGAGGCTCCGAGCAGCTCTGAGCTCTGAGTCTTATTCATTTAAGCACCAGACGCTCTGCATGGTGGCACCCTGTGCCTGCTCATGTATTTAACAATGAACGGTTATGAAACCCGACTAGACAGAGCTATGTCTGCTTTGTCAAATTTGCAATTGTTTTATTTTGGTGTCACCCCTTGATGGTGTCACCCGGTGCAGAACGCACCCACCGCACCCCCCTAGTGACGCCCCTGCATGCCACTGTGATGTTTAATATGGATGGTCAAAGTATTTCAGTTACCGAGACATGATTCTGCTTTGAGCCAGATTTATTCCATGCCCAGATCGTGTAGAACTTCACTGTGTTTCTTCAATTTGGTCCATGATATTCGAAGAATTTTTCTGTAGCAATTGATCAAAAAAGTCTACATTTCTTGGTAACACCAGCATGACTCAGCTCGGTGCATGAACTCGTGGCGCCAAGTGGGATGCCAGTTTGTGTGTGTGTGTGTGTGTGTGTGTGTGTGTGTGTGTGTGTGTGAATGTGTGTGTGTGTGTGTGTGTGTGTAGGTGGGTGGGTGTGGGGGGAGGGGTCAGAGTTAAACATGCTGTAAACATTATTGTGTGGGTAGGTGGTCTCATGTTGATATGTAAGAGCAATGACATAAAAGTTCCACTTCCGTCTCAAACACTGAAAGCACCACCTGCAAATGCAGTTGTGGCATTTGACAATCATACAATCCTGACGGTGTTCTTTACATTTATGTGTTCCCTATGACCTCTGGCTTTCTTTGATACTGGCGAGAGACAAGGTCAAGTAACCACGTTCTTTTTTCTACCCGTTATCCCCCATTTGAGCATCGACCAGCAACCAACTGACGATCAGCTAACTTATCTTGTGTATCTGTTACAAATTAAACCATGATGACTATCAGCTATCTTATCTTGTGTATCTGTTACAAGTTCCGCCATTATCACGATCAGCTATCTTATCTTGTGTGTCTGTAACAAGACCCACCATGATCACAATGAACTATCTTATCTTGTGTGTCTGTTACAAGTTCCACCATGATCACAATCAGCTATCTTATCTTGTATATCTGTTACAAGTTCCATCATGATCACGATCAGCTAAATTATCTTGTGTACCTGTTACAAGTTCCAACATGATCACTATCAGCTATCTTATCTTGTGTATCTGCTACACGTTCCGTCATGATCACGAACAGCTATCTTATCTTGTTTATCTATTACAAGTTCAACCATGATCACGTTTAGCTATCTTATCTTGTGTATCTGTTACAAGATCCGCCATGATCACGATCAGCTATTTTATCGTGTGTATCTATTACAAGTTCAACCATGATCACGATCAGCTATCTTATCTTGTGTATCTGGTACACTTTAAACCATTGCCACGATCAGCAATCTTATCTTGTGTATTTGTTACAAGTTCCACCACGATCACGATAAGCTTTCTTATCTTGTGTATATGTTACAAGTTAAACCATAATCACGATAAACTATCTTATGTGTGTATCTGTTACAAGTTCCACCATGATCACGATCATCTATCTTATCTTGTGTATCTGTTCCAAGTTCCATCATGATGACGATCAGCTATCTTATCTCATGTATCTGTTAGAAGTTCCACCATGATCACGATCAGCTGTCTTATCTTGTGTATCTGTTAGAAGTTCAAACATGCTCAAAAATGTCTTGACTTACCTCAAACGAAATGAGTGGCTCGAGACACTGAACACATCATAGATAGTCCAGCTAACTTTCATATATGTACCGGGGCACCCAGACATGAAAGGTAACGATCGAATTGATCGGTTGGCGAACATTGCGATGATCGGGATGGAAAGAGGTATGAATGCGCCGGTTACCAGCAGCGCCATAAGAGACGACTGGGCGAACAAGTGACTTCACCGAAACTTTGGAATATATTTCCTTGTCAAGAGTGAGGGAGATGATAGTGAACCGGAGTGTGTAGAAATTATTTATTACATCTCTATATGTTAGAATTGTGTTTGGAGACTTCGTCTTAATAAGCGAATTGCTATGGAGATATATATACTCGATCTTGTGTTATGGACAGTTATAAATTCTGTCTGGTCTTCTTCGTTTACTGTATTATCTCCCTTTGATGACTCAGACTATGATGTCTCATTCATTATTTTATAATTTCATTTGTCTCTTACATATAGTTAAATAGGTATTATTTTTCTAATTATACGAAATATAAACGAAGCAGAGGTGAAAACAGGAGCAAGAACCACTTACTTCTGCTACGGTGATGTGAGGAGAAGAGCGCAACCCTGACTGCGTAGGGCCAAAGAAGAAAATGAATAAAGAGACAACCTCTTACCGTCCTCGGTTAACAAGAATTGTAAAGGAATAAGCCAAGAAGATCCAGGAATGAGCCGACAGGGAATTTGACACATTTTCTCAAAGAATTACTCCGAATGGTTGTTCTAACACCAATGATTATAAAATTAGAATCTACCAACTAAACGACAAAGTAAGAATAACACAAGTATCATTTGTTTATTAAACTTCTAAAAGCAACAATAATATGCTGACATGTAGCATCAACAATATCTCAAAAGGTTACGGTGGGGTATGCATAGAATCAATAATAGAACAGCAACCATGCAAGCATCAACTAAGAAGTTAGAACCCAGCAAAACCACACAGCAAAACTTCTAAGTCCAGCAAAAACTACTAAGTATAGCAACAACTTCAAGTCTAGCAAAAACGTCTAATCTAGCAAACCCCTCTAATAAAAAAAAAAAAAAAAACAACTTCAGGTCTACCAATAAAATAAGTATAGCAAAAAACCAACTACAGCGTAAACTTCAAGTCTACCAACAACCCAGGAAAATCTAAGATCTAAAACTAAAATTCTGGCTTTTCCTGCAGATAAAATAAAAACATACACAATACTATTAGGCAAAGACAAGTCAAGCATCTCAACATGATGACCCAACAAAACAACAAAAACACTGAGTCTTTCTACGTAAGGCAGACAACACTCTTGTACTTGTGATGAATAGACGCAACAAGATACAACATCTTGACACTTACTGATTAGATTCACTTACACCAGACATCACAAGCAAGCGCAACATCTCAACACTGATTCAGTTAACATGTATCAGACATTGCAAGCACACAACATCTAAACACTGATTTGGTTAACATACATCAGACATTGCAAGCAAACATCATCTCAACACTGATATAGTTAACATACATCAGACATTGCAAGGAAACAACATCTCAACACTGCTTTGGTTAATATACATCAGACATCGCAAGCAAACAACATCTCAACACTGATTTGGTTAACATACATCAGCCATTGCAAGCAAACATAACATCTCAACACTGATTCTGTTAACACACATCAGAATGACATCTTTTGTGCTGGTAAATTAGGCTACCATTCCTACATACGAAAATTGCTACATTTCTCAAGGAACCCATTATAATCTCACTGTCTACACATTGCAGAATATTTTATGAATTAATTTGTACCAAGTCACTCGTAACACAGGACAACACAGTGTTTCCTATGGACTTCTCACTTAGTTCTAGCCTGTGTCAACTCTACCCAGACCACATAGTCATAGAACACTATCAATGTTCAGTCCATGATATAGCCAAGATCAAACACCACCTACCACACCTTAGTCTAATACTCTACAATCCTCTACCTACTGTTACGTACACCGGCAACTGTTTTTCTAACACACCGTACACTTTTCCGTACTATAAAACATATATTGACAGGTTGTACTCCTGTGTTCCACATCTGATAGTACGCTTTATTCCTATACAACAATACACAACATTATAGACTCCACCACCATCAGTCATTTAGTTG
Source organism: Cepaea nemoralis (assembly GCA_014155875.1). Lineage (NCBI taxonomy): Eukaryota > Metazoa > Mollusca > Gastropoda > Stylommatophora > Helicidae > Cepaea > Cepaea nemoralis. Next base: position 316,232 of record JACEFZ010007440.1, read on the forward strand.
CCTCGACACAGGGACTTCACCGGACAATTACTCAAACAATCGTGTACACAAGCAATACCCTCGTGGCACAAACAGACACGGGCTATGTAAATCCACATTAACCATACGATGCTTAAGCTGGACAGCACTGATACCAACATAAAATATAAATGACAGGGCGCACATATTCTACAGCATCCAGTATTTTCTACACATTCATCACACACCCTCAAATCCGCACCATATCCCTGATTGTGATTACAATCACAATATAATCTACATATATCCACCTCCATTACCACAGGCCACTTCAGCCCCTGGCGGATATAATAATCATCATCATGGCCAACAAAATCAACACATGACCACCATCATCATAGCCATCATCATAATAACCATAGTCATCACCATGTGATACTTATAAACAATTTGGTACCTATATAACTGCACCCAGTCATGGATAATAATTAACATAGCTTCATTTATCTAGAAAAACATAACAGTAATTGTTCTTCTTACATATGTCATACTTGATGGGTTTTACTCTCCTTGATGCTCTTTGTTTTCTCACTGACACCGGTTTCAAAAACTCCATATACTATGTTCCTTGATGTTCCCTCAATGAAAAAAGAATTTAAATACACCAGTCTATCATCATGTCATCTCAGTTGCACTCTGATGCACCATATGTCAAGAATCAATCATAACTCACCATCATGATACCCAATGCACCACCTTTTCCCCATCGTCTTTCATGCACAAAATCAACTATTGCTTTCTGTTAGTTATTGGGGTGTTCCAATCTTATATAATAACCAGTGAACTATTCTTTGTGACTATACAACAGATGTCCTGTTATATCCTCTCTTCCCCATTTTTTCTGTGATACACCGGTTATAAATCTAACTTTAATATGTCTCCTGTGACATACATAACACCTACACATCTTCGTTATAGGTGGCGCATAGCATAATTCTACACACTTTCCATTATGCAACGGGCAACATGCTTTACTGCATATAAAAAATCAAGTATATGATTCCACTATCAATCTGATACACCTGCACAGGCATTGCTTCATTACTGTATTCTGGTAACTGATGTGATACCAGACTCCAAACATTGCTAAAAAATATTCCTTTATATGCAACCATATTGTTGCATCTGCCAATTGGTATGTAATTTTAACATTAAAGAACACTGCAGTGATTTACTCAGGCAATTCTAATTAACAGTTTACATAATAAAAAGTACCAAACGTCATTTTATTCGTTTATCCCCTATTACTATTTATGTGGCCTAACCACGTAGCTTAGTCAAACATCCATTTAGCCTCTGAAACAAAAATTTCACAGAAAAGACCTGCCAACATATCTTGCTGCTGTATGCACATATTACACGTATGGTTCTCACCACTCTGTTATTCAGTAGCATCCATTAACAGTAATCTCACAAGATTACACTCCTATATCATCATGGCCAGCTTGCACAATGTGGCATAATTTCAGTCTTTACATTTAACTATAATTTATGACCCCCACATATTGTATACCACACACTACTGCTACCTTGGAATCACACTGCCTATTTTATTTTAGTTATTGGAAACATCTACATTTATCATTGTCGCGAAATCACTGTAGATTAACAATCAGATGATACAGATAACAAAGACAGTCTGATTCGCAGCTACAAGTTGTTTATTCCTGGAGGCGGTGAGATTAAAGCGGTACAGCCGTCTTTGAAAGTTCCTCACAAGACAGAAAATTGTAGGCCTGTTGTTGTGCCCGATCGGAAGAATGCAGGAAACAGGCTAGTTTGTGTTGGTTGTCAAAACAAGGGAGACAATTTTTGCATTGGTTGAACAAGGGGGAGAGAATATTTCTGAAGGAGTTAGTTGCCCTTGAGGACACCTATGTTGACATCAAAGGAACGTCACTAAAACAATCCAAGGCTGATCGACAAAAACATGACTTGTTTACAGTTAGTGTAGACAAGAAAGTTGACTTGAGTTGACGTGTTTCGTTACCGCAGTTATGAATTCGGAGAGCATCTACCGTGTTTAGATGTACTTAAAGTTAAATAACATGTGTCTTTATGGCAAATTGTAGAGGCCATCCAGGAGTAATGCAGTGTTTCATAAGGTACTCAATATAGTGTATTTAGGCATAATTAATATAGGCAGTAACCTTGTTAAAACTAGCTAGGGTGAGGAAATAATTAGCTCTGCTAGTTGAGAATAGGGTAGTGAAGTAAGGATTAGCTCAGCTAGTGAGAATAGTGTAGTGGGGTGATATTTGGGGAGATTGAGGATGGGTTGGGAGATGGAGGAAATGTCCAATAGTGGGATCTTCCAATGGGGAGCCTACTGGGGTTCTGCACTCTGTCTATTGGTCTTTCCTTGTCTTAACCTGATTCAGATTGAGGTGATTGTCAGAGTCCTAACTATCTCTTCACTCTAGCTCACTGGACGCGGACAGGCAAATTATAACATCCAGGACGTTTACATACACCAGTAACGATGACTACAATCGGAAACTCACAGGAGCAGTCTCCTGTACAACCTTTATTACATAATACAACAAGGGTAATATAATTTAAAGCACACCTTGTCTCAATACACCTCTAACTCACGCTTACGATTAAACACTCAGTCTACACAAGCGGCCAAACGCTCGCTCACATCCACCGGAGCGATATTTACACACTGTCGTCCTTCGGCCCATTCGCAATCACAGTCTCACATCATCCCGTACATATCACAGCTAGTACATTCCTCGAACATCAATACACAACGGCCATCTCATCTATCTGAAACAACACTATCGTTCTATCGTTCTATCTCTTCCTATTCTCAATACGTCCGTCTCGATCCGCTGTCTCACACACACTGACTCTTTCTCCTCCTCGTCCTTGCCCCGTCACGTGGGTCTGTCCACGGGCTTCTTGTCTGACCCTCCGTCAGCCAAGCCGTGGTGTCTCCTATTGTCCTTGACCCCGGTTATTGATCCTTACACCCATACAGGACCCTGACAGTGATGAGCCACTCTGATCCATGACAGAGTTTAGTTCGCTGATAAATATCTGAGCGAGGCCGTAGGCCTACACTCAGCTAGTAGGAAACAGTATCAGGCTGCCTTCACCAGATGTGGTCTCTTTCTCTAACAGGTTCCCCGACAGTGACGAGGAAGCTCTACACTGGGTTTGATGGAGGTCAACTCTCATTAAGAAGAACATCAAATGAATATTCACTTTATTTTATAAGATGAAAAAATGCACAGAGGAAAGTGTAGTCAGCACTGTTTATGCTGGGCCTAGGATCCAGAGGGTTCATACGAACCTGGCTCAGTAGAAAAAACAAACATTATAAACGATTCTTTTTTCAATAGGGATTCACCCAGGTTGGGTGATACTCGTTTCTTCACCACATACCACTGACCACTAGTGAGTAGAAAAGAACATTGAACATGGCGTTCTAGTGGAATAATTTAGTCCAGTGAAGAAGTACTTTAGAACCCTTTATGTGTGACAATCTAGAAAAAGGGATTAGAACAAATGTGAGACCTGTGACATTGAAATCTAGTTTTTCACGGTACAGAGATCCGTACTTATCTGAGTCATAGGGACCTTAGTCTTTACCGTGAGTGACAGATCCATGATTAATATTAAACGATAACTATTTTCAGAGGATCATGCATCTAGTCGACCCAGTAGATACCGGAGAAAGTCAATGTCTGGAAGAAGAGACGCATCAATGGGTGAGGTGTTCTTTTGCTAAGCTATCATGCTGTGGCGTACCTTTGCTATGATGATGATCTGACTTGGCTCCTGATCACTGGTCTGATTCTACATACACATTAGCATATTCGACACACATTCTACACATTACACACACACACTTCTCACACACATACTCTTTGCTTTAATAAATTATTTTGTATTTATTTGTTAAAGCTAGAGTTGTTGAGTATGTTGCGTTGGGGAAGAGTGAGAGGGGGCATGATCTAGGGGTGAGTGAGAGTAAGGAAGAGGTGTCTACAGACTGAAGGAGTTTTGTGGACGGATTCTGGTGGTTTCTCTAGGATAATAATATTGGGTTAATAAAAATGTGGGTGTTGATTCCCCTCACTCCAAGGACGACACTAAAGTAATAAAGGATTACTGCGACAATCATATCCCACTTCACACCACCCTGCCTGATTACAATCAAATTTAACTATATTGTATTGTACTTTGCCTTTCACTAATTGATTGATTGCTTTGGGAACCGACATCACAGCATTCGGGGCGTTCTCATAAGCGCTTCGTCCCCATCCTCAGCAGCCAGCGAAGAGTTCCAACACCATTAGTACCAGTTGCAATCTGATTATATATCCGTCTTGCCTTACCATGGTGATCCATTTGCTCGTCCGAGGTGTACACGTATTCCCATTAGGCTGCAACCACATCTGAATTGTCATGCATAAATACTCCACCAAGTTTTGCAGAGCCAGCCAATCTATCCGCCTGTTCATCCCCCAGCACACGGGCATGCCCCGGAGAAAATATCCAGGCGATGCTTACCACCCGTTACCTCCGAAGAGAAGCAAGCCACTCTACCCGAAGCTTGCCTGTCCTCACCTTCCTCAGCATGCTTTCTGAGTCAGTTACAATCACGATGTGTGTGATTGTGTGTATCGTATTCTCCATCCAGCGGAAAGCTGTACTGTCCGCATCCACCTCCATTCTTAAGCTAGATGTTATGGTATCATATGCCAGGCTCTCATGCACCAAACGTCGACCATTAGCTTTTGCAAAGAACCCCCAGGCACTTCTCCTACCTCTCAACACCGACCCATCTGTGTAGATAATCACATCGCCCGAGCGAGCATTATCCTGAATTAGTTGCTTGATTTCCAATTCCGTGGCCCCTGCTGGCCACTCCCTGCACTCCCGGCTCAATGTGATTATAACTCTGCACACGTTTGACTGCTCCGCTGGCACTCTGACCCACTCCTCTCCTCGCCTAATGTTCTCCAAGGGGCACACCTGTCTGATCGTATCCTTCGCCTGAGCCATGCATGATTTCCCTCTTATCAGTTGCTGACCCTTATCGGCATCCATCGCCTCATGCAACTGGTGATCTGTGTCTGCAGCTACTCTGAGGTATGCCTTCACCTGCATCACCTTGAACCTACCAGCAACAGTCGGCAGACCAAGGATTTAATGCACACACACTACTAGGGTGTCTCTGGTGCATCCGAGAATTACTCGCATAGCTTCGTTCTGTATGCGCTCTAATTTCACCAGCTGACTTTTTGAGACAGTGAGCAGTCTTAGTCCATAATCAATCACTGAGAGGATCATGTGGTGGTATAGTGTGAAAAGCATTCTCTGCTCTGTTTCCATTACAGCCATAGTTTTAAGTGCATTGAGTCCTTTTTGAGACCTTGTCACAATTGTCTCCACATGGTCCTTGAAGGACAGGCTCCTGCCTTTCACTGACTACAGTCGAAATGTGTTTACTTTAATCACTCTGCCATTATTACCTCATCTTCATAATCATCTTCATCTTCATGTTACTATGCTGAGTTCATTAAGTAATAGCAATACCTGATATAATAATGCCTAAAACCCTAATAATCATATATTATATATATATATATATATATATATATATATATATATATATATATATATATATATATATATATATATATACTAGCTGACCCGGCCCGGCTTCGCCCAGGCCCTGGAGGGGATCTATCTATCTATCAGTCTGTCTGTCTGCTTGTTTGTCTGTCTGGCTGTCTGGCTGACCCGGCCCGGCTTCACCCAGTCCCTGGTGGGGAGCATCTCATTTAATTCATATAAGTAGTCATATAAGCTCTCCCGTTCCCGACTATCTGTCTGTCTGTCTATCTGTCTGTCTGTCTGTCTGACCCGGCTTCACCCAGTCCCTGGTGGGGAGCATCTCATTTAATTCATATACGTAGTCATATAAGCTCTCCCGTTCCCGACTATCTGTTTGTCTGTCTATCTGTCTGTCTGTCCCGGCCCGGCTTCACCAAGTCCCTGATGGGTAGCATCTCATTTAATTCATATACGTAGTCATATAAGCTCTCCCGTTCCCGACTGTCTGTCTATCTGTCTGTCTGTCTGACCCGGCCCGGCTTCACCCAGGCCCTGGTGGGGAGCATGTCATTTAATTCATATAAGTAGTCAAATAAGCTTCCGTTCCCCACTATCTGTCTGTCTGTCTATCTATCTGACCCGGCGTGGTTTCGCCCAGCTCCTGGCGCACAGTAACTTAAAAGAATGTCCTTCCACACACCATTCATTATTTTTAATGAAAACTGTTTTTAATCACCGACATGAGAGTTGATAAGTTCTTTAAGCAGAAAAAGATGGGTTACAATGTTATGCATTATGCATTATTTTTATGAAAACTTTGAAAATGCCTTAAAGATGATATCATTATTTATTATAACTCATATGCCTGTAAATAACTATAGACAAAGAGTTTATAAATCTTGGGGGGGGGGGGGGGGAACACCCGCATTTTAACAGTATTTTAACAGGCGTGCTGCGTGTAAGGTATGCATAAAGTATGAACAACACACACAAAATTAACTTAAGAATGTCCTTCCAGACACCATGTGCTCTCTTTCACTAAAATAGAAAATTAGATTTTTAACTAACTATTGCATTTCATCTGAATCTGATAAAGGGCACACACACACAAACAAATATTGTCTACATATATAGTAGAGGATATTGAAACATGGTACATGGCCAAATAAAAAAGGGCAACCTGAAACTACTAAACGTAAATGCTGGGTACTTCAAAGGATAGGTGTCAGGGTCTGATATGTAAGTAATAGTGTAAGTGCCGGTATGTAAGCGAGAGTCAGTGTAAGCATAGCTGAGGTCAAGGGCAGTAAGAGACACCACGGCTTGGCTGACGGAAGGTCAGGCAAGAAGTCCGTGGATAGACCCACGTGATGTGGGAAGGTCAAGGAGGACGGAGTCAGTGTGTGTGACACAGCGGATAGAGACGGACGTGTGGAGATCTAGAGAGCGATAGAACGATAGAACGAGAGAGTTGTGACGGATAGATGGCGATGAATGTTGTGTATTGATATTCGAGGAATGTACTAACTGTGATATGTGCGGGATGATGTGAGGCTGTGATTGCGAATGATCATGCGGGTGACAGTGTAAATATCGCCCATGTGAGCTAGCGCGTGGCTGCTGGTGTTGAACGATTGTTTGAGCGTGAAGTGCGACCATGTTGTCAGCCTGTAATATATATTGTAATAAATGTTGTTCAGGAGATAGCTCCTGCGAGTTTCCGATTGCATTCATGTGTTATTAGTATATGTGTCGTAGATGTTGTAATTTGCCTGTCCAAGTCCAGTGAGCTAGAAGGAGCAAATAGTTAGGACTCTGACAGGTATAATGGTGTCAGAAGTACACACGAACCACATACCCAAGTAAAACGCATAAAAGAACGCTACTTATGCAAAGAAGAAGATCAAGTGCATAATTTTGTAAAAAGTTGTAAATCGGAGAGTTGTTACCAAAAGCAGAACGAAAATAACATCATTTCTTTCCACAGCAGGTTTCAATTCTACAAAGCGACCGACGTAACCAGAACAGGTCAACGGTAACCAGCACGAGAATCACGTTCCTGTACATCAAGCGTTCGAGTAAACAGCAGATAAAGATAAGTTGATTAATTTTGATTGCTAAGTACCCAAATCTGCATTCTTTGATTTGCTTGTATAAATACCATCATTAGTAGATTTGAAGATTAATTAACAGAAAATGTCGGAGGATGAATACCAATCACATTTCTGGGGCACAAATCAGTACAAAAGTTTGCTAGATATTTTTGATGATACACGGGCACAAAACAAAGCAGCTTGTAAGATACACCATGACTTAATACATGACTGGACACAAAAATTTGAAAAGAAAGTGCAAGACTACAAAGTCCCAAAAGATTATTGGGGTACATGGTACAGAGGACACTTACCAATAAAACACAAAAAACTTCAAGAGATCATACCTGATTTGTCAAGGGTGGACTATGAATATTATAAAACAAGAATATTAAAACACTATATGAACTCTTTCAAGACTCTACAATTAGAGGTACAAAAGTTGAAACCAGACACAGACAAGTCATTCATCCAGTATATAAGGGAAATAGAAGAATTTTTCAGAAAGCTAACATTTGAAATTAAACAAACAGACAACAATCAAGAAGCAATAAATTTCTTGCTAATAGAAAAACTAAAAGTAACACTTCCAGCCGAATGAGAAAAATATTTAGAAGAACACAACACAGAACCTATCAAAAACTTACTAGAAAAATGCCGTGAATATTACAACCAAAGTATAAGCCTGGTTAAGAACACTCAACAGAAAAGTACTGTGAAAGCAACGGCATCTGCAGCCACAGATTATCAAAACAAACCACAGAAAACAAAACCAGTACTGTGCAAACATTGTAGCACTCCACATACTGAAAATGGAATATGCGATAAGAATCCCACTTATCAAGAATACCTGAATACTATTATAGCACAAAAATTGGGGAAGGTAAATCAAAAGAAATATAGAACAAAATGTCATTTTTGCCTCGCGTATGGCCACAGACGTTTCGAATGTGAAGGGGTAAAAAAGAATACAGAAAGCAAAAGCAGATGCAGCCATAAACATTACAACAGACAGTTCAGCAAAGAACTTAGAAAAAGTAAACATCACAGAGACGAAAACAAGACCAAACACTGCAAATTCAGAACAGACTGAGTTTTACCCAACAGACTTCGTACCATATTTTAATATTGTTGTTAATATCACTCAGCCTCATTCCTTATTTAAAGAGGGCAATACTCAACAAGAAAGTGAGGAAATGAACAAAACCTCAAGACTGTCGTTAGGAAAACTAACATTCCATGAGGGATACATTAATGACACAGTATGCACATGTGTACGCGACACAGGGTCCTGTCTTATCGGTCTTCGGAAGACCCTAGCTGATCCTAAAGACTACCTAGATGAGTACATCTATTGCAGAACTGTTTCAGGGACAGTAGAGAAATATCCTATGGCATGGGCCAATATAAAATCACCTTTCCTATCAGGCAGAGTAACTTGCGCATTATTAGACAATCCATGCTGCGATTTATTAATTGGAAATGTATTAAATGTAATAGACCACACAGAGTCCACAACCCAGACATGGCAGAAAGTTAACACCACAACAAACACTGCCTTAACTACACCACTCATCATACAACAACATGATGAACAGGCCAAAGTACCACACCATACCAACTTGATTACCATCTCACAACAAGAAAAAACAGAAACTGGGGTGTATCAACAAAGAAAAGAAGGTACAGATAACAAGCATTTCACAAGAGCGAGAAAAGATCACAAAACATCAGGGTACATACTATACCTCCTGTACCCACTGTTAACTACACACATGCCCAAGTGCACACAATGGATGGTTCTACTCGCACTACTCATATTAAATGCAAAACAAATGTCTTCACAAACAATTTTATTCACACATCATCATGACACAACACAGATGATATTACTCATGACAAAACAGCTAACTTTGTTACTTATATCATTACTGTTGAACCAAAGTTTGTTGTTACCACTGATAAACTCTATGTCAAGTCAACTCAGACACATACTTATGCTGAACAATGTAAATCATCAGTCGGTGGAATTACTGACAAAAATCACCAACAAATTACCCTACATATTTTGGAAAATATACACAAATTGCAGAAAAGCATACAAACATGCACGATTACATTTCAAAACTATACATGGTGTATTATTATTATTTGAACTATTGAATGTATACACACATGTACGAGTGCAGGTTTGGAGATAGCACTCAAAATGATCTCAACATGAAATTTGAAAATCCCCACCCTTCGGAAAATTAATTTTAACCGTAACCCACTTTATATCCGTAGATCGAGTAACTCCAGAATTGCCTTGTCTGCTGTACGACTCCAGCGCTATGATACTAGCACACTCCATTGTACAGACCAACATAAAAGTTCCTTCAACGTGAAAAGTGTCATCGACAGAACAGTAAGACTCAACATGTGATTTCAGGTATCAAACAGTAAGATATACCAATATTGACTTTGTTTCAAACGAGTATCTACAGAATCCACCTTTTGAAATCGACTAACAACGACAAGAACTTCACAAGTACAGACACTGATTTCTAGTGAACAGTTTAATGAACCAGATGCCAACCTACAAACTATGGCAAAGACAGTCACAGACAGACACACCATGGCCACACTCATAATTATATTTTATATGTGTGAATTCCAGCAATTTTACAGAACGGACTTACAAATTGTCCAAACTTGGTGAAAAGTCTTAATCACTATACAGAAGGAAAGACAATATCATGATATACAGAATACGTCAATAATCGGGTAAGAAAGAAGAAATGCCAAACATTTCAGCACCACAATGAACATTCAACACTAATAATGTAATTCCGTGTGCATAACTTTCACAGGACAATAACAGTATCCTATACGTGTATAAAGGCAGCGACGATGAATATTTTATTGTAAATGTATTAACTGTATTACATCCAAGGTCTAATTTTATTATTATATTAGTTAGTATTGATAGAATATGATGTGTAAACATAAACGTAAGTACAGTGTGAAAGGTATAAGATGTAATGCTGAGAATCAACGTCTGGCAATCCCAATACGCGAGTGTTACCAAACTTGCTTTCGCGTATGGTGGATAGCCCGACGAATGACGCTTAGCAATAGTGGTACATAAGTAACATCATAATATTGTAACAAGAAGGAACATACCAACAGGGTGATGCCAACCAAAGAGATTAATAAGAACTCTCCACAACAGTAAACGAGGTGTACCCAAAAAGGGAAACAACTCACGGTCTGACATAAGATGAGGTAAGGGGGGACTATTATATACATGAAGTATATTCGAACCATGACCACAACAGTGACATAGTGTGCTCATAAAGAATCGATGAGGGTGCATTAAATAGAGACGAGGGGGACCACGTCTGAATAGAGAGAAAATTTAAGAATGCTGTAAGAGGAAGTTGTAGCCTTATTCGAGGCGTGAATCAATGGAGAATCCTTAAACCAGCATAGCCACAATAACTATGAGATGATAATGCACAGCAAATCGATTGGGAAACATGAACAGAATGTAATGTCACGGAGTGGGAATTGAAGAATATAACGAGGTATGGCAAGTAGACCCAACCAGAACATTTGCCAGACCACGACAAAACCTTGAGAGAAACCTCAGTACTGAAAAAGAGAGAAGCATAGTAATTTAATCTCGAAAAAAGATCAGAGCAAAAAGGGACGCAAGCGTAGACTTATGATCATATAATCCCCTGACAAGGTTAGAAAGATGTACCAAGAGTAACAACAACAGAATGTGTCACATTTCCAAGAGAAAGTGCCACATTTGTTTGTGGGGGGGGGGAGAGTGTCAGGGTCTGATATGTAAGTAATAGTGTAAGTGCCGGTATGTAAGCGAGAGTCAGTGTATTCATAGCTGAGGTCAAGGGCAGTAAGAGACACCACGGCTTGGCTGACGGAAGGTCAGGCAAGAAGTCCGTGGATAGACCCACGTGATGTGGGAAGGTCAAGGAGGACGGAGTCAGTGTGTGTGACACAGCGGATAGAGACGGACGTGTGGATATCTAGAGAGCGATAGAACGATAGAACGAGAGAGTTGTGACGGATAGATGGCGATGAACGTTGTGTATTGATATTCGAGGAATGTACTAACTGTGATATGTGCGGGATGATGTGAGGCTGTGATTGCGAATGATCATGCGGGTGACAGTGTAAATATCGCCCATGTGAGCTAGCGCGTGGCTGCTGGTGTTGAACGATTGTTTGAGCGTGAAGTGCGACCATGTTGTCAGCCTGTAATATATATTGTAATAAATGTTGTTCAGGAGATAGCTCCTGCGAGTTTCCGATTGCATTCATGTGTTATTAGTATATGCGTCGTAGATGTTGTAATTTGCCTGTCCAAGTCCAGTGAGCTAGAAGGAGCAAATAGTTAGGACTCTGACAATAGGCTTCTTCTTTTTTTAGACAAACTCATTATAACTCATATGCCTGTAAATAACTATAGAAAAGAGTTTATAAATCTGTGAAAACAATGCAACAATCTATACATAAAATAATAGTGATGTTATTAAAAGTTATGACCCTTGAAATAACTTTTCTTATGTTAAGTCCCCTTGAATATAGCTGCCCAAATATTAGCTGCCCGGCCCGGCTTCGCCCAGGCTCTGGCTGGGATCTATGTATCTATGTATGTATGTATGTATGTATGTATGTATGTATGTATGTATGTATGTATCTATCTATCTATCTATCTATCTATCTATCTATCTATCTATCGACGTGGAGCATCTCATTTAATTCATTGTCAATCAACTCATTTAAACTCAGGGCACGTAACTTAAGATATAACAATTATACTAAAAGTTATATCCCTTTTTTGTCATATATTTTTATATTGTCTTATGTTCAGTCATGTAATTACAAAATTAAATTCTAGGAAGGTAATAGCTGATAGCTGATAGATAAAACTATCACAGTTGGTTGCGCAGGAATGAAAGGAAAACGTGTAGAAAATTTCATCTCAATCGGTTGGACCGTTCGCGAACGCATGAAGGACGGAAATACATACATACATACATACATATATACATACATACATACATACATACATACATACATACATACATACATACATACATACATACATACATACATACATACATACATACATACATACATACATACATACATACATACATACATACATACACACAAAAATTTATATATATATATATATATATATATATATATATATATATATATATATATATATATATATATATATATATATATATATATATATATATATTACTGCAACAATGGATTCCCCTAATGATTTCTACAACCAAAATTTGCACAGCCCTTACAACAGCAAATCTCTTAAACTCATAATAATTTACGCCGCTGCAAATAAACATAATTAGTCCTGAATTATTATTAAGTATCGCTTAACTCCGTGTACTCAATTACCTCCTAACCTGCGGAACACTATTATTTTCTTTACCATTTGCAATTATTCCCAATTTAACTTTCAAGTTGTTTCGTGAACAAAGGCTGGACGTTACATGTTGAGTGGGCTCTTCCACATGTTGATTTTCCAAGCAGTGTTCCTAAATCGTCCACTATTCTGTCCGTTAAGTTATCACCCAAATAGTCTCATAAAACTTACTTAATTCAAGTATGAAATGGAAACAAATAGGTATATTAAACTCCTGCGAGAAAAGAACGTACTAAACATCAACAACGTTGCACATACCTTACAAGGAGATCCACGTATCGCGAAATACAGGTGAAAATCCGAAATCAGAAGCACTCAATAAATATAAAAAATGAATAATAAAATAAGATAAAATACACACGAACGCGTACAATACGACACACAGACGTTTCGATTCTCAGAATCTTTGTCAATGAGCTTCGCTGGCTGCTGGGGATGGGGACGGAGCGCTTATGGGAATGTCCCGAATGCTGTGATGTCGGTTCCTAAATCAATCAATCAATCAATCAGAGTTAATGTTATCTTCCTCCTACTCGTCTTCCTCTTCATCCTCCTGTTTTCTCATTCTCCTCCTCCTCCTTCTTCTTCTTCTTCTTCTTCTTCTTCTTCTTCTTCTTCCTTTTTCATTATTTTCCTACCTATTCTTTCTCCTCCTTCTTCTTTCCCCTCCTCCTTCTCATCTGCTTCCTCCTTCAATAATTTTCTTCTCCTTCTTCTTCTTTTTCCTACTTCTTCGTGGGTCGTGTTCTTCTTCCTCTTCCTCCTTCTTCTTTAGTAAGTTGTTGGGTTATCGGGTTTGTAGCTTGGTGGTACCGGGTCAAATCCAGTGTTGGTTGTGATTATTGGGGAGTGCGGCGAAGTGTCTTCAGTCGTTTTGAAGAATGGTGTGATGAATGGGGGTGATGCCGTGATTAATCTTTTCCCGCGTTTATTGACTTTGAGTGTGTTAAGTGGCAGTGTAGTGCTAGTGTGAGAGAATATATATAATAGTAAAAGCTTTAAAGTGTACAGAAAATTTTAAACATTAAATAATGTTTTAAAATTAATACAAATTTTTTTTTAAACAAGTAAAAATTAATAATTTAATAATTAAAACATTAAAACAATTTAAAGTTAAAAAGATTTTTAATTATTTTAAAAATTTGTTTAATTAAAAATTATTAATTGTTACAATTCTTCTTCTTCTTCAGCGTTCCGAGCCATTGAGGTTCTTTGCTGCAGATACAATCCGTCTCCATTCGTCTCTCTGGTTGACATTCTCTTGCTAGTCGTTGATTCCAAGTGCTTGTAGGTCTGTATATATATATTATCTCTCCACCGTCATCTTGGTCTACCTCGGGGTCTACGGTAATTTATTTCCTTAGTGTAAGCGAGTTTTGTTTCCCTATTATCTTCCATTCTTTCTATATGCCCCAGCCATTGTAGTCTATTGGCCTTCATGATACCAGTGATTAGCGGGGACTTAAACAGATCATAAATGTCTTTGTTACTTCTTCTTTTCCACTCTCCACTTTGTGTATCCCTAATGGGTCCAAAGATGCGTCTTAAAACTTTGTTCTCAAAGGTTTGTAATAAGGCTTCGTCTCCTTTCGTTGTACTCCAGGATTCAGAGCCATACAGCACAACTGGTCTGATCAGTGTTGTGTATATTGTGATTTTGGTGTTACGAGATAACGCATTTGATTTTAATAGATGTTGTAGTGCATAGTATATCTTATTTCCAGAATTGATTCTAGTTTGTATTTCTTCCCTTATAATGTTGGAACAGTTGAAGATTGTACCCAGGTATTTGTATGTTTCCGTTCTTTTAATGGTCATATTATCTATTTGTATGTGGCCAGAGTTTTTAGCCATTCCTTCTCTTGAAATTACCATATATTCTGTCTTATCTTGGTTGATAATCAGTCTCATCTGTTGGGCTTTTTCCTTTAAGTGAGTCAATATTTCCAATGTCTTTTGTTCATTTCCCCTATAATATCTATATCATCTGCATAACCAAGCAGCTTGGATGTTCCTCCAATATCACAGTCCTCCTTTACCTTCCTTACAACTTTCTCTAGAGCCAGATTGAAGAGTAGCGGCGATAGTGCACCACCCTGTTTCAAGCCAGAAGTTATTTGGAAAGGGTCTGATTTCCTGCCTTTATATGTTACTAGCTGACCCGGCCCGGCTTCGCCCAGTCCCTGGTGGGGAGCATCTCATTATATTCATATAAGTAGCCATATAAGTTCTCGTTCCCGTTCCCCACTGTCTGTCTGTCTGTCTGTCTGTCTGTCTGTCTGTCTGTCTGTCTGTCTGTCTGTCTGTCTGTCTGTCTGTCTGTCTGTCTGTCTGTCAACTTACAAAAAGCATTAGTAAGAGCACTTGAAAGATCTTTACATCTTCCCCCAACAATTAACTTGGGTAAATGGAGCGGCGGCAGCAGCAGCAGCAGAAGAAGAAAAAGGAGGAGTAGGAGGAGGGAGAAGGAAGAGGGAGGTGGAGGAGGGAGGTGGAGGATGAAAGAGGAGAGAGGAGGAGGGAGGAGGAGGAGGAGGGAGGATGATGAGACAGGAGGAGGAGGGAGGAGTAGGAGTGAGGAGGAGGGATTAGGAGGAGGGGAGGGAGGAGGAGGGAGGAGGGGAGGGAGGAGGAGGAGGAGGAAGAAGGAGGAGAGGGAGGAGGAGGGTGGAGGAGGAGGAGAGAGGATGAGGAGGGAGAAGGAGGAGGAGGGAGGAGAATGAGGAAAAGGGAGGAGGAGGGAGGAGGAGGGTGGAGGAAGAGGAGAGAGGATGAAGAGGGAGAAGGAGGAGGGGGGAGGAGGAGGAGGGAGGGGGAGCGAGGAGGAGGAGGAAGAGTGAGGAGGAAGAGGGATGAGGAGGAAGAGGGAGGAGGAGGAGGGAGAAGGAGGGAGGAGGAGAAGGGAGGAGGGGGAAAGAGGAGCAGGAGAGAGGATGAGGAAGGAGGAGGAGCGATGAGGCGGAGGAGGGAGGAGGAGGGAGGAGGAAGAGGTAAAATGAGGAGGGAGGAGGAAGAGGGAAAAAGAGGAGGGAGAAGGAGGAGGGAGGAGGGGGAGGAGGAGGAGGGAGGATGAGGAGTGATGAGGAGGAAGAGGGAGGAGGAGGAGGAGGGAGGTGGACGGAGGAGGAGGGATGTGGAGGGAGGAAGAGGGAGGAGGTAGAGGGAGGAATAGGAATGAGGAGAGGAGGAGGAGGGGGGAGGAGGAGAGGGGGAGGAGAGGGAGGAGTAGGGAGGAGAAGGGAGGAGGAGGGGGAGATGGGAGGAGGAGGGAGGAGGAGGGAGGAAGAGGGAGTAGGGAGGATGGAGGAGGAAGAAGAGAGGAGGACGGAGGAGGAGGGAGGAGGAGTGATTAGGAGTTGGAGGGAGGAGGAGGGAGGAGGAGAGCGAGGAGGAGGGGGAGGAAGTTGGAGGAGGGAGGAGGAGGAAGAGGGCGGAGGAGGGAGGAGGAAGAGGAGGAAGAGGATGGAGGAGGAGGAGGAAGAGGGAGGAGGGGGAGGGGAGGAGGAAGAGGGTAGAAGGAGGAGGAGGGGAGAGGATTATAACGCATATGCCTTTAGATAACTGTCTGTCTCTCTGTCTATTTGTCTGTCTGTCTGTCTGAGCCGGCCCGGCTTCACCTAGTCCCTGGTGGGGAGCATCTCATTTAATTCATATAAGTAGTCATATAAGCTCCCGTTCCCGACTATCTGTCTGTCTATCTATCTGACCCGGCGTGGCTTCGTCCAGCTCCTGGCGTTGAGCGTATCATTAAATTCATACAACAACAAAAAAATAACTTTAAAAGAGTGTTGATTATGTGGTTGTTTCGGGATTTGAAATTTAAATATTGAGCACAACCCACTACTGGCAACGCCGATCGCATTCTGGTATGAACCTAAGGCCTATCCACGTCAATCTGGAAGCACTATACTCGAGTTTCGCCCTCGTTTGAGCTCGTCAGTAGTGCATATCCCTGACCGATCCGGAAACAGTCCCGGATCACGCGTGTGAAGCGGGTGTGTAACCAAGCGGCACACACTGGACACACCAAATTATCACAACAGAACATCACAACGCTACCCATCGCAGGCTATGCTCAAGATTGCCCAATCGCCGCGACCGACGTCCGTCAATCGATGGGACCCGAACGATCAGGTCTTCTCACTGGCAAGGAACACCAGGCCTCCTACATCCAGTAAGCCATAAGAATGTCCTTCCACACACTATCCATTATTTTTAATGAAAACTGTTTTTAATCACCAACATGACTGTAGATAACTTCTTTAAGCATAAAAAGATGAATTACAATGTTATGCATTATGCATTATTTGTATGACAACTTTGAAAACGCCTTAAAGATTATATCATGATTTATTATAACTCATATGCCGGTAAATAACTATAGACAAAGAGTTTATAAATCTTTGAAAACCATGCAACAATATGACTATAAAGTATAAAGCAATGTTATTAAAAGTTATGCTCCTTGAAATAACTTTTACAGAGTTAAGTCCCCTCACTATATTGAAATTATAATTAAAAATGAAATATTAAATAATATTAAGTAAGTAGCCGATTTAACACTAAAAAAAACAGTTGGCTGCGCGTGAATGAGAGGAAGACGTGTAGAAAATGTCATCTCAATCGGATGGACCGTTCGCGAAGGCATAAAGGACATACACACATACATCCTTTTTTATATATAAGACTATATTATAAGTATGTTCCATGCATAGTCTGGTCATGTTGATTAACTTCCTTGGTATTATAAATTCCTGCATAGCATTCCTTAGACTATTCCTATGAAAACTATCATAAGCATTTTTAACATCCACAAAAATGTTATGGAGATCTCTTTTATATTCCCAATTTTTCTCGGCTATTTGTCGTAAGATAAATATCTGATCTATTGTTGATCTGTTTTGTCTAAAACCCGCCTGGTAGTCACCTATTATGTCTTCTGAATATGGTTTTAGTCTATTCAGTAATACTGAGGATAGTATCTTATAGCTTGTGGACAGTAGTGATATACCTCTATAATTTTCACTTTGGAACTTGTCTCCTTTCTTAAAGATAGGTATCAATAATGACTCATTCCAGTCATGGGGTAATTCTTCTGTTCTCCAGATTTTTATTATTAGTTCGTATAACTTTAGATGTAATGCATGGCCACCTGCCTTTATAAATTCAGCAGCAATTCCATCAGTCCCAGTTACCTTATTGTTTTTAAGTCGTGTGATTTCATATAGGATTTCTTCAAATGTAGGTTCTTCAATTTGTGGTTCACATGTTAGAACTTCTTCCTGTGGGAAAGTGTTACTTGGAGCTTCACAATTTAGTAATTCAACAAAATATTCTTTCCATGTTGTGGTATAATAAAACGTCCTTACCCTTTCCTATTTATGGACTCCCTTAAAAATAAACAAACCCTTACAATTACTGTTTAAGTAACTTACTTAATGTAGGAGAAAATAAAACAGCGATAGACTGACCGTGGCACAGCTAAATTTATTTTGGCTTGTTTTCTCTCCCGTATCTGGCTAATCCTGGCGAGGGGGAAAACAAAGACTGAAGCGGCCATTTTTAGTCAAGAGAACACACAAGAAAGTCGACCTATCCCTTCGGGGAGAAGGTAGTTTTCCTTAAAAACATGATTCTATTCAAGCTATTGGTATGTTATCTACATTATTAAGATATATTTATGTATTACATAGACCAGTATGTTTAATTAAGAATTAGTTACAATTCTCTTAAACCAGGCTGGATGATGTTTACCAAAGAAACACATGTGGGCGCCATGCTGTAAATTTTCCTAGGTCTTACCATTTCAAATTCGTATGTTAATATCTTTTATAGGCATTATGAACTTATATCTAACTAAATAGTGTTTATAACCTATGAATAGTATGTGTACTGTAGTACACAGAGTATCAACTCTCATGTCAGAAACTCTTTTCAATTTAGGAAAGACTCCTGATTCATACTTCAGAGAAGAAAACTCGTTTCTGCCAATTTCATAGTCCTATGAAAAATCACTTCTATGCAATGGAACTATATATCCCTATCGATGCTTAGAAATCTGCAAATAATTTATGTACTGTAGAGATTGGACTTTAAAGAAACATTTTCTCAATGTAGGAGCAGACTCTTGATTTCATACTGCACAAGTAGAGAACTGGTGTCTGCCACTTTCAAATATCCTATGTAGTGTAAATGCACTGGTAAGGATGTCTCTGAACTTGTTTTATCCATGCAGGGACATACAAATGATTACGCATATTCCTGACTCTTACTTAGTCAGGGGATAAAATATTTTGCCACATTATAATCTGTAACTTGGAAATATAGTGCTAAATTTAGTACCATTCTTTTGTTAACAGATTAGTAACCACTCCATATGAGGGTGAACATATAATCATTTCATAAAATAGTGTTAGGGACAGGCCATGTTTGAATATAAATTCATGAACAATTAAACGCGTGATGTAAATGCATGTTCGGATAGGATTCACTCCGCATCACCTCACTGTAGTAGGAACAGAAGCGAAGATTGATGTGAATAAATTGCTTGAATAATAGCAGTCCTTGACAAAATATATCACAGCGACTACTATCCTCATCTGCTGTACGCAGTGGGGGAAAACAATGTATGTTTTAAGTTATGGATTAACCCCTGAGAAAACCCAAAAACAAAGGCTCCCTGCATCAGCATTATGATTAATTATTATGTATGAGTATCATGTACTTAATATCAGAGAAATGTACATGTATGTCTTTTTCTGGTATGAGAATTTTCTTTGTTCTGATTGTTACTTTTTACTGTGGGAATATACATTTTAATGTTGCACCTTGGGATTAGAGGATGTTGATGTAAGAATCCATGTGTATGTCAGTACTTAAGCCAAGGTTGAATAGTCTTGACCTAATGATGATTATAGTGCCGAAAGGAAGACGCGGCATTAGAAACCACAGAGATTCTGTATAGGCTATTCTCTTCAAGTAATGAGAGAGACAATATCAACATATTGCATGGACAGAATGACTTCACTCATCCAATAGTCCCAGTAACAACAGAACATAAAATAAAGTGAGAAAATACCTTACTCACTATTAAGAGTCAGAATGGCTCTACTCAGCAATGAGGGGCAGTGGAACGTGGACACCCACTCCTTTCCCCTTCTCCCCTTGTTGTTTTGTATTTTTTGTTTGTAATTGTCCTGTGAAAGTTAACACATCACAGTAGGTTAATGCTAGTGTTGTATTCTTGTCATCCCTTTTCTATAGAAGAGAAGCAGGTGGTGGTTGAATTTGGTGGGACTATATCACTAACACTGGATCCTGGGTCAACAGCCATAAAGTGAATGTCCAAACCATAGTCTGGATCTAGCAATACCTCA
This sequence comes from Cepaea nemoralis, assembly GCA_014155875.1. Classification (NCBI taxonomy): domain Eukaryota; kingdom Metazoa; phylum Mollusca; class Gastropoda; order Stylommatophora; family Helicidae; genus Cepaea; species Cepaea nemoralis. The sequence goes on from JACEFZ010007440.1 coordinate 336,766, forward strand.
ATGTTTACTGCGGCGCTCAATAGCTCCATAGCGAGCAACAGAAAAGTTGAAGATAACTGATTGGGTGAGTGATTAAGTCCTATGTTAGTAGGAATATCCAGGATGGACTTCAAGATCTAATAATCTGCAAAGATGAAGATCAACAAAGTAACTGACAACAGTGACTCGTCAGTTATACGTTTGAGAAGTATCATCTATGGCCTCATCATTCAACAAAATCAGTGAAACTATGGGACAATCCTTCTACAAGTTATTAAAACTAACAACAGTGAGTAATCTTCAACTGTTGGTTGGATTACCAAGTTAATATCCACAATGGATAAGTCTTCGAAAGAACATCTCACAGCTGCAAAAGTCAAACATAAGGTTCCAGCCATGCAACACCAAGTTCTAGCTACGAACACCAACTCAAACAAATGGGAAGGAGACATTGAACCAATACAACCAAGGTGCCAACTGAAAACCATACCTACACCAGATTACCTCAAGGTTTCCAAACCTGAACACATAAAAAAAAAGACCATATGAAAGCAGCTAGCGGAGTAAATGCCTCTACGCCTGCAACCACAGGAATCACCTGATGGCTTGCAACCCTGGATATGTGGTGGAGTCAATATTCTTCAGTTCCATGCCTGCAGCAGAATCCTGGAATTAATTCCAGATGAACCAAATGAATAACAAGCAGAATTGTATGTCTACACTGAAAGTAAATAATGAATCAGAACTCTGTGCTGGTCCCATGTCAGCCTAAATGCCAATAACGGTGGAATAGGTTATAGACTGATGACTAGGTGGGTGAAAAATCTGTGGGAACAAAATTGAGAATCGGATATTATAAGCCGAGACGCTGAAAGGTAGGCATCCTTTTCATCAGATATGGTGATATAGGGAAGAACCTTAGTCCAAGACCAAAGATGCATCTCCTGAAGGTATGACCAACCCAGGCCTCAATTTCACACTGACACCGAGCCGTTCGCAAAGAAGATTCTTGAATTCAGCTCCACGGAGGAGATATGTGGTGAATTTATTTCCTAAGGATTATAAGTAGTTCCGCAACCAACTTCAGTGGACATTAAACATGACTGTGAGTATTTATTGCTGTCACGGGTAAATATGGACATTAACTGCTGTGCACTGGAGAAGAATACCCATCCGCAATGCCTTAATGAACACTATAATTAATTAATTTAATTATTAGTATCAACTGTTTTCATGTGTGTGTTTTTTTCTTCTATGACATATAAAGAGTGTTAGTGTGTAATGAGGTATAACCAATGATGGTTAAGGTAAATAGTATTTTGACATCAACTCATTATTTTTAAATATGATAATTGTACATGGTGTTAGAAACAAAAATATATATGTTGGGTTTCTGCACCTAGACCAATGTGATTTTATCTAGGTACAATGAGTCGAGTAAGCAGAACCAATTTGTGGTTGTTGTGTTGTTTGTAATAACCTGGTTTTTTTTTCTGGGGTCACTGGGTACTATGTTGTAATACTGGATATCATTCCCATGCCTGTCTGAAAATGCATAGTGTTTATTACACATCTATATATGTAATTGCAGATCTTGAGTTAATACCTGAACTGTTTGTCCAAAAGTGTTGTGTACATCAAGTAAATGTGGTGTCCAATAAGTGGTTGTTTATATATTGTGAGCAATCAATATCCTTCTAGCATCTATAGTTAACTTAAAGGGTGATGAAGTGGGAAGGGAAACCTACACACAGATGCCATTGTTTCAAGGATTGAACTCTTTTCTCCTGAGATTTGTGGTAAATATCCCTGATCACCCTGCATTCTGACCAGTGACCAGAGAATCAATAATACCCCCTAGACATTTTAACGAATTATTCTCAGGAATTAAAATCCACATCCCACACATGTGTTGCACATTTCCTCACTGGTATTTATCATATTCCCATTTTTGTCTCTTAAATCATATGTGTTTTGTTGGTGCCCTCGTTTAATTGACTTTAGTTCTTTAAAAAAACTTTCTGGATTCATTTTTCTGGTGGTTAGTTTCCATATCTTTGATTATATTATTCATATATTCTTGCTTCTGCTGTCGGACTATTTTTGTAACCTCTTTACATTCATTTCTATAATGCTCTTCCTTTTGGATGTTGTTGATGTCATTTAACCATAAATGTCTGGCATTCTTTTTCCTAATGACTGCTTCTTCTGTTCTTTCTATGCGTGGTTAACACACCGAGACATTCTTCTGCAGTAGATTGAATTGTATTCTTGATGTGCAACCAAGTTTGGTCAACGCTTTCCTTCAAAGGGTTTTGCAGAGTTTCAAGTTTACATTTTATTTAATCTGTAAATTTCTCTTTGACTATAATTTCTTGTAGTTTGTCTCTGTTATATGTTGGGTGCAATCTTTGTAATTTAGTATAGAAAGCTCTCTTAAGTTTTATTTTAAATTTTGCTCCAACGAGGAAGTGGTCACTGTGGCACTCAGCTCCTCTATAACTTCTACCTTGCTGTATGTTTGATGCATTTCTGTTGTTAATTAAAATGTGATCTATTTGATTATAGGTTCTCTTGTCACATGAATTGTTACAATTGTATGAATGAAATATTTGTGAAACTTTTAAAAAAATATATATAAAAATTAAAACATTAAAACATTTAAAATAAAAGGTGGCGGTTACTAGTGACCGTAGTGGATATGGTTTAGTAACATAAGCATTGTAGGAACTTTAGGGAGATAACGTGTACTGGTAACTAAGTTATGAAAACATGGCCGCCGTAGGCCGTGCAATAGCAGCAGGAGTGAACACCCTACCCTGTCATCAGCGCACCATAAAGTGGTCTCCAAAATACGTCGTGTGAATCAGGACTGCTATGTCGGCCATGTAACCTCTTCGTCACAGCCAATGCTTTCTCGTAAAGAAACTCGGAGAGGTGGTGGGATGGCGATCTCATGCTATCGAAAATTGTGATATATAGTAATATCTCTTGACATCATCTGTTTGTGTGTTTGCTGTGTGCGTATTTGTGTGTTTGTATGTGTGTTTGTATGTATGTTTGTATGTGTGTTTGTATGTGAGTGTGTGTATGAGTGTGTGTGTTAGTGTGTGTGTGTGTGTGTGCAATTTATGTGTGTATGTGTGCGTTTGTGTGTAGGTGTGTGTATTGGGTACGTGTGTGTATGTATGCACATGCATGTATGCGTGTGTGTGTGTGTGTGTGCGTGCGTACGTGCGTGCGTGCGTGCGTGTGTGTGTGTGTGGAAGGGGGGGGGGGTTATTCAATTAAGAACAAAGATTTTGATCTTCCGGATGATGGCCCTTGACAAACATGTTTCATTGTTCTGATCCGTTTGCGCTATTTGAGAAAATGACCATGTCATGTGCGTACATCATTTTAGGAATTATATTTCCAACGACATTTTGTGTTTCTCACTATACCTTCTGCGTTTATGTTGATCACATAAGAAGAGATTAAATGTACTCCTGTCTGAATCACGTTTGCATCTCAAAACAGTGTGATGATTCAACGGATATTCAACGGCTATTCTGACAGGTGCTTCTTGTTTAACGATATAGTGTTTCGCTTGCGTATATCAAGTGTGCCGGAAACCGTGTCTCTCATGGTGTTTGTTGACGAAAACAGCCCAAGGCTTTATCCACAATGCACTCTTCACATTTCTCTAAGACATCTCTTATACTGAAGATATGAACCCCAGTCCCCAACCATGTATGAAACCTGCATATACGTCTAATTCATCTTCTAATTGCTTTCAATCCACGTTATTATGATTAGAAACACTGATTTTGCAAACATGATGTATCAGAGTGTCATTGAGAATGTTTGCACAATGTTAAAATGTCTTTCTTTGGGCGAGTAAAGCAAAGAAAACGAGAAATAGAACTGGTAAGTTTTACTAGAACACAATTACAAATGACTAAATAGTCGTTGGGGCATGAGCAAACAAAAAACGCTTACTGATACAGCTATATACGATATATTTACTTGATCCCTGGGACATTGTAACTCCAGAACCTTACTTCAAATATCCTATTGCTTGTTCCTTGTAAGTAAATACTGCTGCACCACACATTTATGTCGAGAATTTTAACAGTTTGACTATTCTCATTTAATTACTCATTTTAATTTTCAAAGATGTGTATGTAATATGTATGTTAGATACAAAGTAAGTACACACACATGTCTTGAAGACATACTTTAGTCATTGAAGGATGTCAGAACGTCTTCGTCCACCTTCAAACAGCATTATGAATACATGCACAGACAGCAACAGTCAACTTACGCTTTTTGGCTTCCTTGTAGAGATTGTCTTCAAATGGGGAGAGTAAGAGAAAGTAACTTTCTCTGTTCTGCGTGTTTGACACTCCTGCAACAAAAGTTTAGCTTGTTCCATAGTTACATTCATCAGTATCTCCTATCTTTATTAAATATATATTTCAGCTGTTCGTAGTGTTTTGGAATAAAACACGCTCTGACACAGTGTCAAATGTAATCCTACAGGATTCAGTTGAGGTTAAACGGAGAAGAGTTGCCTTGACAGGGCCAGACCAAATGATTTCGCGGACATTATACGGCCAACAAGCTGAGCGTTCCCCACTCCTATGTTACGGGATGAATGAGGAAGTTTCCCGTTTTGTATTTACATAGAAGCTCGATGAGTTAAAAATATTGTCCACGATACATATATGTCACAATGTTTTAGTTTACACCAGACATCTTTACTGTTTACACCCATACATCGTTCGTAATGCCCCAACCTATTATTCCTTCTTTTAGTATTCATTCTTTCATGCTTACACTAACAGACGAGTTCTCGTGATGTAGTCAACAATATTTGCACCTTGTCATTTCTTCATACAGTTGGGAATGCAGTGCCGTCTTACTGTCGCGAAACGGAAGTGGGTCTCAGACGGGACAACTCATTACCCACTTTTTCTCATCCCGTTCAGGCGCGGGTGATGTGTGTGGGTGTGGGCTGTGTGGGCGGGGTTGGTTGAGTGGGGGATGTGTGGGTGGGTGGGGGATGGGTGGATGGTTGGGGTATGTGTCTCATAACATGGAAAATATGCATTGTTTATGTTTACAACATTCATTTGACAATGACTTTGTTCCTATGTGAATGCAATATGCATTATTGATGAACGAAAGATGAGTGACAGGAAGGGCCGAATGTAAGACGGGCCTGCATGCCCAATTTGTTACCGATTGAAAATAAAGTCCGTTCGTTCGTTCGTTCGTTCGTTCGTTCGTTCGTCTGTTCGTTCGTTCGTTCGTTCTATTCATCTGTTTGTCAGAGTCTGAATCGTCAATAAAGATTCTAGATTCGCCTGTTATCATATCATTCGCTTATAGTCAGTTGGGTGTCTTCGTGTATCAAACGTCGTCATATGGGTGGAGATGTCCGGGAACCGTCCCGGTGGCAATTGGAGAGAGGGTAGACAGAAGGTAATTACGAACCCCAACTAAATATTATCGACAACCACCGAGATACGGTACGGTGTTGTTACAATTACTAGGCCAGTTGTCCCTTCTTAGCTGTTTTTACTGGGGGAAATCCTAGAGAGCGTGCTCTGTAGATCGATCACACTGCCCGTATGAACATAGTGGTGGGTCACTCAGAAAATGCCAGCACCTGTTATTAATTAAAGGGCTCTCTTACGCATCTTACGCGACTTCGGCATATGGTGCTAAACACATATTTATTATTAATACCGATGTAAATAATGAAATCTCCGATACAGTTTAGGCACAGTAACGAATCTTTAACATTCATTAACACAGTCTTCAGTGGCATGTCGTGGTCCAGGAGAGTAGAAGTTAAACAGTATCCAAAACCCAACCAAAAGCCATTGCATACAATGTACTGCACGCAGATACAGAGTAAAATTTTCGTTGTCTTTGACATGAGGTGTGTAGTGGTTAGTGTGATTTGACTCGAGATGAGCTGCTTACGTCTATTGGTAATTAATATGACCTTGATGCCAATAAAAATACAGCCGGCAGTTACTAGACTAATTGGTATTAGGGTTGTCATATACCTAGCTGTATCGTTTATCATCTCATCTAACCCGCTATCGATAGCATAAAAATATAAATCTGTGTATTTAAAATAACCAATTGTGACGTTTTCAAAATCAAATTGCACAAACTGCATACACATTATATATGTATACACACAATATGTTACACTGAGCATATAAGTACAGAACACCGAAATAATCGTACGCTTTGGTGTTAATATTAAATGAGCAGTAAATGGAAAACATAAAGCTAACAAACGCTCTCCTGTTATTAGAACAGGTATGAACTTTGCAGACCAAATTCCTGGAACATAAGCAAAGTAAAACAGCAAACACAAAATATAACACAAATTGTTAATTGTTTCAGAAAACATAAAACATGGCGGATCATTCGCGAAGTACACATACATAGGGATGTTGATTATGCCCATGAGAAAAAGAATATTTGCGACAGCCAAAGCCATTAGAAGTATTCTGGAACATTTCTGGAATCCCTGTCGAGTCAGAATGACAATGCTAATCACATTCCCGACTATCCCCAAAGCGATGGTAAAACGAAGAATTATATATTGCAAATCCTGAACTATTCTGTAAGCAAGTTCTCGGTGGTCAAGAGCCATTACAACTTTGGCTGTCACTGGAATCACTTCAGTTGCATTGCTGGACATGGTTCTCTTTGTTAACAATTTGTATGCTTCCAATAGTTTCTTGCGTTACTCACAGTCTCGCTTGTGTATTCCACACGCTATTATAGAGTACTCTATGAAGCAGAATGTATGTCCGCAAGCCTCGCCTAGGATAATGTCCTACAATTAGTCACTATCAACACAACCTAAATTAGGCACCAGGAATTGTCTCCGGAAGTAATAGCCGCCGGCTTGATGCTGACCCCATCGAACACTCATGAATCAATTATATACGGGTTTAGTACCTGTCATGGACAGAAAGGTTAACAAATAAAAAGCCAATAAAGTAGTAGTCACCCACTACAATTCGCAAGACATGAGCATTAAGAGTTAAACATGAGAACAAAGACAGGGTTAGCAATACTTAGTAATACTCAAGTGAACTCACTGGTTCACGAGAAACATAGAGGTCACCAGGGACAAACTGAGCGGGAAAGCTAGCGAGACTGGTCATTCTGGTTCAGGCTAGATTAGAGGACACACACACTCACGCGCGCCCGCGCACGCAGAAACAGACCCAGTCACAGACACACACCCCAGACACACACACACAAACACACACGCACGCACACACGCACGCACACACACAGACACACTCACACACACACAGATATGCACGCAGGCACACACACAGAGACACACAGACACAGATATGCACGCAGGCACACACACGCACACACATGCACACGAACACGCACGCACACACACACACACACACACACACACACACCGGCTCCAATGATACGTCTACACAAGAAATCCACACGACTATTGAAGAATTGACAGCTTCAAGCTGACGAGAAATCCACAACGATTTGCCCATACGAACAGTCAGCTGAACACCGTAAGTTTTGTCATAGACATGTGAAAGGCAATCCTTATTCACTAATGGCATTGTCCGGATTCGCGACGAGTAATTAACGACAGTGCCAGTATAAACACATGCATAAAATTAGTGGAACTGCGCTGAAGCTGTGGGAATGTAAACAATATAACATAACACAAAGTAATGCAGCTTTACAGAACAGAATTACGAAACAATTCAAGGAAGTTGCGGCGACTAGCCTTCATCAGCACACAAATACATACACAAAACACAACATATAATCACGGAGAAGACACTCCAGTGACTTCATTAAAGCATAAGGACAGAATGAGAAGAATAAGAAGATGATCAAATTAGAACAGTGAAGAAAAAATTATAATTTTAAAAAAATGATACTTATCTTAGAAACCCAGGCTGTGATACTATGATCAATTTCACAGTGGTGCTCTGTATAGACATCCGTGGGAGTACGTCGGTCACGGAGACCGGGATAGGAGATGGTAACGCTTCTGTGAATGTCCCCAGTAAATGAGTGAAAGTGCTACATGGAAAAAGAGGGTGGAAGGTAAGACGAGAACGAAAAACAATGGAAATGTGTTGGTGGTCCGAGAGTGAAAACTAAGGTATGATCTTAAGGGTGTCCGTACAATGCATGAGAGGGTGCCAGTGAATGGGTTGGCCATAGAGGGCGATAGTTACAGAGCAATGTTGTGTGTACCTAAGTATGATGGCGGTATTAACGAAACTCATTTTATGTGCTCATGTATGTGTGTACCAAGAAAGTCCTAAAGCCAGGATGTGCTGAATGTGTGAGCGCACATAAATATACACGGATGAACAAACATTCATACTGCCTTATACACACAAATGTATATGGTTTATATGAGAAACATGAGAGTGAGAGAACGGGGGGGGGGGGGGGGGGGGGGGAGAGAGAGAGAGAGAGAGAGAGAGAGAGAAGGGGGAGAGAGGGGAGGTTGGTATAGTACCTGTGATATGCCACATGGGATATGCGGAATTAGGTCTACAAATGCGAAGCTTCACTTTTACTGTTCCTTATGGAATAGGGACGGTAGGTTTTTTTGATATACCACGAATGCAAGATAAAATCCCCGGATGCTTTGTGTTATTGGAATTGATTAGTCGACGGATCACGGTACACGGGTGTAACCCATAAGTGCTCCGCTCTATCCTAACTCAAGCCTGAGTTCGCTGAATCACCGGCGAAGATCCTGAAATACTTTGGGCAGATTTTTAACTCGAAATTTTGCGCGGGCAGCGCCGTTAGGCTACCCTTTTTCGATTTACAACTGCCAAGGGAATTGTTTTACGTTCGCAACAATACACACGGGCGTCCGATCTCACTACCCATAGACCAGGAGAAATTTAGTTACTAGACGTCCACGTGAAAAAAATCCCGGACCTCACCAGGGCTTGAACCCGAGACCTCCAGTACTCGAAGCGGATACCATACCTCGAGACCACTCAGCTTCCCCCCCCCCCACCCCCTCCCCCAATTTGGGATTGGTATTAGATCAGACACCACTCATTCATTGTGCGGACATCCGCCGAGGCACTCCTTCTTAGTTTTCACTCTCGAACTACCATCATATCTCAATTGCCTCCAGTGTCCCTAACCTTCCTTACCCCTTTCCTCATGTACCACTTTTACTCATTTGCCATCTTCACTGAACCGTTACCATCCCCTACCCCTGTCCCCATGAACAACAGACTCTCACGGCTGTCTATATCAAGGTGATATTCTTGTTAGTATCACAGCCTGCGATTCTAAGATAAGTAGCAAACATTTTTGTTTTCAAATTTTCATATTCTCTTCACATACATTATGTTTCCCAGCGTCTGTGGTGAAATGGTAGCGAGGGCGATCCTCAATCCCTCATACAGTGTTCGAAATCAACTGTAGACGACTTGGAAGTAGAGTGCCTTGTCATGACATTTTACAATGGTTTTAGCGTCGGTCGTTCTTAATAAAATGGCAAACTACTGAACGTATACTTGCTTTTTAAATCATAAAGAACCAACACATGTTAGGATTGATAGCGACATCTTGTAAATGACATGCAACTCAACTGTTTAGTTAGCTATTGGCTTGTTGGTGTCTAGTTGCTCTAGATTGGTGTATAGATAATTCCATCTCTACCCATGGCGGATGATGTAAACGATCTACAAATAATGATAGACATTGTAGTAACGGAGAGCACAAAGAAAGGAATCTCCTTGAATATCAAGAAAACAGTAAACAATTGTGATATTAATGAAAAATATGACATCAAAATGTCAAATCGAAATACAAGGGAACATGCTTAACCAAGTGGATAATTTTAAATACCTAGGTGTATTTATAACATCAGATGGAAGGTGCTCAACAGAAATTAAGAGCAGAATAGGGCAAGCAAAAGCTGCATTTCAGAAAATGAAGAGTATCTTATGCCTTAAGTCATTAACATTGAATATAAGAGATAGAGTGCTGAAGTACTTTATAGAACCTGTTTTGCTGTATGGCAGTGAATTTTGGAATGTAAATAAATTAGGAAGATCTTGGAAGCAACAGAGGTGTGGTTCCTGAGACGAATGCTGCGAATTCATTGGACTGTCAAAGTAACTAACTACGATGGCCGCAAGAGGCTAATGAAACTAGAACATAATATACGTTCTTTGGTGATGTAATGAGAAGAGGGGCATTAGGGAACACCGTTACGACTGGAAAGATCGAGGTGAAGAAAGGCAGAGGCCTACCAAGAGAAATGATGCTTGATGGATTGAGACGAGGGCATGGGGGATTATCAGCAGCAGAGTTGATCCAGAACACCAAAGACCGAGATATGTGGAGAGACATAAACACTTACGCCTGATAGCATGGCACTTGATGCTGATAATGATGACCCACAGACAGCACATACACAAATGCTTAAGAACTGACTGGCACTCATATAATCTCAAGAAAGAAGCAGAGAGAGGGAACACACTGGACAACACACAAATGTGCAGGCTATAGTTATCACAGCGCCGGCTCCGTGGCCGAGAAGTTAGCAGCTTTTCTCCGTTAACCCCGAATGCTCTCGTGGTTGACGTGAGCGCGACGAGAATTAGAAGTGGTTCGAATCGCGCCAGTGACTTATGAGAGTATGGAGCCGGTCACTCAGAAAGTCGTGGCGTGCTCATGAGCGTAATCTAGCTTAGGAATCAACATACAGCTGAAAGATGCTGGTGTTGACCGCAGTATCCTGAAACAGGATGGAAACGCGGAACAAAAAAAAATAATAGTTAACACAGCGGGATTCGAACCTGCAACCTTCAAATGAAGATAGCGCCTCACTACTGAAACAAAGTGTTTTTGAGACATGGCCTAATTTACAGCCATAAGTGGGTGATAAACAGAAATATCAAATGTTGCCGAACCATTGAAGCGAATACGGATTCACATAAACGAATTCGCAATACTGATTTGAGCTCACAGAAGTAGATGATCGAAAGAAGTTGTCATCGTTAGCCAGGTCTGTCATATACCTGAACCCACAACTATGGAACACTGATATAATTTGTATCTAACCACTGAAACAACACCATAGAAACAACACTCTTAACTGTATATGAACCCAGCACTGATGAAGTAAGAAACAAACAGATCAGACCGTATTTCTGTGTCTAGTTTGTTACTGACATTAGAAGAATAGGCATGACTGGTCGGTTTCTACGTGGTCAGCATATTTCATTCATCATGTGCCATGCCGATAAGAGTGGGCGGCCATGTTTCGCCATATCACACGATCACCAAGTGTTCTTGTCTCAACCATACCACGTGGCCAAGCCATCCAGGTATTTACTTCTCTGCCTTTGTCACATACAATCTTGGAGGTCGATCGATGACAGAATGTCGCGCCAAAACGTCTACAAATAGTCGGCATTCTTTAATGTGTTGTTGATCGAGGGAAGACTATCGCGCCATACGTCTGCAAGCGGCAGCCATCTTTTTAATGTGGTAGACGGACTGTCTGGATGTAGGTCGGCAGGATCTTTTGTTGTGGGGACAAGATTTCTCCAGATTACAGGTTAGCGGGACTTATTGAAGTACCGGGATGATTCCCCAGATGAAAGGGTCAGCCAGTCAGTTGTTTACGTTAAGTCGGAAACGGAGAGAGACAAATAGCTTCTAGACGTCTAGTGCCTAGACAGTTTGTGACATCATTCAGACAAAAGTATTTTAAAAAGTCTAGATAAACAACTTTGATGGTAGTCGACCAAAAGTTGTGAAGCGCAACGGACGTGTGCAATATTCCTAGGTTGTTTCTAGAGAGAGAGACTATAGTGTCTATTGATGATTTATATCGGGGGACATCTATCCAATGTGTGATTTCATAGTCTCCATCTCAAACAGGAATAATTATATGGTATTTAATTAATTAACTAGATCTACATTGGATTATTCTTAGGACTCGAGTGTAGTAATGTGCGTTGATAGAACGTATTATAAGAGCGTCGGTAACAGTAGCCTATCGCGTAGCTTAAACTAGCTGGTGTGAGATATCATTTAACTCAGTGAGTTCAGGACAATGTAGTGGGATGATATTTAGGGAGATTGAGGATGGTTGGGGGAGGGGGATGAAGGAAATGTCAAATGGTAGGATCCTCCAGTAGGGCATCTGCTGGGTTTCTGCCTTTTTCCTTTAGTCTTTCCTTGTCTTACCATGACTCAGACCGATGTGATGAGCTCCTCGGCCTTATGACAGAGTTTGGTTCTCTGTTATATTTCTGAGTGCGGCCTGTGGCCTACACTCACCTAATAAAGGTTGGGATCGGGTTGCTCTCATCAGTTGTGTTCTCTCTTTAACAGGCTTCACTAGGTGTACCACCAACTAGAAGAAAGTCGTGGCTCAAGCATTGAAGACAGAGTTTACTAAGAGGCTTTTGCACTGGGCCCATAACCCAGAGGGTCTACTAGAACCTGGCCTCTGCTGAGCAGGAAACGAGGATTATATGTGTGTTTCTTAAGTGATAGTGTACATCACAATAAAATAAAGACACTGACAACAACACCAGTACCATGAACACTATTAGATACATAGATACCTGGAACATTAACATTGTGTGTTAACATTGGGGAATTCCTATCATTATCAATTACCAGTGTGTGTGACAATTGGGGATTTCCTACAAAAAGTGAAATACTAACATTTAGTTTTCAAAGTGACAGTAACATTATTTTAGGATTCTCTGATCACAGAACTTTAGTGAACAGAGTAGTTACACTGTGTATGTTAGATTGATGATCAATATTGGATGTTTCCACTTTTGATGACCAAGCATCTGGATTGTCCAAGAGCTATCGGAGGAAGTCGACACTTGGCCTGAAAGACACATCATTTGGGTGAGGTCTTCTGTCCATCATATATGGTGCTGTTGAGTGGCCAGTACAGTGATGAAACAGACTTTGCTCCTGATCTATTCGGTCTGACTCTACATACACACTAGATTATACGACAGACATTCTACACATACACTTTGCACATACATGACACTTTTCTCTAATAAAATAAATTTGTTGTTTTTGTTAGAGCCAATGTTGTGTAGTGTGGTTTGGGAAAAGAATGAGAGGGGGCTTGGTTCAGTAGTAAGAGAGAGAGGGGAGAGAGAGAGAGAGAGATGCAGAGACTGACGGGGTGTTGTGGATAGAAATCAAGAAGATTCTAAGATAATGATATGGGGTTAAAAGAATGTTGGTGTTGATTCCCCTCACCCCAGGGACGACACATATATAATACGACAGCCTTACCCATTGTGACATGTATGTCATCATCCCTCAGTCTTTTCCAGCAGACGTGGTGATACGCGCTATTAAAAGTTCGGACGGGATACTTAACGAACCGAACTTTGGTTTGAATTAAGGCCATTGATTGGCCAAGGCCCGGAAACACAGTCGCTTAAGCGAGACAAAGACTTGGTAGACATAGCGGTCTCGTCAATCGTCATGTTTTCTTCAAGTTAGCGGGTGATCCATTGTTAATGGGTTTATTAATAGCTTACTTATTCTCTGCGCTTCGGGTGAGCCTTTTAAAACATATGTTATGTATTAGGATAAATGCTTTGATAGAACTAATAGCATGATTTAAGTTGTGTGTGTGTGTGTGTGTGTGAAAATTATGAGAATCGCTTTCTTTGAAAAGTTGGTTTGCGTCACGCAGTCTGGACATCGCCATTTTGTCCAGTCAGATTTCATAAAGCTTACAATATAATCTTGCTATGAGTCACCCTTCTGAGATGATTTTATGAACTTATTTTATTCCTATATGCTTATTTTTCACAACTGGTCTCTGTGTTATAAAGTGTTTTTTCCCTGAGAGCATATTTTGTATTTCTGCCCTTATGATGGAGAAATATTACTATCTGTACAACTTTAATAGTTTGTTAGAGAGAGAGAGAGAGAGAGAGAGAGAGAGAGAGAGAGAGAGAGAGAGAGAGAGAGAGAGAGAGAGAGAGAGAGAGAGAGAGAGAGAGAGAGATATTCTCGCTTGACTTTTAATGCACTTAGCAGTTAATCTTTTTTTTTACATTGTTGTAAATACACAGAGGTGTGATTGTCTTGTAGTCTTTTTCATAAATGATTTTATGGGATTTTCATGTTGTATGATATACATAATCTCAAGATTCCCATGATTTCTCTTTTATGAGTATTTTACCTTTTATGCTCATGATTGTTACTGCTTAATGCTGTAATAAATGCTGTTATAAGATTGTCATTTGGTATGATATTTCTATATATTATCTCAAGTGAGTGGGAAATGACACCATGCTCTTGTGTTTTTACTTTGAGATTGTCAAAGAGCTGCAAGGAGCCTAATAGATAAGATAGAGGTAGAACTATGGAAAGAGACCTAGACAGGATCAGGAGAACATAGCTATCTAGGAAATAGGGACAGAAGGGAAAGAAGCACGAGTGAGAACTATAAATAGTTCTCCGACTGGACACACTCGTCTCCAAAAAGGGGACACTGTAAGACGTGAGCTGGAGTTGCCCACAATAGAGTGGGGAAACCCGCATCACGAGAAGTGTCAACAAAACACCAGTAACGTTAAACAGTTGACCAGTTACTAACTGCGTGCTGGAACTCCAAGCACGCAAACTAGCTGATGCACGTAGAGTCAACTGATCGTGGCTGGACACGCCACGAAGATCGTGAGACCGCGACTCGACAGCGTAGAGGACAGACGGCAGTATTCGCTCTGAATACTTTGTTGCTTACAAAGGACAATAGCAATAGTTGTGACTTAGACTTAACTTCGATAGACATTACCATCGATCTCATCTTTCATACAACATCATTACGATATACCATGATGTGTATTACCTATGTGGTTATCCGCTCGCAGAGCTACTGTACAACTAGCTAATAAACTTGTATTATATTTGTATCCTTTTGTACGTTCTCTTTTCGAGTGGTACAAAAGCGGAATCCTTGTATGCCTGTCAAAGTTAAGTTGTTGACAGGCAGGATCCGATTTGGTGTCAGAAGGTGGGGCGTGAACCACCTTCAGGCACTTTTCAAGACCATTTTCCCACATAAAGTGTAAAAATTTGGAATAAAATGCTATTTGTTATTCCATCAGTGTAAATTCGGAAATTTAAACTGTTATTTTCTGTAAACTGTAAACATGTATCTAAATCACAAGTTTAACCATTATTTTTGAATATGTGTAATATTACAGTCATTATGTCAACGTTCATTGAATATACCCACGAACTTGTGCAAAGTTAAAAATATTTTGTACAAGGGAAGTAAATTAGAAGTCAAGCTAAGGTCATACAGAACAGCTCAGTCAGAGACAGTAGAAAGTGAAGACAAGACGACAATTGACTATTCATTCGACGATTCATCTCACAATCCATTTGACGATTCATTAATACGATCATACCATTCATATCATTATATCAGTCATATTATTCACATCACATTTGTAATTTGCCGATCGTAAGAACTGTAAAATTTAAATTGATTACCACCATGTATTTTGCAACATATATTATGAGCTAATTGTTGATGCTCTATAAAACAGAGACATCACACGTACGAACAAGCCTATCGATTCTGTGTGTGCAAGACAGCGGTGTAACATCCCGAGGGCCGTATTGTCATCTGATTAGATGAGTATTTTTTCACTATTTTGATAATCACAATTAACAATGCATCTTACTTTTCAGTGATTGATTGTGTACGTGTGAAACTTATTAATTGTGAAATTAATTATATACCATTTGTGTAAGACATAAAGCCATACAATGTCAACATTAGGTGAATGCATCCAAGCTGGCAAAGAACTAGGCCATAGCGGGGAGAAATTAGAGAAATGGGCAGAACAGAAATACAAAGAGGAAACAGAAAGAGAGAGGGATGAATGAGCACTTGAAAGGCAGCATCAGAAAGAGATGAGAGAGTTAGAAGAAACAATGAAACAGAAAGAAATAGAGATAAGACAAAAGCAAATAGAATTAAATGACGCCACCAAGCAAAAGCAATTAGAATTAGATGACGCCACCAAGCAAAAACAAATAGAATCCGATAAAGCCACCAAACAAAAGCAAATAGAGGTAGACGCACATACAAAGTTAAAGATGAAGGAAATTGAGGTTGACTCAAACATTCAAATAGCTACCACTAAACAAAAGAGTCAGGAAGAACAAAACCAATTTTCTAAATATAAAGAGATTATCAAGCCCTATATTCAAGGAGATTTAATTTCAGCCTGGACCGAGAATATCGAGTTTCAGCTCAGATTTCAGAAAATACCATTAGAAGATTGGGCCATAATTTATATGAGAAATCTCTCTGGGGAGCCCTTAAAAGTTATTGAGTCTATACCAACAGAATTAAGAAACAACTACCAATATATTCATGACAGAATAATGCAGCATTTTCTACTCGATGCTCCTGGATATCAAATCCAGTACTCACAAATTAGACCTAAACCGAACGAGACGTTCCTAGATTATGTATCTAACGTTCAGAGTATATTCAGTAAATGGCTTAAGGCAGCGAAAGTAGGAAAGATTTTTGACAAGTTACAATACTTAATGGTTATGGATAAAGTGATATCCACAGTGCCAACTCCTTTTGCTAAGTTTCTTCAACAAGCAGACATTGAATCTCGAGAACAGTTGGAGAAACGTGGTTCGGCATATTTCTCTTCCAACCGAGATGTATTTAAGTCATCTATACATGATTCTGAAATTACAGCGTTTGCAAAGAACCAACCAAACAGATCTTTCAACCAGAAATCTTATCAGAATAAAGGTAAACCATACCAAAAGCCACCCCAGTGTGGATACTGCAAGTTATATCACCAAACATTCTCGATGTGTGATAAAAATCCTTTATATCCTGCACATCTTGAAATGATGATCAAAAAGCAGGAAAACAAAAGGAATTCGTATAAACGTGCAGTCAAATTTTTCTTTGGTTCGTCTTATGGACATTATTCTTCCAAATGTTTGGGCAGGCAGAGAATGAAGGCCAGCAACGCTGTGCTGATTGATACATCCTCTGATAATGACAGTGAAGTTGAGAGCGAGAAAGAAAATGTATTACCATTCAATGAGTATGAAAGTGTTGCTGTTGTTACTGATATTTTAGACTTCGATAAATGTGATACTTGTCACCAGTTCTATATGGACGGTAAACTCAAATGTGGTCATATTCTACCATGTTCTACTGAAGATGCAAATTCAGCTTTAGCCTCCAGAGGAAACTTAAAGTTCCACGATGCACTGGTCAATGAATATCCATGCCAATGTTTACTTGATAGTGGAAGTACTGTAATCGGGATAAGGAAAGAACTAATTAACCCAGAGGATTATACGGGCGATTTTGTTAAATGCCGCACTTTTTCTGGCAATATTGAGAAATACCCGCTGGCAAAAGTCCGTATAAACACCCCGTTTCTTTCCGGCACATTTACGTGCGCGAGTTTACAAAACCCCTGTACTGACCTCATTTTAGGATGCCTATCAGGGTTAAGACTCTGCACTGATGACGAAATAATAGCCTGGAAACACGCCAACACGGCTAATGCAGTTACTAGGTCAGAGACCCAAACACATCAAACTGACCTACAATATAAAAGGTTACATTTATTAACACCTAGCGGTACTATTGACAATACCACTCGACAAGAGTTCATCGAGGCACAACGCGCCGATCCAACCATAATAGCCATAAATAGAGGAGAAAATTGTCACCAAAATTTTGAACTTAACCATGCCAACGACCAAGAAGCAGGTCAGAAGCTTGCTTGGTCTAGTGAATTACTACAATAAGTTCATACCCAATTTATCTGAAATCACCAGCGTTTTTTCTAATGTTTTGAAAGCATCTGTGAAATTAAATGTACAAGATGCGAAGTTAATTGCTGTATTATCAAAATTAAAACATATGTTCAGCGTTGTACCTATCTTGCGCTTGCCTAACCCCAATATTACGTATTTTCTTCTTACAGACGCAAGTGCTTTATCCATCGCTGGCGTTTAAGGACAGTTCTATGAGGGAATCTTTCACCCCATCATATATGTAAGCCGCAAGATTACCCCTGCTGAATCGAGGTACTCAGTCTCTGAGTTAGAGGCTTTAAGCGTCATCTATTGCGTCCAGAAGCTTCATAGATTCTTAGCGGGTACCCAGTTTGTCATTGAAACTGACAATTCACCGCTGACAGTGATGCAGTCGGGAGTCCACCGTAATAACAGGATCTACAGATGGTCTTTGATCCTGCAGAATTATGCGTTCACCATAAATCATATCAAGGGGAACATGAACTTTCTGGCAGACACGCTTAGCCAACCTTCTTGTGGATATATGCAAAGCAGATATACCAGAGGTACGAGAAGAGAGCGATCCGACATCACCAAACTCAGTGACACTGTAATTAACTAGTGCCTTATGTGGTGAATACAGACACTGTAGTGCGCTTACCACCGTGAATCGCCTGAACCTGCTTACTATTAACTGTGTCAGTACGAGTGAAAGTGAACAGACACATTATGAGATGTCTATGCCACCACCATATATGCAACCCATGAGTAGAACGATATTTCAACGTTACCCAGGTTGAGAACGTACATTTCACACTTTGTCTAAATGAACTCTATTTTTCATCGAGATTCAACAGAGGACGCTACGCCGACAACACACCTGGATGTAATTAGGTAATTTAGATATAAATGAATTGCATGTGATATGTATAATATTATGGTTTTATACCAGTTGCATGTAACATCATAATTTTTTTGTAGTTAGAATAGAGTGTAGAACCACCCTTATAACCTTATGTGTAACATTTAATAGTTAACTGGCACCAATACTAAAGAACAAACATGTATCAATAACTACTAAGAAAGCACTTTACAACACAATCTTCCTACCAACTCTGTGCTACCAATGCCAAACCTGGACAATGACAGAAAAAGAGAAAAGAAAAATCACAACAGAAATGAGGTTCCTGAGAAGAATACTCAACGTATCAAGAAGAGATAAGATCAGAAATGAAGAAATCAGGACTAAAGTGGGGGTTAAAGCTGCTCTAGATTTTATTAGAAAGCAGCAGGTCAAATGGTTTGGCCATGCAAGTAGGCTACCAGTCAACAGCAATCCACAACAAGCAATGATGTACAGACAAGATGGAAACAGAGGAAGAGGCCGACCACGTAAACGTTGGACGGAGGGAATAACAGAATCTATGGGAATGTCGATATACGAAGCCCATAACCGGGCACTCTCACGAAGTTTATACTTCACCTCGACACCGCAAGGTACAAGAGGAACATGATGAGATGAGATGAGAATAGTTAAAAGTCACCTACACAAATGGCAAAATCGGTAGGATCCGATTACTAAAAGTAATTTACAGTTAGTTAGATACTCATTTAGTTGAACCTTTACATCATACTTTTCAACTTAGGAAACATTATTGTAGTTTATCATCATGTAAACACATTTTTCTTAGACAGTTAATTAAAACATTACTTAGAAATTAATCCCATCATTTAGAAATGTATACCATTCTATGTACTAACACACAATAAGGTAACTAACACACTTTTCCCCATTTTGATCATTTAGTTAGATTAGTTCCCTTAGGTTAGCTTAGCTCAGTACACCAACTTAGAATAGTTTAGCTACATTAATCAGTACCCACAGGATTGGTATTGAACAATCCCATTAAATATGTATATTTTTGTACAGAAATGACGAGTGTAAAACTAGAGCACAGTCATTTGGCTTGAAAACTTGTTTAAATTCAGCCAACTATTTATTGTACATATATATTGTTCATCCATTCTTTTTTCTACAACCATATTTTAATGACAGAACATGTATTTTAAAACCGGTGTGGAATGAAAGAGGAATGAAAGATGTATGAATGAGAGGAGAGAATGAATCAAATACAGAGGAGTGAGACATGGTGCGGAAATTTTTTTCGCCGCACAATGCGAGTTGTTGTAATTCGTCTGTGTTA
Source organism: Cepaea nemoralis (assembly GCA_014155875.1). Lineage (NCBI taxonomy): Eukaryota > Metazoa > Mollusca > Gastropoda > Stylommatophora > Helicidae > Cepaea > Cepaea nemoralis. The sequence continues at coordinate 356,823 of JACEFZ010007440.1, forward strand.
ATGTGTTTAAGACGATGTGTTGTTCTATTTTTATCTGTGTGTAGTTGCCATACTTAGATGATAGAGATAGGAAACATATTTTGAGCATCATAAACCGGAACAGTAGTCATAAATCAGACTTACACACTCGTTTGTGACTACATTAAACCGCTTTACGGCGCTCGAAAGAGTACATACACGTAGATAATAGACACATTCACATATTGGTAAGTTAAATACATATTAGTTTAATAGAAACACGCAACCAACCAGAAAAACAAACATATAAAGATGCATACACCATTAATTGCAAAGAGAAATAACTACTCTAAACAGGGGACACAACAAAATCTTGAAAACCTTAGTTTAACACTGAAACACTTTTTCACAAGCGGAAGCTATAAAGTTGAACAATAGCACATAAAGCATGTATACTAGTTGGAGTAAATATTATATGGGAGCATGAATATTATTCATGTATTGTACTCGTAAAAGGGGCAATTTTGTATGGGTTGTCAGTTATATTGACAATTTGAGGACAGGTCAAAAGACATTGGTTCCGGATCACACAAACTCCCAAGAAGTATAATGTTAGTATGAGCACAGTCTCTAGCCAACTGTACTAGTGTGGTGTGCTAATCAATTAGCCAAGTGAAGTAGTACAACAGTGTGACGAGGGAAAGGAGAGATCTTTTCCGATGCCTAGAACAGAGGTAGAAAACTCTTGCAGTCTTTGACAAAATTAGACAGCCCTAATTTTTGTTGAGATTACTACTTGTGTTACACCCACAACTTAAAAGTTTGTAACACAACACAGAGGGAGGGAGAGCCTGTCAAAGAGTTGCAAGGAGCCTAATAGATAAGATAGAGGTAGAACTATGGAAAGAGACCTAGACAGGATCAGGAGAACATAGCTATCTTGGAAATAGGGACAGAAGGGAAAGAAGCACGAGAGAGAACTATAAATAGTTCTCCGACTGGACACACTCGTGTCCAAAAAGGGTACACTGTAAGACGTGAGCTGGAGTTGCCCACAATAGAGTGGGGAAACCCGCATCACGAGAAGTGTCAACAAAACACCAGTAACGTTAAACAGTTGACCAGTTACTAACTGCGTGCTGGAACTCCGAGCAAGCAAACAAGCTGATGCACGTAGAGTCAACTGACCGTGGCTGGACACGCCACGAAGATCGTGAGACCGCGACTTGACAGCATAGAGGACAGACGGCAGTATTCGCTCTGAATACTTTGTTGCTTACAAAGGACAATAGCAATAGTTGTGACTTAGACTTAGCTTCGATAGACATTACCATCGATCTCATCTTTCATACAACATCATTACGATATACCATGATGTGTATTACCTATGTGGTTATCCGCTCGCAGAGCTACTGTACAACTAGCTAATAAACTTGTATTATATTTGTATCCTTTTGTACGTTCTCATTTCGAGTGATACAAAAGCGGAATTCTTGTATGTCTGTCAAAGTTAAGTTGTTGACAGAGATGTTGAGTAATACCCACTAGAGAGTTCATACCATGTTTAGTAAAAGACTAGCAAGTTTTTCTGTTATTCATCATATATATGTATATTTTATTATGATACACTGTTATCAGAATATATGCTTTATTATGATACATTGTTATCAGAATGTATGTTTTATTATGATACATTGTTATCAGAAGTTTGGGGTGTATTACTAATGTATATCGACCCTGTTTTTGTCTTCACTCTACATAGGCGCTAGAGATGGCGGTGGAGTATTGGCACTAGTCACCATGCTTGGCATTGGAATTATAGTCAACTTATTTGGATTTAGAGGCAGGAAACTGGGATATCAGCCTACCCCTAATATTCTACAAAGAGTGCTGGTTACTGCTACACACCCTGAACCTGAATGTCAATGCCTGGATAATTAAGGGACTGTGAATATGCTGAAGTGGATTCCCTACCTCTGGGAACTTACAGATGGTGTTAATCTTTTCAATGTCTGCAAAGACATGAGGCATGCCTGGCCTAGATGGTTTTCAGCGTATACCCTCTTCTAAAAGTCACCGCCTGATTCCACGTTCAACTGTCATATACCAGAGTCATGGATAGTCTGGGGTTCACCATCATTTACCAGTATGGATTTACCAACTTCTTTTGTGGACTCCCAGCTTCCTTTGAATCTTCTCATCCATCATATCCCAGACATGGACAATCAAGCACTATACCAACTCCCGGTCAATCAAGTCGTATATTCAGCTGAAGAAAGAATAACCTACATCTTAACCCAGAAAAGGGCTGGAATATTCATGCCCAATTCAAGTTAGTTCTGTCAGGAAATACTATGGATAATGTGATGTCACTCCTCATCCAAAGATATACTGAAAGTGTTTGTGCCTGATCCTGATCGAATCAATCACATGGACTCCTGTTTGTCACGCCACGCCAGAACGTTTCCGACTCATATCTGTCTGTTATACCACCCCGGAATGCTCCTAGCCCAGTGACTTAGCAACTGTGACTTGAGAGATTACAGTATATCCACTTTGGATTCATATGGATTACTCCTACATGTTTTTCGCTTTGGATATATGATCCGGAGGTGAAAGCTCCGTGTGTGTGTGTGTGTGTGTGTGTGTGTGTGTGTGTGTGTGTGTGTGTGTGTGTGTGTGTGTGTGTGTGTGCAATCCCCAATTTTCTGAATAGGTGGATATATGCAAAGCAGCTATTTCCCTGGATTATAGAGAGTGTGATTATGGCCAGACTTTTTCTAGTGGATATTGAAGGAGAGGGAGTCATCATCATCAGACCCATAGGATAGTTCTAGAGACAGATTAGATAGATTTTCTTTATCTATTTCTTTGTATGGATTATTTACTTTGTTTTGTGTTTGACACAGGTATTTGATGTGAACCTTTTTTGGGGATTTTTGGGGACTTCTGGTATGGTTGTATACTTTGTGTGCATTGCCTGAATATGAATAATTTCTTTCATGTATATGTCACCATAATGTAGCCAACAGGGTTTGTCCAAGACCCAAATGTTTTCACAATACAGTTGTTTGTTTGTTTGTTTGGTTTTACCAAGCCTTGAAGTTACTTCATTGTTAACCTGTTGTTTCAAAATTGATGTTTATAGTCCAGTTACTGTTATATGATACAGTGAGTCATTGTACTGTTTTTGTCTAACAGTGGCTGTTTTCCTCTGTCATGTAATCCAGTTGTGGTGTCTAACTTTGGTTGTTGTCCCTCTGTTATGTAATACTGTGGATGTGCATGACAGTGGATACTTGTCATTGTTTATATATATGTGGGAGATTAAATGTGGGGCGGGGCACTTACACATAGACACACCTTATGGGTAGAGTGATTAGTTACTCAGGTGTCTGTAGTAGAACTTCCCGGATCTCCCAGCCTTCTATGGGAAACATTTCTTCTATGTTAGTGTTGAACTTGCACCCCTTTCTGCCTTGTTCAATGCTTGGAGGTTTTACGAGCCAGTATATTAATTCCTATAGAGGGCGTGTTTGGGATTTAGACCCCATTCATACTGAATACCCCTAGCGAAACTTGTCCTTATTCTAATTTATTATATTTACCACCCCACACCCATGTTCACTTCCCCTCGACCTTACTAGTTGTCACCAAGTTCTCCAATTTATTTCTTCTCATAACGTGAGCAAAAAACGTTGACTTTCTACGTCTAATGTCTCTAATAAGTTTATTGCAGGACCTGGAATTAATTTTGTTTGGTCTTTCCATGGTATTCTTTGCATTTTCCTCAGAAATGACATTTACAGCCAGTAGATGTTTGTCAGCTTGTCTACTCATTGTCCACGCTTCACATCGTTTCATTTACTATAACCAACTCCTTATGGGAACAATAAGCAGAAATAAGTTGGCATGGCTGCTCCATACAAGGACTAAGCACACATGGGAATGCCCAGTGTGCAGGACGTCGTTTGACATAGCATAGCATAACATTATTGAATTGCTAGTCCAATCGCAGTTTTGGGGATAACTTAACCATATGGATCCCATCACAACTGGCGAGTCAGTGAACAGCTGGCCTGAGACCGTGCAGCTCTAAAACTAAAAGACTCAAGCCAACAATACCCCTGTAGGAACTAAAACTCCCCTTTACAGATATGAGCCTTGCGAGCAAGACAATGAAGAAGGCGAAACATGATATGGAGGAAAAACAACATAACGGAAGTTACATAGAACGGCTAGGAACAGAACTTCACAATATGTACTGACGAATAAAGAACATATATAAAAAGGGTGAAAAATATGGGTACCAGTAGGCCTATGGCATTGGAATGCTAGGAAAGCGTACAATATAAAGTCGCTTAAAAGTCGATATTATTTTCACGACAGAATTGACTGGCATATGAAAGGACTAGAAATAGCGGCAGAGAACCCTCACTACAAGGTAAGCATATTGACGGATTGCCTATTCTCATACAAACGCTGGATAAATAGATAATAGAGATACTGAACAGGATTTTGAAAAGGAAAATAATAGCGCTAACAGCAAACTGTAGAAACATGGGATGCCGAGTTAAATTAGCTTGGATACCGGGAAAACAGAGGCATTCCCGGAGATGAAAAGCCATTCAATGGGGCACCATATAGAAATGTAACGTCATAGTACCGGGCAGTGTTTGACGGGAGTGGGGTAGGGGAGGGGGAAATCTTGAGGCATAAAGACCGCCTGACTAGTGCAGTCGAAACGAACAGTGCAGCTTAGGGTTTTCTTTTCGCCCTCGACAGAAAAATTTAAAAAATGTATCACCTTATTGTTTGTTTGTTGTTTGTTTGTTTGTTTGTTATTTGTCCATCAAGAATGATGATGACCATCTATTCCATTCAGTGGGGTTGAAAGTATGGAGCCGTGAGTTCTAAGATGGCTGACAAGGCCAATTTTGGCTCGAAATGTTCTTTGACAATGTGGACAAAGAATGCTTGTAGTTTCTGGAGGAGGATTTCCTGCAGTGATTTAGTTCTCTCTTGCCTTTTCTTCACAGCTGCTATGGAGTTGAGCAGTGTATTCCTATAGAGGGCTGCTGAGTCGTTCAGTCGGCTGCCGAATCCCACTGCTGCTCCGGTCAGTAGAAGACGACCATATGGCCTGAGCCGCCTGTGTGCAGTTCTGCGATTATGGCTGCCAGCGTACCCATGCCTGCAGCTTTGCCGCTCACCCATCGCCACAGGGCTTGACGGTGATATATGACATTGGATGAAGAATGACTTGCGCGATGAATTGGATTAAAGTGAGGAAGAGTTGCGCAATTCGTCCACCTCACTCTCTCGCCTGAGTCCATCTGAGTCCAGTGGCACGACAAGTCAAGACGACTGGAGACGAATACAGGTGCAGTGGATGACCAGGGTGCTCTACGTGCCTTGCCGTGCTCATCACGTTCCACAACGCTTTGCAGGTAAACGCCGTCTTGCCCGTTGAATCAGGAATGATTTCTTCCGAGCAGTCTGCCGAATCCTGCCTTCACATGCTGGGTAGGCATACCCTAATTCACCGATCAGTTTGACACCAAATCGGCTACCTAAGCCTGGTTTAGTCAGCCTGTCACAGCTGTTGCCCGGGGGGGGGGGGGTGTGACAGCTACAAGGAGCCACAGGCATGAGCTGGATGTCAGACTTGGACCAGTGGGGGATGGTTCCTTGAAAAGGGAGGGACACTCATCCTTATTAAAGGTACTACCAATGCCTGACACCCCATATCCCCCAACTATCAAGTTACTGAGGTATCGACATCGTCTGTCCCGAAAAGGAGTCCCTCGTCCTAGTTACGCGGCGATACTTTTACTAAAATATGGAACAACTAGACATATTAAAACAGACACAGGACTGGGCAGAATGGTTGGAAAGAGGATCATCAAACAACAAATGCACCGTAAATAGAGAAAATAAATTGAGTGAAAGCATTAAAGCTAGACATGTATTCCACACCATGAAAGTGCCCAACATGAAAACTCAAACAGAGAACAACAAGCAAATTCCAACAAACAATAAACTTCTGAGAATGACACTCAGATAAATGGAAGTACAAAATTGAAAGACAGCTGTATATAGGGTGCATGGATGTCAAGGCGATAGGAAAATACTGATTATCATGTAGAACATATACTCGGGAACTAAGGGACAAGGAGTAGCACTTTTTACAAAGGAATACAGTTTGGACAATGAAGTACTGCCTACATCTGGACAACAACACAACTGTGGAACCAGCTGGTTAAAATGTGCACCTGCAAACAGGAAATGTCATATAACCGACAGTGGGGTGACGATAACACCAATCAGAAACACAACTAGTAAACACAGAAGATGAGAGAGACAAGAGAAACATCCTAGGAATAAAGGGAGGCGTGTGAAGTCTCCCCAAACATGTTATAATATGGTCGGCTATATATTTGTAATTTGTTTTCTCAGTCTTTGAACTTGAATGCAGTCTGGATTGATTGATGCCTCTGGGCGGATTTTTGCGTGTCGAAGGATCAAAGTTTAAGTCAAACATCAATGTAGGGGAAAATTCAACACTTGCAATTAGCTCACGGGCCTTTGGCCACGCCACATCTAAGAGTCAGAATTTATTCCCCAGAAGCCACTAAAAAAAAAAAAATCGGTTGTACAATGTCTTGCTTGGCGCTTTTCGAGTAACTGAACATAATCAGTCTTCAGGAATCCGTATGCAGTCGACAGGTCATAACTGGACACGCTCGACAAGCTCTCAGCACTTGCTGGTCGGCTGGCATGAATGTCGCAAAGAAATGTAGTTTCGTATACTGCATTTTGTGTTTAAAAAAAAAAAAACTTCGTTGTAAAAAAGCAGTTAGCTTGGAGATAACAAATATTCTACATCCGAACGATAATAATGACTATGCGTTTTAAATATTTCAACCGAAAAGGAGACCCTAGTTCAAAATCTCGGTAAGGTGAATGAAATTTTTGTTTTTCTGTCGGGATAAAATAGAATAAAAAAGTCGCGTAAATGTTGACAGGATTCACTTCATTGCACTTGGTTTTTATTACACATGACTCAGCCTCTTTCATCAGCGCGGAAAGTGTCGCAGAAAGCAAAATCTCCGTAGATCCAGCGACGACCCCCTGGAGTCTCCGATAAAATGTACTCGTAAACCCCCCACAAAAATGTCGAGAGAATCGACTTCATTGCACCGGGTTTTATCCCATAAGGTTCAGTCACTTTCCGCAGGGTAGCCTGCCGAAAGCGTCACAAAATTGAACTCCGCAGCTCCTGAGACTATCCCCAGGAGTCTCCGAGAAAAAATGCACATGTGAACAGAAAGAAGTAGCCCGGAATCGAACCCACAACCTTCGGAGCTCGAGGCAGACGGACACTTCTCCATGGAGCCTGTCTAAACAATAGAATACTAACCAGCACAGTTCGCGGCGACTGCACTAGCCAGGCGGCCTTCCTCAGGCTCAAGACCGCCCTTTCCCCTTGCCGAACACCGCAGGGACTATAGGCAGTAATGACAATCTAACGAAAACTAGTATGCAACTGACGGTGCAGCAAAACATGCCAGACAATAAATAGCGCGACCTTTTGTTTCTGGCTTCTGAGTATAAATAATTGGTTTGCAAATAAATTATAAATTGATTTGTATTAATTACAGATTAATACCGGCACCGTGTCGAAAGGGTTACTGATGTGGTTAGTAATCTTGCATACCGCGTTCGAAACACATCTGCGGGCGATTTGCAGCAGAACGCCTTGCGTTTGTGTTTTACGAAATGGTATGGGTGTCAGTTGTTCATAAAGCAATGCAAACTACTGAACGTAAACTTAGCAAGAGATAACAAACAGCAAACAAAAATGGCTGGGGGTGAATGTGACGTCCTGTAAAAAAATAATCAACTAACGTTTTTTAACAGTGTAATACTGCAGGTTTCGTCACTAAAAAGAAACCTACGATAATGTGACTACAGTATTTTCATGAACATGTCTGTCTATGATATGTAGTTTGTAATGTTGTGTAGCGTTGACTATCAGGTGAATATAATAAGTCAGAGAGCGTGATCTTGGGTGGGATGTTTAAGGCATAATAAATAGACAGTTGAGCCACGTGGCAAAGCCTGGCAGTTGGACACAGTCAACGACAATAATCGTTCAACCAACGAAAGATGGCTTTCAAATCATTATGTATAACTTTATGTCATTCGAGAAAAAAAATCAATCTAATTTAGTGTTTATATCATTTCCTGCTCGATTTCTTTCTTTTCAGAACTAAGACTTCTTTCACTGAATAACGCAAATGGAAATTCAAATAAAAGGGCGGCCAATCAAAGCAACTTTGAAAACTGAATAATCTTTATGAAATAAATTGTCCTAATCAATAACTCACCGTCTGAAGGAATCTTTGAAGCAATATTACCGTCTTGGCAATGCGTTTTCAGAAAAGAAAACATTTACCTTAAATGGCACGTCAAAACACAACGCTGAACATAAACGATTTAACAGCTTGCCGCCAAATAAATTAATTCAAAGAAAGGTACCAATTTATTCCATGAAACTGAGGTTTAAGTATTTCTTTGATTTGGGCCTACTGACAATCATTTGTGTCTCAAGACTTCATCTCAGGGAACATTTAAAAAGTAAATATCGACGAATGGTATTGCCTGCGTGTTCTGTATGGACAAGGGTGTACATTGTAGAGATATTCATTATCCCTATTTAGAAACATTGCATCCGCGGTAGAGCAGCGGATCGTAGGCTTGCCTGCCAACCCTAGGGTTCGCTTAGCAATTGTGGTAGGGTGTATCTTTACTGATATCGGTTCCAAGTGAACACAGCCTACATGGCTACAATTATATTTCTAGAGAAATAAAAGAGACCGATGTGATACTGACCACATCACCCTCGAGCGCCGATAGGTTTAGTTTATGCGACTAGCACCATATACCCAAGGGCATGACAAGGGATCTTGAAGTGAATGTTTGTACTCATAAAATCTGCAATAAACGTGACAAATAATTTTTGATTGATTGATTTAGAAACCGACAGCACAGCATTCAGGGCGTTCCCATAAGCGCTCCGTTCCCATACTCAGCAACCAGCGAAGAGTTCCAACACCAATAGTACCAGTAGCAATCTAATTATATTTCCGTCTCGCCTTTCCCCTGAGCTTCGAGCGTCAGCCAGATCCCCTCTTCACTCCTCGCTGTCTCATTCTTGCCAGACCATGGTGATCCATTTGCTCCTCCGAGGTGTACACATGCTCCCACAAGGCCGCAACTACGTCTGCCTTGTCATGCATCAATACTCCACCAAGTTTTGCATAGACAGCCAATCTGTCCGCCTGTACATTCCCCAGCACACTGGCATGCCCAGAAGAAAAGATCCAGGCGATGCTTGCCACCCGTGACCTCCGAAGCGAAGCAAGCCACTCTGTCCGAAGATTGCATGTCCTCACCTTCTGAGTCAGTTACAATCACGATGTGTGTGTTTGTGTGTCGTATTCTCCATCCAGCGGAAGGCTGCACTCACCGCCTCCACCTCCATTCTTAAGCTAGATGTTGTGGTATCATATGCCTGGCTCTCCTACACCAAACGTCGACCATTAGCTTTCGCTACGAACCCCCAGGCACTTCTCATACCTCTCAACACCGACCCATCTGCGTAGATAATCACATCACCCGAGCGAGCATTATCCTGAATTATTTGCTGAATTTCCACTTACGTGGCCCCTGCTGGCCACTCCCTGTACTACCGGCTCAATGTGATTATAACTCTACACAAGTCTGACTGCTCCGCTGTTATTCTGACCCACTTCTCTCCTCGCCTAATGTTCTCCAAGGGGCACACCTGTCTGATCGTATCCTCCGCCTGAGCCATCCATGATTTCCCTCTTATCAGTCGCTGACTCTTAACGGCGTCCAGCGCCTCATGCAACGGGTGATCTGTGTCTGCAGCTACTCTGAGGTATGCCCTCGCCTGCATCACCTTGAGCCTGTCAGCAACAGTCGGCAGACCAAGGATGTAACTGCATGCATACTATTCGGGTGTCTATGGTGCATCCCAGATTGACTGGCATAGCTTCGTTCTGCATGCGCTCTAATTTCACAAGCCGACTCTTTGAGACAGTGAGCTGTCCTAGTCCATAATCAATCACTGAGAGGATCAAGTGCTGGTATAGTGTGAAAAGCATTCTCTGCACTGTGTCCATTGCAGCCATAGGTTTAAGTGCATTAAGTCCCTTTTGAGACCTTGTCACAACCGTCACCACATGGTCCTTGAACGACAGGCTCCTGTCAAATGTGATTCCCAGATCATTGAAAACAAACTATCAATGTTGTTATTACTATCACCACAATAAGTGCATCTGTTATATGTAAGGGCGGTGTTTGTCTGTACAGCGCTAATGAAACACGTGTACATCAAATGGATCATCCTTACATATGAAAGGACACAGCTAGGGAACATGCAAGTTATTTCACATCTAGGGGGTTGGGTGGGGAGGGTATGGGATGTCAGGTATTGGTAGTGATTCGGGTTTTAGGGGCCTATCATATCCCTCTTTTTAGGGCACCCCACCCGTTATTGGCCCAAGTGTAGCTTCCATCTATCACCTGTGGCTCCTCGTAGCTGTCAGCAAGCGACACATCCCAGGCAACGGCTTTGATGGGCTGCCAAACCAGGTGAGGGTAGCCGATTGGTGTTCAACCTTAAGCGAGTTAGGGTTTGCCTACCCTGCAAGCAAGACTGATTCTGCTGAAAGTGCGATGCATATCATTACTTGGTTCAACGTACAGGACTGCGAGCATCAGCAACCTGAGACCAAAACCAGACAAGCATCTACAACATTACATTCATTAAATTTTGATCAGTATTATTTATCATGTCTACACCGGTTTGTGGTATTTGTCCATCAAGAATAATGATGATCATTCATTTGATCCAGTGGGATTCAAAGTATGGAGCCCTGAGTTCTAAGATGGCTGGTAAGGCCTAGTTTTACCTAAAATATTCTTTAACAATGTGAGCAGTTCCAGGAGGTGGTTTATTGTATTCAGCCCTTTTTTTTTCTTTTACAGTTCGAACGAACGAACGAACGAACAGACTTTATTTTCAAAGGGTAACAAATTGGGCACGCAGGCCCGTCTTACATTCGGTTCTTCCAATCACTCATCTTTCTTTCATCAACAGTGAACAACAACAGTTTCAACACCAGTTCTTGCAGTCAAGCTTGTTTCACAAGTGATACACCCTTGCATAATGATGTACATCACGAATTTCGGTCTTTGGCAGCTATCTCTGAAGTGTCGTAGTGAATTCCAAAAGCTTTTACTGAGATCTTCAGAGTGTCTTTAAAGCGTTCCCTCTGGCCGCCTTGGGGGAGGGGGGGGGGGTTTACCTCAGCGCAACTCACCGTAACAAATTGTTTTAGGGAGCCTGTGATCTGGTATGCGAGTCTGGTGACAACCCCAGCGAATCTAATTGTTGAGTATTAGAGTGTGGATACTGGACATGGACGCTCTTTCTATGACTTTAGTGTCTGGGATCATGACGTGCCATTTAATCTGCAATAGCTTCCTAAGGCAGACTGCATGGAAGTGGTTGAATTTCCTAGCGTGACACACCAGTTTATATATAAGTATCTACAACTATGTTTACAATAACATCTACAATAAAGTCAACAACGATGTATATGGCAATGTATCCAATGTTGTATACAACAGTGTCTCTTCACTAGCAAGTCTACAACAATGTCTACAACAGTTATAACTACAATGTCAACAACAGTACTGGCAACACGATGTCTACAACAGTTCTTAGAATGATGTCTACAACACTCATCGCAATGATGTCTACAACGATGTCTACAACACTCAGCGCAATGATGTCTACAACGATGTCTACAACAATTATCTATAAAGATGTGTACAACAACGATTTCTAAAACATTCATTACAATGATGTCTACAACGATGTCTAAAACACTCACTGCAATGATGTCTACAACGATTTCTACATCAACGTATGCAACCATTATCTATAAAGATGTGTACAACAACAATGTCCTCAACAGCGTATGCACTAATTTCTACAACTGTGTCCCTAGCAAAGTCGACAACAATGCGTACATTAACGTATACAACAATGTGTACAAGTGTATTTCTATCAATTGTCTTCAATAATGTCTAAAACTCTGTCTATAACAGTGTCTCTACCAATGTCTACAACAGTTTTACAACAGTGCATGTAGCAATGTCTACAACAGTGTCTATAGCAACATCTACAAAAATGTCTTAAACAGTGTTCACAGCAACGCTTACAACAGTGAATCTTGGTATGGCTACAACAGTGTCCCTAGGAATATCTACAAAAATGTCTCTACCAATGTTTAAAACAGTGTCCACAGTAACGATCACACCACTGGCACTAGCAATATCTACAACAGTGTCTACAAAAATGTCTCTAGCAATATATACAACAGTATATAACAGTGTCTCTAGCAATATATACAACAGTGTCTCCAGCAATGTCTACAACAGTGTCTATAACAGTATCTCTAGCAATATCTACAATAATGTCTCTAGCAATATATACAATAGTGTATATAACAGTGTCTCTATAAATATCTACAGCAGTGTTTATAACAGTGTCTCTAGCACTATCTACAACAGTGTATCTAGCAATATATGCATCGGTGTCTACAACAGTGCCTCTAACAATGTCTACAGCAATGTCTATAACAGTGTCTCTAGCAATATATACACCGGTGTATATAACAGTGTCTCTACCAATATCTACAACAGTGTCTATAATAGTGTCTCTTGCAGTGTCTACAACAGTGTCTACAACAGTGTCTATAGCAATATACAAAACAGTGTCTCAAGCAATATACACAACAGTGTCTCTAGCAGTATATACAACAGTGTCTCAAGCAATATCTACAACAGTATCTCTAACAATAACTACAACAGTGTCTGCTGCAATGTCTACAAAATGTCTGCAACAGTGTCTCGAGCAATATCTACAACTCCGTATATAGCAATAGCTACAACATAATCTACAACAGTGTCTACAACAGTGTCTACACCAGTGTCTCTGGCGATGTCTACAACAGTGTTTGCAACATTGTCTCTAGCAATATCTACAACATTGTCTCTTGCAATATCTACAACAGTGTCTCTCACAATGTTAACAAACATTGTTTATAACTGAGTCTCGAGCAATATCTACAACAGCATCTACAGCAAAGTCTACAATATTGTCTATAACAGTGTCTGTAGCAATATCTACAACAACAGTGTCACTGTCAAAATCTACAACAGTGTCTCTAGTAATGTCTACAACAGTGTTTGTAACAGTGTATCGAGCAATGTGTAAAACAGTGTCTCTAGTAATGTCTACAAGAGTGTCTATAACAGTATTTCTAGCAATATCTACAACAGTGTCTCTTGCAATATATACAACAATGTCTATAATATTGTCGCTAGCAATATCTACAACAGTTAATAACAGTATCTCTAGCAATATCTTTTTTTTAAAATGTTCCATATCCCTTGCAGGACGTTGCAGTCAACACAAGCATTTTTCAGCTGCTGTTTTTGTACTAGGCAAATCTTTACGTTCAGTTGTTTGCCATTGCTTTCTGAGCGACCGACTCCCATACCAGCACGTTATAACACATCGCGACACGGTCTGCTGCACAAATCGGTCGCAGCTGAGTTTTGAAAGCCTGGTACCAGGCTCACGAACCGCGTTCGAAGACTTTGACCACGGAGGAGCAAGCAATATCTACAACTGTGTATAATAGAGACTCTAGCAATATCTACAACAGTGTCTCTAGCAATATATATATATATAAAACAGTGCCTACAACAGCCTTTAGCAATATCTACAATTGCGTCTCTTCCAATATATACAACAGTATATATAACATTGTCTACTGAAATATCTACAGCAGTAGATATAACAGTTTCTCTAGCAATATCCACAACAGTGTCTATAACAGTATCTCTTGCAGAATCTACAACAGTTTCTTCAACAGTGTCTTTAGCAATATCTACAGCGGTGTCTCTAGCAATGTCTACAACAATGTCTACAACAGTGTCTCTAGCAATATCTACAACAGTGTCTCTAGCAATGTCTACATTAGTATCTATAACTGAGTCTTGAGCAATACCTAGAACAGCCTCTACAGCAAAGTCTACAATATTGTCTATAATAGTTTCTGTAGCAATGTCTACAACAATGTCTACAACAGTGTCACTAACAATATCTACAACAGTGTCACTATCAATATCTACAACAGTGACTCTTGCAATGTCTACAGCAGTGTTTGCAACAGTGTCTCGAGCAATGTGTAAAACAGTGTCTCTAGCAATTTCTACAACAGTTTCTATAACAGTATCACTAGCAATATCTGCAACAGTGTCTCAGCAATATATACACAGTGTCACTAACAATATCTACAACAGTGACTCTTGCAATGTCTACAGCAGTGTTTGCAACAGTGTCTCGAGCAATGTGTAAAACAGTGTCTCTAGCAATTTCTACAACAGTTTCTATAACAGTATCACTAGCAATATCTGCAACATTGTCTCAGCAATATATACAACAGTGTCTATAACAGTGTCTCTAGCAATATCCACAACAGAAAATAACAGTGTCTCTAGCAATGTCTACAACAGCGTCTGTATCAGACTCTCGAGCAGTACGTACAACTGTAGCAATATCTATAACAGTGTATCTTGCAATATATATATATATATATATATATATATATATATATATATATATATATATATATATATATATATATATATATATACATATATATACATCATGTGCTATGCCGATAAGCGTGGGCGGTCATGTTCTGCCTTCTCACTCGATCACCAGAGTCGTGGATCAGTTCCATTTTTCTGTCTCGACCATGCCCTGTGGCCAAGCCATCCAGGTATTTACTTCTCGTTCTTCCCCTTGGTCTCTTCCCTTCGATCTTGGCAGTCATCTCAGTAAATCTGGCAGTGTTTAGCAGCTAACGACACCAGTCCTGTGTTGGTTTATTAAACTTCTTTGGCTTACTGCATAGTGTGAATTTGCTGTTCTCACATCTTTACCATGGTTATAGATTCACAGTCATCATTTTATTCTTGCGAACGATATACTTCTCGGAAAGCTATCAGAAATTTAGCCTGGTCCATGGGGCGTCCACCCTCTACAGTAGCCTTACCTGCGAGCTTGTCAGCCCGCTCATTTTCTTGTACACCCACGTGCCCTGGCACGAAAATGAAACTAATCTTTGCCAGCCGAGACCGCTCCGGAGACAGCAACCACTCTCTTCAGATCCACCCCATCTCTATCTTCTTGAGCGTGTTAATTGAGTCTCTAAGGAAACGTGCCCTAGTAAATATCTGCGCCTCGAGCCATGTTATTGCTTTACTTACTGCCATGACTTCCATAGTCAGACTGCTTGTGGTCTCAGCAAAAGCACCAGAATCCTTCTTCACAATTATCCCTCCGGCCTGAGCCGTAAAGGCACATGAACTTCTCACTGGTCGAACGACCAACCCATCTATGTAAATTACAGCATCACCGTCTAGCAAATTCTCGAAGATCAACGCTTGCACTCCCGCCTCCACAGCAGCCGGATTTTCTTGTCTGCATTTTCTGTCTAGTTGATGCAACCTGTAAAGAACGTACAGAAATCTGTTGGCACTTGTATCCACTTCTCGCCAGGTTCTAAGACCTCAAGTGAACACACCTGTTGAAGAATGTCTTCGGCTTTTAAACCTGCTGCCCCTCACCTTGATATTATCACTATGCAATGGATGTCGTGTGTTGCATTGACTCTGATGTAGACACGTATTCTGTCTCCAATGGTTGGAAAATCAAGAGAGTATCGCATCGCCCTGCATGCGGTATCTCTTCTACTTCCAAGAATAATCCATATTGGTTCGTTCTGTATCCTTTCCATCTGCTTACGGCTGAGAGTCAGGATCGCAATCGCATACTCAAAAACAGACGTGACCAGACCCTCGTATAGAAGACACAGATGGCGCTACTCACAGTTTGCTGCCGCCATCACCCGAATCACAGCCAAACACCACTTGGCCTTTGTTACCACCTGGTCTATGTGTTCATTTCAAGCAAGGCTTCGATCAAAACGCATCCCCAGGTAATTCATTGCCTGCGTTCTTTCCAAAGTCTCTGAAAACGTATTTATAGTTGGTGTTGGAGTGTTGACAATATGGTTCTTCAAAGAGAACCATGTCACTGCTGCCTTCGTTGGGTTGACCATTGCCCCAGATTCCACACACTAAGTGCTTATGCGATTTAGTTCGGTTTTTAGCTCCACAGCAAACCGATCTCTATCATTAACCTGACGATACACTAACACATCGTCCACATATGACAATGTCCTCACCGGTCCAGTGATCTGCTTGTTGGTAATTTTCACACTGTAGGCGTTGAAAAGCACCGGAAATAATGGTGGTTGGTCCCTGTGGCAGGCCCGAATATATTGTTGTTGGTTCAGAAGTCCATCTGCCACATATAAAAACTACTTTCTTTTGGAAGAGAGTTGTGGTGATTCAACTAAGGAGGAATGGACTTGTCTTGAGTTCAAGCAGCTGAAACATTAAAATATCCAATGGTACTCTATTGTACTCATCCCCAGGATGCATCGCCGCAGCACGTGTTTCAATGCCTGAGTGGATATCTTCATAGACGTCATGGGAAAAACCTGCTGCGTTGGTCCAGGTTTCTCTGTTTGGACGGTACCCTCCAAGGGCAGGCGGGAAACAACCTTGCCTCTCTATCTGGCTTGATATTTTCCTGGCAATTAATTTCACCAGCAGCTTGCCCATTGTATTTCCCATGGTTATTACCAGGTATCCCTGAATTTTTGTGCAGTCTTTGCCAGGCTTCCGCAAGGGAATCAGATAGCTGTGTAACAGCCCCTCCTTGATGCTAGCACTCGCTATGCTGTTGTTGTACATATCTGCTAGTTCCTCTAGCTCGTTGTTGGTACAAATACTGATGTCGTCATACCTTATACCACCTAGCCTTGGTGTGCTGTTTCTTGTTCGTCGAAGCACAGCCCTGATCTCTTTCACTGTCACTGTCTCTTCAGTTGCAATGTTCTGGGCCTTATACCTATCTGAGGCAACTGCTTTTGTAAAATTCCGGCCTCTCATGTCTGTCTGGTTGCTTTGCTCTAGATAGCTTTCGAAAAGGGCTTTGCCCTTATTCTCGTCAGACCTCCGCCACATAAGGTCAGCACTTTGGAAGTCAGGAACACTCTTATTCTTGACTACCCCATTCATACTTTTATGTAGTCGTCAGAACAATTTCAGTGACTTGTCTGTGCTTATTCTTAGACACAACTTTGCCCATTTTTCACTTTTAACCACTTTAACAAGATTTATGTTTCTTATTTTTTTTTTTTAAATAGCTAACTTTGGTGTCCATCTCTCTTTCCCATTGCACAAGAAGACTAGGATGGGCAGCTCTGTTCTTCTCGGCGTTCTGCTATTTCCTTACAATCAATCAATCAATCAATCATGTGCCATGCCGGAAAGCGTGGGCGGTCATGACTCGCCATTTCACTCGATCACCAGAGTCGTGGATCAGCTCAGTGTTCCTGTCTCGTCCATGCCACGTGGCCAAGCCATCCAGGTATTTTCCTCTCGGTCTTCCTCTTGATCTGTTCCCTTCGATCTTGCCAGTTGTCACCAAGTTCTCCAATCCATTTCTGCTCATAACATGTCCAAAAAACTTTGACTGTCTACGTCTAATTTCTCTAATCAGTTTACGATGTTCATTTGTCTCCTGTAGTACTTGGTCATTGGTTTTTCTGTCTGTCCATGGTATTCTTTGCATTTTCCTCCGAAACCACATTTCTGCAGCCATCAGATGTTTTTCAGCTTGACTGCTCATTGTCCAAGTTTCACATCCATACAAAAGAACAGGCTCTATGTATCCCCTCACCACTCTTTTTCTCGTTTCAATTGACATCTTTTTATTGGTCAGAATGTTTTTTTATCTTGCTAAAGGCTACTTTTCTCCCCCGATGGTGTTTCCACCTTGTCGTGGTGGGGGAGCTTGAGTTTCTCAATGACCCTGAGAGCTATGCCGGCGGTAGCGTAGCTACCAGCAGGGCCTCCCAAGCCGGACAGGTCAAAGGGTAGAGAACAGACAAAGAGAAACACCCTGGTCCTCCAGGTTGGGGGTTGAAGCGTGGGGTTAACATCCCCACCTTTGTAAAAACCTTTCTTTGTTACGAAACAGATACATGAGCCTCGATATCGGACTGACTTATCTGGACAACGACCTTGAAACGTTAAAGGACTTTTGAGATTTGGAACATGGATTGTACGGACACTATATTGAGATGGAGCGGCCGAAGAACTAACCCGGGAGCTGGTTGAATATCAAATGGATATAACAGCAATTCAAGAAATAAGGTGGCCAGGAGAGGGTACTTTAGAGCAAAATGGAATGATTATAATATATGGAGGAAACACCAAAAATAAACATGAATTAGGAACAGGATTTGTCATCAAAAAAGAGTTATGGGGGAACGTTTTAAACTTTAAAGCGTTTAATGACAGATTAGTAAATTACGAATAAAAGGTAAATGGAAAAATATAACGATGATTAATGTACATGCACCTACTGAAGAGAAAGAAGATGATATTAAAGAAGACTTTTATAATGATCTGGAAGATGTCATAGAAGAAACCCCCAAACAGGACATCCTAATTGTGCTGGGAGACTTCAATGCAAAAATAGGTAGAGAGCAAACTAATAAAAAAAAGTGGCCGGTATGGAAAGCCTACATACAACTTCAAATGATAATGGATGGAGAGTCATCAACCTGGCAGAAGCCAAAGGACTGCAGATTAGCAGTACCAGACTACAAAGAAAGGATATACACAAACAAACTTGGAAATCATGTGACAAGAGAACCTATAATCAAATAGATCACATTTTAATTAACAACAGAAATGCATCAAACATACAGCAAGTCAGAAGTTATAGAGGAGCTGAGTGCCACAGTGACCACTTCCTCGTTGGAGCAAAATTTAAAATAAAACTTAAGAGAGGTTTCTATACTAAATTACAAAGATTACACCCAACATTTAACGGAGAAAAACTACAAGACATTACAGTCAAAGAGAAATTTACAGATGAAATAAGATGTAAACTTGAAACTCTGCAAAACCCTTTGGAGGAAAGTGTTGACCAAACTTGGTTGAACATCAAGAATACAATTCAATCTACCGCAGAAGAATGTCTCGGTGTGTTAACCACGCATAGAAAGAATAGATGGTTCAATAAAAAATGTGAAGAAGCAGTCATTAGGAAGAAGAATGCCAGACATGTATGGTTAAATGACATCAATAACATCCATAAGGAAGAGCATTATAGAAATGAATGTAAAGAGGCTACAAAAATAGTCAGACAGCAGAAGCGAGAATATATGAGTAATATAATCAAAGATATGGAAACTAATCACCAGAAAAATGAATCCAGAAAATTGTTTAAAGAACTGAAGTCAATGAAATGAGGACACCAGCAAAACACATATGGCTTAAAAGACAAAAATGGGAATATGATAAATACCAATGAGGAAATGTGCAGCACATGGAAAGAATATTTTATGGAATTACTAAATTGTGAAGCTCCAAGTAACATTTTCCCACAGGAAGAGGTTCTAACATGCGAACCACAAATTGAAGAACCTACATTTCAAGAAATCCTATATGTAATCACACGACTTAAAAACAATAAGGCAACTGGGACTGATGGAATTGCTGCTGAATTTATAAAGGCAGGTGGCCATGCATTACATCTAAAGCTATACGAACTAATAATAAAAATCTGGAGGACAGAAGAATTACCCCATGACTGGAAAGAGTCATTATTGATACCTATCTTTAAGAAAGGAGACAAGTTCCGATGTGGAAATTATAGAGGAATATCACTACTGTCCACAAGCTATAAGATACTATCCGCAGAATTACTAAATAGACTAAAATCAAATTCAGAAGACATATTAGGTGACTACCAGGCGGGTTTTAGACAAAACAGATCAACAATAGATCAGATATTTATCTTACGACAAATAGCCGAGAAAAATTGGGAATATAAAAGAGATCTCCATAACATTTTTGTGGATTTTAAAAAGGCTTATGATAGTGTCCGTAGGAATAGTCTATGGAATGCTATGCAGGAATTTGGAATACCAAGGAAGTTAATCAACATGACCAGACTATGCATGGAAGATACTTATAATATAGTAACATATAAAGGCAGGAAATCAAACCCCTTCCAAATAACATCTGGCTTGAAACAGGGTGGTGCACTATCGCCGCTACTCTTCAATCTGGCTCTAGAGAAAGTTGTAAGGAAGGTAAAGGAGGAATGTGATATTGGAGGAACATCCAAGCTGCTTGGTTATGCAGATGATATAGATATTATAGGGCAAAGTGAACAAAAGACATTGGAAATATTGACTCACTTAAAGGAAAAAGCCCAACAGATGGGGCTGGTTATCAACCAAGATAAGACAGAATATATGGTAATTTCAAGAGATGGAATGGCTAAAAACTCTGGCCACATCCTTTGGCACCTTGCCGTCTTGACAGACGATAGTTTGTGCTTTAAAAAGGCATAATAACTTTTAACTATGGCGGTAGCGAGTGTGACTGATAAGGCCAATTTGCGCTGTAAATGTCCGTTCACAGTGGGTGCATCTGAACACGTGGTCATTTCCACCATCATGCACCATCTTACGTCTCAAACGCTTGGTGTGTGACTTTTCTGCAATAATTTTCTCCTTTGACTTTATTCCATTTCTGATATTTGCCCTCCATGCAACACGTTCAGCGGCGACTTGCTCCCAATGTGCATTATCAATGCCTGTATCAATCATGTCCCGCTTACACACATCTTTGTATCGTAGTAGAGGCCGACCCTGAGATCTCTTACCCATCTGTAATTCACCAAAAAAGATATCCTTTGGTATTCTACCATCATCCATCCTCCTAAGATGTCCTATCCATCTAAGTCTACGAAGACTGGGCATGGAATAAACTGTCACACAACCTGATCTTTCCAATACTTCAGTATTTGTGATTTTGTCTTGCCACTTAATACCAAGAATTCTTCGCAAACACCGCATATGAAAGCTGTTTAAATTGTTCTCTTGGTGTGAGTAAGTTGTCCAGGTTTCACTGCCATAGAGAAGAGTACTAAGGACACAGGCTTGATAGACAAGGACTTTTGTTTTGGCAGTAAGCTTCCTGTTCTCCCAGACTCTTTTTCTTAACCTGTTCATTGTTGTTGCTGCCTTACCAATCCGGATGTTGATTTCCTGATCTAGGGATAATTTGCTATTTACCACTGATCCTAGATATGTAAAATGGTCTACTATCTCTAGTTCAGCGTCGTCAATAAAGATTGATGGTACCCCATGTGCACCTTGTGACATAATCTGTGTCTTCTTTTTGCTAATTGTTAAACCAAATTCAGAACACGCATTGGAGAATGCAGATAGTAGACATTGCAATTCTTCCTCAGAGTGGGTCGTAACTGCAGCATCATCTGCAAAAAGCAACTCTCTGATCAGTACCCTCCTAATTTTGGTCTTAGCCTTCAATCTCTGAGCATTGTAGAGGCCGCCATCTGAGCGTGAGTGAATGTATATACCACCATCCTGATCACGAAATGCATATTTCAGTAGAAGTGAAAAGTATTTTCCAAAGAGGGTGGGAGCTAGTACACAACCTTGCTTAACTCCACTCTTGATTTCAAATTCTTCAGAAGTTGCACCATCAAACTTGATTATACCCTTCATGCCTGTGTGGAACGATTCCACAATGGACAGAAGAGTTGGTGGGCAGCCAATCTTCTTTAGTGCCTTGAACAGACCCTCACGACTGACCAAATCAAATGCCTTTGTGAGGTCGATGAAGGCAATAAACAGTGGTTGATTCTGTTCACGGCATTTTTCTTGCATTTGTCGCAATGAGAATATCATATCAGTGGTAGACCGGTTCTGTCGAAAGCCACACTGTGATTCGGGGTAGACTTGATCTCCTAGGACTTGAAGTCTGCGCAGAACAATTCTGGCAAATACTTTTCCAACAATACACAGAAGTGAGATACCCCTATAGTTGTTGCAGTCGCTCCGATCGCCCTTGTTCTTGTACAGTGTTATGATGCTTGAATCTTTGAAATCCTGTGGGACTTGTCCTTCACGCCAGCATAGCTCTATTAGCTGGTGGATCTGTAGAGTGAGTGTGTCTTGCCCACTCCTGATAACTTCTATTGGAATCCCATCCTTACCTGGAGCCTTGCCAGATGCAAGTTCATTTATAGCACACTTAACTTCTGTTATGGTGGGAAGTGTGTCCAGGTGGTCAAGAGTTGGTAGAGCCTCTATGGCGTTGAGGGCATCATCCGCTAGTTTGGTCTCACTTGAGTAAAGCTCCAAATAGTGCTCTACCCATCTGTCCATCTGCCGTTTCTTGTCAGTGATGATTTCTCCAGCCAAGGTTTTCAATGGTGCACTTCTTTTGATCACTGGACCACAGGCTTTCTTTATTCCTTCATACATGCTTCTTATGTCTCCCTTATCACTTGCGATTTGAATGGACTCACATAACTTGATCCAATAATCATTTGCACACTGCCTGGCAGCCTTTTGCACATCCTTCCTAGCTTGCCTTAGCTCACTCAGAGTGTTACGCGTTGGTCTTTCCTTGTTTCTTAAGAGAGCTTTCTTCTTCTTATCAATCAAGGGCTGCAGAGTCTCGCTGTTGGCCGCAAACCAGTCCTGCCTCTTATGATCCACAGTGCCGTAAACCCCTACGGCAGTTTTATAAAGAGTTTCCTTAATTTGACCCCACTTTTCATTTACTGTACAATTTTCTGGTGTATCAGTGAAAGCGTCTTCAAGTTGCTGTTGAAACTGAAAGCACTTTTCAGGATCATGAGTGTTAATAATATTAATCCTGGGGCTAGATTTGTGTTTAGCTGTGTAGATTCTCTTTGGTCTCAGTCTAACCCTTGCAACAACCAAAGAATGATCCGTATCACAGTCAGCACTGTGGTAACTACGAGTCAATGATATATGGTTCAGATGTTGTCTCCGTGTGATGATGAAGTCCAGCTGGTGCCAATGGCCGGATCTTGGATGTTTCCATGTGACCTTATGCATCTCTTTTGTTTTAAAAAAAGAGTTTGTAATACATAGGTCATTACTGGTGCAATGCTCCAGCAGCCTTTGCCCATTTTCATTCATGCGACCGATGTTGTATTTTCCAAGGCACACTGGCCATGAACTCGAGTCCTTGCCCACACGAGCATTGAAATCACCGAGCATATAAATGTAGTCAGATTTTGGAACTGCCTTGATCACGGAGTCTAACTCCTCATAGAACAAATCCTTCACATCATCAGAGGAATCGAGTGTCGGTGCATATGCAGTAATAATGGTGGCAAACCCACAAGAGGTTGCCAAGCGCAGGGACAATAGTCTTTCATTTCCTCCTGCTGGAATTTCAATCATTCCCAGTAGCTTATTCTTCACTGCAAAGCCCACACCGTGTTGCCTTTTTTCTGCCTGCCCTCTACCATTCCAGAAAAAGGTGTAGTTGTTTTCCCTGAGTGACCCTTCCTCAGCGAGGCGAGTCTCCTGCAGGCCAGCAATATCAATGTTAAGACGATTGAGTTCGGCATCAATCACAGCCGTTTTTCTCACATCGTCAATATTGGTCAAGTCAGTGGAAAATCCTGGACACATGGTTCTCACGTTCCAGGTTGCAAGCCGTAGCTTGAGGTTTCTATTTTTATTTTTGTTTGTACCTGGTGCATTGGTTTTACAGCCTGCGATTCAGATTTTGTCCTAGCCCCAAGCACCCATTGAAGCAGGCAGGCTGTGGCGGATCAGCACCCAATTGGCTGGGGGCTGCCCAGCTTGAGGCGGGCGGTAGCTGATCAGTGACACCTATAGGTGTCTCCCACCGTCAGAGGCAACGCGTGGCGCCCCATGTCTACGCCAACTGACAAGGACTTATAACCCGTAACAGTTGCCTCTCGCTTTGATTCCGAGACCAGTTAAGACCAGGGATGGAGTTATTGCCTCTCCATAGCACAAAGCCTGGGCTAAAATGTAGAGATCATGTGTTGCCCATGCAGCATGATCCCTCTCTCGGCCTGCCTAGTTCACTCCAGAGGAAAGGTAACACCCCTACATCTGGAACAAGACAAGCTGCAGAAGCTGCCGGATCAGCAAAGCAATGCTCTAACTGTCCGCCTGTCGGAGCTTCGATCCTAGACCAGTCGCCAACCAAGGCTTAGGGCCTGGTCTGCCCTGCCATGACAATTTTGTCTTTAGCTTGCATTTCCTCACACCAGGGTAAGGCTTGTACCCTCCCAATTGCGCTCTTCCGCCCGAAGCCGTTGACACAATGTGGGGTGTCGGGTTTGGTAAGCGCCGCCCAACGTTCGGCGCTAACAGAAACCAGGTAGTACCGTCTACTGTTATACGGTAGCTCAGTCATATCTGACTAAGACCTGACTGGTCACATACAAATGGTCACATCTGGCCACATACACATAGATAATATGACCATTAAAAGAACGGAAACATACAAATACCTGGGTACAATCTTCAACTGCTCCAACATCATAAGGGAAGAAATACAAACTAGAATCAACTTTGGAAATAAGATATACTATGCACTACAACATCTACTAAAATCAAAGGCGCTATCTAGTAACACCAAAATCACAATATACAAAACACTGATCAGACCAGTTGTGCTGTATGGCTCTGAAATCTGGAGTACAACGAAAGGAGACGAAGCCTTGTTACAAACCTTTGAGAACAAAATTTTAAGACGCATCTTTGGACCCATTAGGGATACACAAAGTGGAGAGTGGAAAAGAAGAAGTAACAAAGACATTTATGATCTGTTTAAGTCCCCGCTAATCACTGGTATAATGAAGGCTAATAGACTACAATGGCTGGGGCATATAGAAAGAATGGAAGATAATAGGGAAACAAAACTCGCTTACACTCAGGAAATAAATGACCTTAGACCCCGAGGTAGACCAAGAAGGCGGTGGAGAGATAATACATGTACAGACCTACAAGCACTTGGAATCAACGACTGGCAAGAGAAGGTCCACCAGAGAGACGAATGGAGACGGATTGTATCTGCAGCAAAGAACCTCAATGGCTCGGAACGCTGAAGAAGAAGAAGAAGAAGAAGAAGAAGAAGAAGAAGAAGAAGAAGAAGAAGAAGAAGAAGAAGAAGAAGAAGAAGACGAAAGGATACTTTCGCCATGGCGATTCTTGTTCTACTCTCTACAAGGCATCTCCCATCAGATGTTATGACTGTTCCAAGATAATTGTACCGATTAACTTGTTGAAGAATATTTCCATGTACTTGTATATTACATTGTGGCACCTCTTTCTTCCTAGTGACGACCATAACCTGAGTCTTTTTACAATTTAATTCTAACCCCAGTTGCTCACTGTGTACAACAACCGTATCTACTAATTGTTGCAGGTCCTGCGCATTGTCTGCAATTAATACTGTATCATCTGCATATCTAATGTTATTGATGTTTCGTCCTCCAATGCTGATTCCATTTATATCCTCTACATTTCTGAAAATATTTTCACTGTATAGGGAAAAAAGATATGGAGACAGCACACATCCCTGCCTAACACCTCTTTTAATTGGCTGATACTGTCCTACTTCATTATCAATCCTTATTGCAGCTTGTTGTTTCCAGTATATGTTTTTTATAAGTCTAATGTCTTTCCAATCAATTTGTAGATCTGCAAGCATATCCACCATGTTGACATGTGTAACTCTATCAAAAGCCTTTGTATAGTCAATAAAGCAAAGATGTATATCCTTGTTTACTTCTATAGCACGTTCAATAACTGTTCGCAGCATATACACAGCATTTACTGTACCCTTTCCTTCTACAAACCCACATTGTCCTTCACCTATTTCAGGTTGTATCTTCTTCCTCACTCTTTGTATGCTAATTCCTAGCAAAATCTTTGTGATGTGACTCATTATACTAATTGTTCTATGTTGATCACTTTCCAAGTTTCCTGATTTCTTTGGGATTGCAATAAATACAGAGTTACATAATTCAGGAGGTATATCTCCAGTATCATATAATGTGTTCAGTAGTCTGGCGACTTGCTCTAGTCCACATTCTTCTAAAGCTATAATCATTTCTGTTGTGATGTTATCTGCACCGGGGGCCTTGCTAGCTTTCATATGCTTAAGAACATTTCGAACCTCCATCTCCAAAATTGGCGGTCCTTCATTATTAAATCTAGTATCATACTGTTCGTCTCTGTTATCATCATAAAGGTGTTTCACATAATCTGTCCATACATGTAGAATCTGGTCTTTTTCTATTATGATTTTGCAATCTTTAGTTTTTAGACACCCTGTTGATGTACTTGTTCTTTTATTAGTAAGTTCCTGAATTCTTTTGTGCACTAATTTGGTATTTTGACTGTTGTGTTGGTTTTCAATTTCTGAGCACTTTTCCTCAAGCCATGATTCTTTTGCCTCCTTACATAATATTCTGACTTGTCTGTGAATTTCTTCATATTTAACAGAATTATTTTTGTTGAGTCTTCTTGTTTCCATGAGGTGTAAAATTTCTTCAGTCATCCATTTCTTACGACCCACCTTCTTTAATTTTGGAATAGTTGTTTCTGCAGTCACATTGATTGAATTCTTCAACGTTTCCCATTGATCATCCACACCCTGGAATAGGATCTCTAGATCAGACAATATTTCAAATCTGTTCTGTACTTCTATGTTGAATTTGTTTTGTATTTCCTTGTCATTACTCAATGTACACAAATCATATTTAGTGTTTCCTGTTATATACTTGACTTTCTTTAACTTTATCCTCAATGTTACTGTAAGAAGTCTGTGGTCACCATAACAATCAGCACTGGGAACTGTTTTTGCTACTGTTAGCGCGTTTCTAAATCTTCTGCTAATGAGAATGTAGTCAATCTGGTTTCTAATCCTGCTATCAGGACTCCTCCATGTCCATAATCTTTTAGGGTGTTGCTTAAACCAGGTGTTTCCTACAATCATTTCCTGTTCTTTTGCCCACTCTACGAGTCTGTATCCATAGTTTCCTACTGTGCAGCTATCCCCTTGATTTCCTACTTTTGCATTGAAGTCCCCTATTATGATGTTTATTTCTGAATTTTTACATTTCTTTAAGGCAGTCTCTATGTCATTATAAAATTCTTCTACACTATCTTCACTGGATTCTCCTGTTGGGGCATATACTTGAATAATATTTATGCTAAAAGGTCTGCCACTCAATTTAACTAGTAGAACTCTGTCCGACACGGCCCAATATCCTTGAACAGATTTTGATGTCTTCCGGTCCAAAACAATTGCCACTCCCCTATGACGATCTTCACCTCCAGAATAAATAATCTTGAAATCTTCATCTATCTTGATGCCTGCTCATGTCCATCTCGTTTTGCACATGCCTAAAATATTAATTTTTTTCCTTTCAATTTCTTGTTTTATGTTCTCTAATTTTTCGTCTTCGTTTAACGTCCTAACGTTCCATGTTGCCAATTTTAACGTCTCTGTCCTTGTCTTGCGATGATAAGTCTTTAAGCGAATCATGATATACTAGGCACTTTTAAAGAGGTAGTTTGCTGTTGCTTTCCTCTATGGCAGTGACCGTACTGGTCGGAGACCGCAGCCATTGACTCAAGAAGAGCTCCTCTGCCTGCCGTCGTGAACTCGAGACCATGCCCAACAAATATCTGTCGGCTGCCCTCAAAATTTCATCCACCACCTGCCTTCCGTGGCTTCTTTTGAAAACTTCCAATAAAAGAACACAAAATAACATCACATAATCCACAGGAAAACACTCATCATCATCATCATTATCATCATCATCATCTTCCACTTCTGCCGTCAAGCTTCGTGGGGAGGAATAATTTGCGTTCCAGCGCCCTGTGGACGGCACTGGATATTGTCATTCCGTGTGGTTGTACAATGTCTCTGATGTCGTCAATCTATTTTCTTCTTGGACGTCCTCGTGGTCTCGTCGCAGATGATCTTTGATGTAAGGCCAGTGATGGTAGTTGCTGATGTTGCATTCTAACGACATGGCCAAACCACTTGATCTTCTGTCTTTCAATAAATGTGGCACAAGGTGTTGATCCCACAGTCAGTCTGATAGTAGCATTTCTTACTCGGTCTCGGATTGTTAAGTTGGCAGCTCTCCTCAGGCATCTCATTTCGCAGGTGTTGATTTTGCGAAGGTGTAATTTGGATAAAATCCAGGTTTGATATTGATAGCATAGGGTTGGTGTGAATATGCTGTTTATTATCTGTCGTTTTGCGGACATGGGTATGTTTGGATGCTTCAGTAAGGGTGATAGTTGATATGTAAGTGCACTAGCTTTTTGACATCTGATTTCAATTTCTCTGTCTTCTTTGATCCTGTGATCTGGAAAACACTATTCACAGGCAATCCATAGTAAATCACGCGAAATCCAAAGGAAAACACTAAATAGCGTCCCCCCGAAGAGTAACGCGTCATTTTGTCCACCCAGGCTTTCTCCACCTCACATTTTCACCAAGGTGACAGTTTCCAGCATGTTTTCCTGTCATGATGATTCCTGATGATTCCTGCGATTGTCACGCCTTATTTTACTCACCACATCTTGCTCTGAAATGTCATACTTAAAGTTCTTGACCGTTGACTTGTGCTGCCTGATTCTGCCGTTCTCCACCAATATGCTTCAAGAGTGGGGTCGCCCTAGGACACTCCATCTACACACTGTAGTGAGTGACGGAGACACCAGCACCGTTCAATAACACTGTTCACGCGACCTGGACGACTTGCTGTCCTGGTGACACGTCCACTGTTGATACTCACAAGTGCCGCCAAGAGCTGCCCCTCCCCCTCCCTTTTTTCCTGTGTGTTGGAAGAAATTTTACCCCATGATTTGCCCTTAGCTTTGAAATCGCCACAGAAATTACATTCCTCTCGTGACATAATATGTCACTCAAACATTGCCATCTATGGGAATCACCACATTACAGGCATAAACATTCACCAACATGAATGGTAGTCGGGAGTGAACTCTAACAGCCTTAAGAAAAATCACTTTAAGAACTTAGTAATGGATAAAACAAATAGTAAGGATATATGGAAGGCAATTAACACCTTGACAAACAAGTATAACTTCCGAAATTCTTTATCATCAAATCATATTACATGCGACCAATTCAGTGATTTTTTTCAAACTGACATAGACCAGTTGAAGGCTTCAATACCTAATTCTCCTTGCAACTTATCTTTATTGTCATCGTTTTGCGAGAATAGATGCTCCCGCGATATTCTTTCCGACATATCGCTAATGACAATCACTGAAGTATTCACTTACCTCAGTAATCTAAAAAAACACAAACTCATCTGGGTTAGATGGAATCAGCAACCGGATTCTCCGTTGTGCTGAGCCAGTGATCTGTATATCACTAACCTACGTATATAATCAGTGTCTCACCAAAGGCCACTTTCCATCAGCTCTCAAAATCGCTAAAGTGTACCCTCTTCTTAAATCTGGTTCATTGGACGATGGTCGCCCGAACAATTACAGACCCATTTCCTTACTATCATCACTATCTAAGCCACTAGAAAAACACATCCATAAAGTAACATTACAGTATTTAGTTCGCAACAAGCTTATTGTTGGCAGCCAATCAGGATTTCGACCAAAATATTCTTGCCATACGGCCCTAACAAACATGATAGAAAATTGGCACCAGAATATAAACAACAACAGTCTAGTGGAACTGTGTTTATTGATTTCAAGAAAGCATTTGATATGATAGACCATGTTATTTTAATTATAAAACTTGAGACAATGCAAATTGGCCCTAATGTAGTCACTCTAATATCATCTTTTCTATCAAACAGAAAGCAAGTAGTATCACATAATAAATCTCTGTCTCAAACCACTACCTTCAATATTGGAGTACCGCAAGGCTCTATTCTTGGCCCTCTATTATTTGCCATATATATTAACGATCTACCTTTGCATCTTTCGTCGTCCTGCGATCTATTTGCAGACGACTGTACAGTGTACACAAACGCTGAAAACTATTTTACTGGAGTCGTCTTTACAACAAGAATTAAATAATGAAGTTAGGTGGAGCTATTCAAACCGTATGCAAATTAAAATCACTAAAACAAAATAAATGTTATTAACAACCAGACAAAGACTTCAAACTCTAAGCTCACACACATCACTTCAACTTCACATCGATAACATGCCAGTATAAAGTGTAATTGAGCACAAAACATTAGGCCTAATCATTGATAGAAACCTAACCTTTAATTCCCACGTTCAAGCGCTCATTAAACAAACAGCGAAAAAAGTCTACCAACTCGCCAAAATTAAAAACTTCCTTGATGAGGACACAAGGAAACTATTCTATACTTCTTATATACAGTCACACTTTGACTACTGCTCTACAATCTGGGACGGTTGTTCTAATTCAAACACCAAGCGACTTTACTCACTCCAGAAACGGGCCATGAGTCTAATTTATAGCTAACATTCAACTGACAATCCTAGCCTGTATAAACGCCTTCAGTTACAACCACTCCGCAAACGCCTGCTTTTCAATAAAGCTAAACTAATTCACAAAATCCTGCATCGGAATGCCCCAAATTACCTTTGGCCATTGTTTAAATATAATGCTAGACACAGTAAACGTTTAAATACACTACACATTCCGAAGCCTAGGATTGACTTATACAAAACAAACTTAACGTACTCTGCAGCTCAGCTGTGGAACAATCTTCCACAAGAAATCAAAGACATCACCAATCCCTATTCATATAATCGCAAATTATTCGAACACTATCTCAATACGGATTACCTTCCCCCTTAATAATAGAGATAATAATAATAATAAAACCCTAGTATAACAGCCAGTCCCCTTTTGGTAGGCCAGTATATTCCACATGGCTAATAACAAGTGTCAGATCATTATCTAATATTACTGTGTCGTGTAGTTTTGATGTTCGCATTTTCCCCATACCTTTATAATGCATATCTTTTATATTGTTGCTGTTCTCTGTTAGCCTTGAATGATGTGTGAATGAAATAATGTATGAAAGAGAGTGATAGAAGGGCAGAATGTTAGACGGGCCTGCGTGCCCAATTCTTAACCCTTTGAAAATAAAGTTTGTTCGTTCGTTCTCATCTCTGTCCCACCTGGGCATGTCCAGCTCTGTAACCACTATACTGTCTCAAATCAGAATCGCCATTACCAGGTGTCGCCTGTTGTAAACACATTTGAAGCCGGGGAGTTATGGTGGTACAGCGCTTGCCTACCACAAGGGTCATGGGTTCAACCCCCAGCAGTGCTAGAATTGGATTGTTTCCAGTTCAGTTTGCCTGTAGTGTTGATCCAGCCTCAGAAACATAGTTCAGAGAAGGAGAAGTGTTAAGGAATGGAGTTGTTCACCAAAACACCACGATCTAGCATGTTACAGCAGTCTGTGTCATGTGGCTACTTAGACCATTGCTGAGACCGGGAAGAGGTCACACTGTGAGCCATGTCTCCCAGTGAACTGAGTTGAATTTATGTGATGAGATCTCTGGTTCTCTTCAAATGGCATGGCGTTTTTATACAAGTGTTATTGTATGTTATTTTAAAATCTGTTGACTGGATTGAATGGAATCAGGAGGAGAGAGTGACGCCGATGTTGTGCAGCTCTCCATAAATCCAGTTTATACACGCAAGTCATAATGTGGTCTCATCCCACCCAGTCAGCCTCACCTGTCCTCGCTGTAACAGATGTTTCCCACCTCACCCAATCATCACAAGCAACCCCCAAACCTACTCTGAGACTGGCAGTTGATAGCATGGTCTTGTTTGGCAATGGTTGGCAATTCACAAAGATATCTGGGGCCACATTAAGTGTATGTGAACTGTTAGTCTGCCATTACCTCGCAATGTATTTGTTTTCCTACTCACTGCTCTTGGGGAATTTGTAACAGTAGTGGAGTACTGGGGTATTATTAGGATCTAGTGGGAAACAGCTACAGCACGATTGAGCATTGGGACTGAAAGCGAGGAGAGATGCTCAATCGTGACGTAGTGGGTTGTCTGGGGGCAGTCAACATCCCGCCTGAGAACTGGGAAGAAGCCATGTTGTCATCATGAAGAAAATAAACAGTCTTTGAATAAAAACCCAGTCTTTGTTGGTTCTGTACTCTGTTACAGGACTAATTTTGGAGCCTACGACCGAGGATTCGAACCTGGTATAATCCGGTCTACAGAGAAACAACGCGAAGTCATGCCGTATACTATGTAACATCGCGGAGGTCAAAAATTGAGAAGATGATCCTTGCTCCGTTTGTCTAAATCGCCAGCAACAATTTCGGCGCGCTTTTAAACCAGCTTTGAACGTAACAAGGCGCAGTGGGAAAGATGGCCAATAAGTAAGTTATCTGTGAATACAGCGACCAAAAGCCCGGCCAGGGGTGGTTGTCTGTAAGTCTTTTTCAAGACTTGAGATAACAAATAAATTGGCGTCAAGAGAAGAGTGAAAACCAACCCAACTTGCCATAACGAGTGGCAGCGCCTGCAAACACTATCATAACGACTCCTCTTGGTCATTACTCTGCTGAATATGTCAAGGTCAAGTCAGTGAATCAATATCTCGAACGAGGAGTGTGCTGAAAGTCGGCTCAGTTTGATCAGGTCTTGAGCAAACAGAACTTTGGCAAAAGGGCAATCCAGAAATCCAGTCGTCTGATCGTTGAGTCAGGTGAGAAAGAACATTTCAATAAGACAATCAAGTTCAGCCTCAATGTTAAATAGGTTTCAGTTCGAAACGCTAATAAATAGAAAAAAAGAACGCTGGTAAAAGACAATCGAGACAGCAAATAAATAAGGGTTGCCCAATGTTTTGTTGACGAGTCAGACTATCTCGGGGCTCTACTGCAATCGAGAGCCGCTCGCTGTTGTCTGTCAGACTATCTCAAGACGTCGATGATGTACTCCATCTCAGAAGGGACCCAACCAGGGGTTGAAGCACGGTACTGAGCATCCCAAGAAGAGAGATTACCTGAGAAGAACGAACTAACTGTCTGGGGCGCGATTGGTTTCAACTACTACAGCGTTGAGTGTAATCTGACGGCGAGCCTAGGAAAATACGTCGTGCTTGGATCGAGAAACAGAAGTACGGAAATTTATAAACCTGGTAACTGATTGAACTGTTCTTAAGATATAAGTGATTTGTGTTTCTTAAATTTGGAAATTACAATTGTGAAGTTGTTTGCTTGCTCTGTTTAAGTATATTTCAGCATGGCGGAACAAGACACCTTAGCACAAGTTTTGACGGGGGTAGGAACAGCGGTAGGCAGACTTAATATGGCTATTAAACAACAAGGAATGGCAACAGAAATTGTGAAGTTTAGTGGACAGGCCAGAGACTTTAAGAAATGGGTCACCTCCATAGAAAAATATGCGTATTTAATCTCAGCAACAGATGAAGAGAGAATGAGACTGGCTTATCAGACGGCAACGGAACCGGTTTCGGATCATATAAGAAGAAAGTTAGAGGCTAGAGTAGATGAGACATGGGAACAATTCAAGGAAGACCTAGCACGGAAGTATGTGGAAATAACGGATCCACAACATGCATTTTCGGTGTTGAGACAGGCTAAACAAAATAACGGAGAGACGGTACAATTGTTCAGCGATAGGTTGATTAACCTGGCTGAAGAGGCATTCTTAGGACAGAATGTACGAGGAGAAGAGGTGGAGAGGATGTTAGTAGGGATTTTTGTAGATGGCATAAAATCCGATGGTTTGAAATTTAAGCTGATGAGGGAAACCCCTGAGAGGTTATCACAAGCGGTAGATATCGCGGTACAAGAAGAAAATTTGAGACGTAGATTTAGATTGAGAACAGGACGAGAAGTAGGAAGTAGTCGAGAAGACAGAGTTGAGGAGCCCATGGAAATAGGACAAACAAGATTCGGATGGAATAGGAGAGGAGGAATACAGACGTTACAAGGTAGAAATAGATATGATAACGATGAAAGAAGAAATATGAGATACCCTACAAGAGAGACAGTAGTCAACACAAATAGCACAAATATTGTCTGTTGGGTTTGTGGTCAACGGGGACATGTTTCTCGTTTTTGTAATAACAGGCGTGTCCAGTCGAATATACAGGGTAGACATGACAATAACAGGGTGAGTAGGAATGTTGAAGATAGACACAGGAATTTTACAGGTACAAGAACGCAGGAAAACCGGCGCCCTACCTATTAAATGGGACCTATGGTAGGAAGGGAAATAATAAGGTCCCAAGGTTTAAAGAGTATGTTAATAACAGGTATAGTAGGACGAACAGAGAATATTTTCAACTAGATGAAGTCAAGCAATTTATAGAAAATAAAACAGATTATAGCTCTTGTATAATAGAAATAGGAAAGTATAGAGTTCGTACATTAATTGATTCGGGAGCTCAGGTTAGTGTAATAAAAGAAAGTTTTCTATACAAAATAGTAAGAAATTGTAGAGTATTTAAGAGTCATAATAATTTACACTCTGTTACTGGACAGTATTTACAAGTAATTGGACAAACAATGATAAATTTTAAGTTAGGAGGGATCAACATAAGACATCTTTTTCATGTAGTGAAGGATTTAAATAGAAACATGTTGATAGGAAGAGATTTTTTAATAAAAAATGGAGTAAGACTTTTCTATGATTTACATAAATTAAAATTCAAGGACGTCTATGTAGATATGGAGGAAGACATGCATATATCAGCACTGGTTAGAGTTAAAATGTCCACGACGTTAAAACCACAGTCGGTTAATTTGATACAAGCAAAGCTGAAGAAAAACCCATATTATGTGGCAGGAAAAACAGTCAGAATCACTGAGTTACAAGAAGAAGTAATTGGTGAGCCTGGTTTGGAAGTTCCGGATGGAATAATAGCGTTGGATAAACACTTAACCTTTCCAGTGATGGTTATCAACAACACAGGTAGAGAAATCAAATTATACAGGGGATGTGTGATAGCCAAACTAGATCATAACATTAGTGACATATTGGCAACGGATAGAGCAGAAATGTCGGGAACAAGTTATTCAGAAACTTCTAGTGAAAGAGTTAATAACAGACGCGGACGCGGAAGAAGAGGGAACGTCAGAATGGATGAATTGATCCACCCATCCAGAAGAAATAAAGCCCAAATACATTCACTAGACAAAATGACAAGGGCACAAGAATTGTTGTCACAGTTAAAAGCTCCGCCAGAAAATAAGGAAGTATTAGAACAACTTATAAAGCAAAATCAGGATGTGTTTGCAGTTAATGATTTAGAATTGGGAAAGACACAAACAGTTACAATGGAAATAGACACGGGAGACCATCCACCAATTAGTTTAAAACCATATAGAACTCCATTAAGAAATAGAGAAATCGTGGAAAAGGCAATAGAAGAGATGTTGAAAGCAGGAATAATAACAAGGTCGAAGTCAGAGTGGTCATCTCCGGTCGTCATCGTGGCCAAACCTGATGGTTCGAGTCGCTTTTGTTGCGATTATAGGGCGTTGAACAAAATCACCAAGAATGTAGCGTACCCACTGCCAGTAATTGATGATATTTTGGGGCTGCTTAATGGCTCTACATATTTCACGACGCTGGACGCAAGGTCAGGATTCTGGTGTATTCCGATGTCGAAGGACGCGCAAAAGAAGAGTGCTTTCTGTACTCATATGGGCTTCTTACGAATTCTTACGTAATGCCATTTGGGGTCGAACGGCGCCCTCTCACTATATGCTCTTAATAAATGAAGTATTAGAAGGTAT
This sequence comes from Cepaea nemoralis, assembly GCA_014155875.1. Classification (NCBI taxonomy): domain Eukaryota; kingdom Metazoa; phylum Mollusca; class Gastropoda; order Stylommatophora; family Helicidae; genus Cepaea; species Cepaea nemoralis. The sequence continues at coordinate 392,741 of JACEFZ010007440.1, forward strand.
GCAAAAATTTGCATTAGCCTATATAGACGATATACTGATTTATACGAAAGGAGATGTGATTGATCATTTAAAACATATTAGACTAGTGTTTGACAGGTTAAGAAAGCATGATGTTAAATTGAAGCTTAGTAAATGCCAGTTTTTAAAGACAGAAACAAAATATTTGGGGTATATTATAAATAGAGAAGGTATAAAGCCAGACCAGGACAAGATAAAGGTTATTAAAGAATTACCTCCTCCAACTAACGTTAAGGAAGTGCGTGCCTTTATAGGAACCTGTGCATATTATAGGCGGTTTGTCCCAGCGTTTTCAAAGATAGCAGAACCTATTACAAATTTAACAGGCAAATACGCTAGATTTAAGTGGGATGATGAGTGTCAAAAAGCGTTCGAGTATTTAAAAAACAGCCTAACACTGGTACCACTGTTGACGCATCCAGACTTAAACAAACAGTTAATACTGTACACAGATGCTTCGGACAATGCAATAGGAGCATGTTTGGTTCAACCATATGAAGGAAAAGAGTCTGGAATACCAGGGGTTAAAAATGAAAGGCCAATCTACTTCTTATCTCATAAACTTAGCAAATCACAACGGAAATGGACTACTATTGAGAAAGAGGCATTATGCCATTCATTATGCTCTTCAGAAACTAAATTACTACTTACATAACGCAAATTTTGTTATTAGAACTGACCATATGCCTTTAAAGTCTTTTTTAGAAGCTCCAGTGCAGAACAGGAAAATACAGACGTGGGCATTGAATCTACAGGGATACAACACGAAAATTGAGTACATTCCAGGTAGGATTAACACATGCGCTGATTTGTTATCTAGGATTCCGTACCCACAGTCATCAGGAGACACAGAAGATGAAGCTGAACCAGAGATAGACGACCGAAACTGGCAAGTAAATATTTTAGATTCTGCCATAATAAATAGGGAAGAATTTGAGAGTGTACCATCGGATCAAGAGTCTGAACATAGAGAAGAAGACCTACAGTTAGCACAATTTAATATGAAAGAAGAACAAGAGTTGGATCCAAAAGTCATACAAATAAAAGAAAAATTAAGAGAAACGGAAGATAACAAATATAAAAAGAATTATTTGATTTTACAAGAGGATGGACAGTTATACTATATGTGTGAAAGGAACGAACAGCTAAGGAAATATATTCCAAAACATTTAGAAAATGAAGTTTTAAAAGCGTATCACAATGAAAATGGACATCTCGGTCGGGACAAGTTGGTGAAAGCACTTACAAGCAAATATTATTGGCCAAACTTGTTTAAATCTGCATGCAAATATGTAGATACGTGTGAAAAATGCAGATTAAGGAACATGAAAACAATAAAGTGTCCCTTACAAGATACAGATATTCCTCAGTTCCCAATGCAAAAGATTAGTTTAGATATATCAGGTCCACACCCTAGAACATTGTCAGGAAACGTGTATTTAATTCATATAGTAGACGTCTACAGTCTTTGGCCGGAAATTTATGCAATTCCAGATAAGAGCGCAGATACAGTCATTAATATTTTTTTTACAGGAGTTCGTACCAAGATTTAGTTGCCCACAAAGTATACTTACGGATAATGGTAGAGAGTTTGTAAATAAAAAATTCGAAAAGTTAATAAAAGATTTGAATATAAAACATATAAAGACCTCATATTATAGACCTTCTTCAAATGCTAGAAACGAACGTCAACATCGGACGTTATACGACGTTATAGCAAAGATTATTGATGAACATGAAAAAGATTGGGATCTATTCTTAGGACCTGCCCTTAGCGCTATTCGTACAAATCAAAATGAGAGCACGGGATTTTCACCATTTTATTTAATACACGGGAGAGAACCAATACTACCTATAGATAATCTGTTAAAACCGAGACGGAAATATATGGGAGAAGAATTTCAAGAGACCATAATACAGGAAATGCATAAAGCACACGTAAGATTAAAGAATAATATATTTAAAGCTAGGGAAAGACAGAAAAAGTACAAAAATGTAAATACAAAATTACAGGAGTTTAAAGTAGGTGATAGAGTTTATTACAAGAAACATAGAAGAAACTCTAAGTTTGATGCTCGTTGGATCCCAGGTTATTACGTTTTGGAAAAACTAGGTAATGTATCGTATATTATCAAGAACCAGGTCACAGGACATGTGGCAAGGGCACATGTAGAGCACTTAAGAAGAGATGATGAGGAGAAGAGAAATGAGAATTATAATAATAATTATGATTCAGACACCGGATATTTAGATGAACAAGTTGTCAGAGGAGCTACAGTAACCCCAAGTTTTAGAAAAGAACCAGCACAAAATCAATTGCTAGCAACTCCAAGTTACGAAGATACTCAAGAACAGACGGTTCCGAAAACAATGGAAGAAGAAAATGTGAATGAAACTCATTATGATAGTATGGAAGAGGAAATAGGTGCCCCATTTAAGAATACTAGACAAGCAACGAAAAGAAGAATGGATAAACAAAGAGATAAAGAAGTGAAAAGACAGAGGAGAATTAGGGATTATTCAACAAGCGGTGAAGATATGCCTCTACTAGAAAGGTCCTTAAGAAATGAGGATAGACAAATTAGATGGGATGTGGAACAGAAGAGATTAGCGGCTGCTAACGACAGACATACAGAAGAAGAAGAAGAAGAAATGGATGAAAAGTCAGAATCAAGTAGTAGTATGGAAGAAACTAATAAGTTGTACGAAGAAGAGGATATTGATGTAGAGTTAGCACTTATTCAAAGAAACTTGGAGTTGTTGAAGAAGTGGAAACGTAGGAGATAGATAAATAGAGTATACTGCAGATGGCAAGTTATAAGTTTCAGGATTTAGAAGTGAAGGTGATGCTTGAAGAGGTATACGAAACGGTGGAAACGGAAAAGGATTCTATCGACATTTTTTAAAAAGTAGTCTTGAGGAATAGTTAAGCAGTGAGATTACTAATAGAGAGGCATATATATATACATATATATTTGTAATAGAATTGCTGGTTGAAATTATGTTTCTACTTCTTGACTTTTCGTAAATTGGACAAATTGGGTATTGGTAAAATAGGTGAATGTACTCTATAGAAAGTGGACAAGTTTTTTTTATTGGTGCTAGAAATGCCGTGTTTAACGATAAGGATTAATAAGTTATAGTGATGATTGGTCCAAGGGAAATAATTGGCAGGCCAGATCACAAGTTAATTGATAAGTAGATGATGGCTACTACATTGAGTTGATATTGGATTAGTCGCCACATTACAAATAGAAAAAAGGAGTCAACATGTAGTTTACAGTGCTTACTTAAGAGGATATTCCGGATGTTATGTTGTGTTAGGAGTTAAAATAGAAAATGATAGAAAGTTATGAGGGGAGATAATAAATGGTATGGTAAATGTTGATTACTAATTTGTTTGTGTAGATAGAACAGATGTGGTTCTAATTAGTCTGTAGTTAACAGATATACATATGTGACAGTGAAGTGTTTGTTTTTCTTGGTCATGGAAATACTGGAATGACTTGTATAAAGAGATATGCGTTACATTACTTAGTATGAGAGGCCAATGTTGGTGGGCCACTGTACGTAGTAATTTTAAGAGAGTTTTTTTAAAAAAAAATCGTGGGTTATTCACTCTGAGTTTATGAGTCATGAGTCATATATAATATGTTTTTATGCTTGAGTTGGTACTGGAAAATGATGGCTATTATTTGGTTGTTTTATTGAGCCTAAGTTTCAATGCCTTGATTAGGTCTTGTAAAATGATTGTTGTTGTTTGATTAATTGATTTAGAATAGGATGATTGTGTTCCTAGTATTTGGAATAAAAACTATTGGTCCGTAAAAGTGTCCAATAGTGATAGGTAGTAATAGAATGTTTTATTCTGATTTGATAAAATGCATGTTATGTCATTTTAAAATGTGTTTTTTTTTCTTTAGATTAATTTGGGGGTATGACGTCTTGTGTTGATTTTATTTCGATTACATGAATGGTTTGGTATATTAAGTTACATGGTTATAAAGTTAGTTAAGTAAGTTTAAGTTTCAAATATATGAGATTTTGCTTAAGGTTTTTCGTTCAGAAAAGAGTTAATAAAAACTACTTTGTCCACTGATATAAGGTAGGGGGAAGACTGTAAATGGCAGTATATAAGTATGGGATGTACGGGGGCAAGATATAGGTGCTGTGAAAAACCAGCGTTAATTATATTAAAAGTGTTCATAAAATATGAACATGGGCTCATGGTTAAAGGTGTGATAACGAAATATGGACAAGATTGTGGATGGCAATATAAATGTTGAATATATAAGGCTTGTGAAAACTTATGTCAAATTGTTTTATAATGAACAAAGATCTATTTCATAAGGTGTATTTTAAAAAAATTATTTTACACAATTTTTTTTTATTGGCAAGGGAGGTAAAGGTGAGTGTCTTAAATATTCATTGCTGTATGTACATGTGGTTATGTTGAGTATTCATTCTTTATACTTCTCACTCGGTGCGCACCGCTTCTTTACTTTTTCTAACTACATTGTTTTTGTACGTCCTGTGTTCTGGAAGAGTGAGAAATTTTATAAGGTCAAAAGTTACGATAACGATTTTACGAGCTGTTCTTATGATATGTATATTTGATACAGGAACTGGAGGAGCCAAGAAAGGACCAGAAATATATAGTGGATGGCTATATAGTTTGGGGAAATAGATTGGCTTGTTTAATATCAAGAACTAAAGAAAGGGGAGAAGGAGTGTTTAGGTTAAAAGAGTTACCATACGTGGTACGATGTATTATACAAAGTAGAATCGAAGAAGAAGTATATAGTGGGTTACTAGCTGACAATATAACCGGGAGAAGAGTTAAAAGATATATTATTTACTCAAAATTGAGTAGTATAGGGAAGAATTAGAGGAACTGTGAGAGATAAAGAAAAAGAGGGAATAGAGTAAGGGGATTAGGAGTAAAGAGTTTTCCTTTATAAGGAAAATTCTTTAATAAACATAGGGAGGTGTAACAGTAGTGGAGTACTGGGGTATTATTAGGATCTAGTGGGAAACAGCTACAGCACGATTGAGCATTGGGACTGAAAGCGAGGAGAGATGCTCAATCGTGACGTAGTGGGTTGTCTGGGGGCAGTCAACATCCCGCCTGAGAACTGGGAAGAAGCCATGTTGTCATCATGAAGAAAATAAACAGTCTTTGAATAAAAACCCAGGGTTTGTTGGTTCTGTACTCTGTTACAAATTCTTGTCATTGGCCTGGTTTCCCAGGTCAGCCCAGGGTAAAATTTGTGCCAGAAAATGTCTTGGGAAGTAAAGGTAGACAGTGTGATACTGGTCACATCAGCCGTTGGTTGATGTTCAGGCTAAAAACTGTATACCCAGTTCAAATCATGGCGTGAATAGGGACTCTTTACTGAACTCAGTGTCTGCCTAGTGCTGAGCTGACAGCTGCAGGTCTGTGGAAATGATAATCATGTGGTGGAAGTCTCTGGTAGTAGATGTTCCTGTAGCCAGTAGGGCACAGAATTCATTATCACAGGCCCAGTGAAGTCTGTTCATTAGTGTAGCCACTGAAGGCATCCATGGTTTAGCTTGATGGTCGCCAGGTTTTATCAGGATCTTCAACTGTAAGTATTGATGGCTGTCTGGTTTATTACACTCCCGCTTGAGAACACAGGTTTGTCATAACTTTTGTCTTTTTTATTATATTTGTTCTCTGTATTGTAAACATTTCTTCTTCTTCTTCTCTTCATCCTCCTCCTCATCCTCAACATGTTTCTATGGTTAGCAGTCTAGACAAAGATATGAGTTGCATTTTATAAATCAAGTTGTCAGCAGAAGGTCTTGGCAAGTGTCCCAGTTTCTCAATGACTTGCAAGTGATGCTACCATACTGTGGAGTGATTACCACCTTCATGCAGGTCACAGTGACCAGTTTCAATATCAGGAGCAGCAGCAGGAAACAAACAGCATCTGCCCATTACATGCAGCATAATACTCATGCGGCTATCCACTCCTGTGTTCTGTATATGTTAAAATAAACTTCCCTGGCAGAGGTTGTGTCAGTGGGAAAGCGGGTATGTCTGCATCAAAGCTCCTTATGTTGGGTGATTGAGAAGGGACCGGGGTCAATTAATACAGCTCTGAAATAATGACATGGTCAGATTTTGTAACTACCTGTCAAAGATTGCTTGAGTTCAGTTTCAGGTGTAGTGATGGATGGATGAATGGATCAGGTGACAGAAAGACACAGATGTATACACAGCCAATGTACAATGTGGGCAGTTAGTTTTGATATGCTTAGAAATCTGCAGATGTCAACAGATGTTGAATTTAGTGCAATGAAGTTGATTGTGTTCTGTTGTGTTTGTCGTGTTTAAGTTATAAAAAAAGAATCCTTTCTCACTCACTCATATACTTTCTTGAGTTAAGTTTCCTGGCAATAGCATGTTCTCTCTCTCTCTCTCTCTCTCTCTCTCTCTCTCTCTCTCTCTCTCTCTCTCTCTCTCTCTCTCTCTCTTTTGCTCTCTCTCTCTCTCTCTCTTTCTGTATATGTCTTTATGTCTCTCTTCTCTCAATTTCCCTATCTCTCTCTATATATATATCTCTGTCTCTTTCACAGACTCACACATACACATACACTCTTGGCGTTCTAGACAATGACCAGTAATGTCAATGTGGGTAGAGGATCCAGAAGACATCCAAGGTCACAGGTATACCTGCTACCACTGAGATTGTGTACCGGTCTTGAGTTCACTTTTGTAGTCCCAGAATGCCACCGCAGCTGCCCAGCATGGAATGTAACAATAACAACATCACAAATGTATTAGTTTCTTAGTGGTTAAATATTAACACGTTGTAACAAATAAATATGTACACCTTGTATACAAACAAATATGTTCCACATTGACGTGGATAGGCCTTAGGTTAAGACCAGAATACGATCAGTGTTGCCAGTAGTGTGTTGTGCTCAATATTTAAATCTCATATACCGAAACAACCAAATAAATCAATTTGATTATTGCTCGATGGACTTTAGGCGGCCTGGTGTGCCTTGCTAGTGAGAAGACCGATCGTTCGGGTGCACAGCGATTGACAGACGTCAGTCGCGGCGATCGGGCAAATCTGGAGCATATCCTACGATGGGTGACGTTGTAATATTCTGTTATGATAATTTGGCCGTGTCCAGCGTGTGCCGCGTGGTTACACATCCGATTCACACTCCAGTGATCCTGGGTTTGTTTCCGGGTCCGGTCAAGGATATGCACTACTGACGAGCTCAAACGAGATAGAAACTCGAGTATAGTGCTTCCGCATTGACGTGGATAGGCCTTAGGTTCATACCAGAATACGATCAGCGTTGCCAGTAGTGGGTTGTGCTCAATATTTAAATCTCAAATCCCGAAACAACCACATAAATAAATATTTACACCTTGTATACAAACAAATATGTACACCTTTTACACAAACAAATATGTACACCTTGTATACAAACAAATATGTACACCTTGTATACAAACAAATATGTACACCTTTTACACAAACAAATATGTACACCTTGTATACAAACAAATATGTACACCTTGTATACAAACAAATATGTACACCTTGTATATAAACAAATATGTACACCTTGTATAAAAACAAATATGTACACCTTGTATACAAACAAATATGTACACCTTTTACACAAACAAATATGTACACCTTGTATACAAACAAATATGTACACCTTGTATACAAACAAATATGTACACCTTGTATACAAACAAATATGTACACCTTGTATACAAACAAATATGTACACCTTGTATACAAACAAATATGTACACCTTTTACACAAACAAATATGTACACCTTGTATACAAACAAATATGTACACCTTTTACACAAACAAATATGTACACCTTGTATACAAACAAATATGTACACCTTTTACACAAACAAATATGTACACCTTGTATACAAACAAATATGTACACCTTGTATGAAAACTAATGTCGTCAACATTTCTTTAGTATATTGCGACCAGAGAAACACCCACAATAAACATGAATTAGGAACAGGATTTGTCATCATAAAAGAGTTATGGAGGAACGTTCTAAACTTTAAAGCTGTTAATGACAGGATTAGTAAATTACGAATAAAAGGTAAATGGAAAAATATAATGATGATTAATGTGCATGCACCTACTGAAGAGAAGGAAGATGATATTAAAGAAGACTTTTATAATGATCTGGAAGATGTCATAAAACAGGGGTGGGCAAACTTTTTGTGCGGAAGGCCGCATTGACAAATGTAAAGCTATTGGCGGGCGGCATATATATATATATATATATATATATATATATATATATATATATATATATATATATACACACACACACACACACACACACACACACACACACACACACATGGGGTTAGCAGCGGATCCAGTGAGCAATAATCAAATTGATTATTTGGTTGTTTCGGGATGTGGAATTTAAATATTGAGCACAACCCACTACTGGCAACGCTGATCGTGTCCTGGTATGAACCTAAGGCCTATTCACGTCAATATGGAAGCACTATACTCGAGTTTCGCTAGCGTTTCAGCTCGTCAGTAGTGCATATCCCTGACCGGATCCGGAAACATTCCGGACTTTAGGAGGCCTGGTGTTCCTTGCCAGTGAGAAGTCCTGATCGTTCGGGTCCACATCGACTGACGGACGTCAGTCGCGGCGATTGGGCAATCTTGAGCATAGCCTACGATGGGTAACGTTGTAATATTATGTTATGATAATTTGGCGTGTCCAGCGTGTGCCGCATGGTTACACACCCGCTTCACACGCCAGTGACGAGCTCAAACGAGAGCGAAACTCTTGTATAGTGCTTCCATATTGACGTGGATAGGTCTTAGGTTCATACCAGGATACGATCAGCGTTGCCAGTAGTGGGTTGTGCTCAATATTTAAATATTCTTGAAATCTGTTGAAATTCGCATGACAGCATGCAAGTTGCAGTCCGACAATAAAGACCTATTCTTAGATTTGTTGATCTTCAAGCAAGAGAATGCTTGTTGGCAAATGTATGTTGATCCAAACAATGATAAGAGTTTAGCTGCAAAGTGTTTCAAGTTGGGAAATGATTCTTGTGATAAAGACCCATATAAATCCAGCAAATCATATGTCTTGAATTTCTCTTTCGGGTCATGATCTGCTTGTAAGTCAAGCAGCTCCAACTGTATGTGTGGGTGGTGAGGATGTTTGTAGGTGGGGGGTGTGTGGGTGGGTGGGGAGATGTGTGTATGCGTGAGAGATGTGTGGGCGGGGATGTGTATGAGAAATTCATGTGGGGGATGTGTGTGTGGAGGGAATGTGTTTATGGGTGGAGTTTTGTGTGGGAGGGGAGATGTGTGAGAGGTGGGGGAGGTGTGGGATATGCAGGTGGATGACGGATGTATGTGAGGATGGAGGATGTGTGTTTGGCTGGGTGGTTGGGGTGTGTGTGCGTGGGAGGGCATATGAGAGATGCATGTCTTGATGGGCGGATGGGTGATGTGTGGGTGTGAGTGGTTGATGGATGAGTACGTGAGTGGGTGGATGTGTATGAGAGATGAGTGTATGGTTGGGGAATGTGCGTGTTTGTGGGAAGATGTGTGTGAGCGGCGGATGTGTGGGAGTGAGGTAAATGTGGATGGTGGGATGTGTGTGGGTGGGAGGTGTGTGTTTTGGGGTGATTATGGGTGGGGGATATGAGTAGTATACAATGTGCAAATCGGGTATTATTTGGAGGATTGTGGAGGATTGACCTTGACCTCGGTTGATTTTCACTCCTCCTCGGTCATATAGTTGGGTAAGGGGTAAGGGGTGGTATCTAGGTCATATCTAAGGGCGATAATTCTAAGATTTTATGTTTCTAAGGGCAGATAACTATTGAGTGGGTGTATAAAAATTTTAATTAATTATTAAAAAATAAAATAAAATAAATAAAAATAAAAATAAATAACGACGGGGTGCGGGGTGGTGGCGAGGGGGTGGGCGCGTGGGGTGAGACTAGGCGGTTCGGGCTTAAACACTATCAGGTATATAATAATTTTTATTAAATCATGTATAAACAATACAATGCATATTAAATAAGTAGCGGCATAGTGGAAAATTCTGGAACGTAGTACCGGGGAGTTATACGTCGGCAAGTGTGGGAAAATCTCCGGCGGGTGTGACGGTGGTCGGTTCATAACAGACGTGGAGGGGGTGCATACGGAAAAGTCATTAAGTAAAGGGTTGTAAAAACGTGGGTGAGTGGTGTGTTAAAATATTTTGAACTGTTAGCGCATTGGTGGTGTACAATAGTACGAATAGAAGGAATAGGTGCGGTGGGGATAGTAGTGGGTATGGGTTAGTGAAATTAGTTGATAAGGGTGGTTATTAGTGCTATGTAGATGTTCATAGTAGCTTATTCACTAACATAACACGTGTTACAAATGAAACCTTGAAAGCTAAAGATCGCTGATTGTAATGGATATAGTGTAGTATCATTCGGTGGTAAGGGGTGGGTACCAGGTATTAGCGGTCAAGCAGTGGTCAAGTAGTGGTCAAGTGGTAGTCAAGGGAGGAAATTTTAGGGAAAAGTAGTTGTAATGATATGGTGATGATTAAAGGGTGATAAATTAGTGGTCAAGCAGTGGTCAAGGAGTGGTCAAGTAAGGAAAATTTTAGGGAAAAGTAGTTGTAATGATACGGTGATGATTAAAGGGTGATAAATTAGTGGTCAAGCAGTGGTCAAGGGGTGGTCAAGTGAGGAAATTTTAGGGAAAAAGTGGTTGTAATGATATGGTGATGATTAAAGGGTGGTAAATTAGTGGTCAAGCAATGGTCAAGGGGTGGTCAAGTAAGGAAAATTTTAGGGAAAATTGGTCGTAGCGACATGGTGATGGTTAAAGGATGGTAAATTAGTGGTAAATTAGTGGTCAAGCAGTGGTCAAGTGGTGGTCAAGTAAGGAAAATTTTAGGGAAAAGTGGTTATAATGATATGGTGATGATTAAAGGGTGGTAAATTAGTGGTCAAGTAGTGGTCAACCAATGGTCAAGTAGTGGTCAAGTGAGGAAATTTTAGGGAAAAGTGGTTATAATGATATGGTGATGATTAAAGGGGGGTAAATTAGTGGTCAAGTAGTGGTCAGCCAATGGTCAAGTAGTGGTCAAGTGGTCGAGTGACCACTTAAATTGTAGATGACGATATCCCTAAGATTATGGTAGTGGTTAAAGTGATCGATGACATGGTCAAGTAGCGGTCAACCAGTGGTCAAGTGGTCGAATGAACACTTAAAAGGTAGAGAAAAGTACGTATATTGAAACGGTGATGGTAAAACGGTCGACAACGTGGTCAAGCAGTGGTCAAGTAGTGCTCAACCAGTGGTCAACCGCTCAAGTGAGAAAATTGTAGGGTATGGTACGTGTAGTGAAACAGAGATAAATAAATTAAGTAGTGACGTTGTCAAGTAGTGATCAAGTAGCGGGCAAGTACTGGTCAAATGGTCGAGTGACCACTTAAATTGTAAGGGAAAGTACGTGTAGTGAACCTGTGTTGGTTACAGTGATCGATGACGTGCTCAAGTAGTGGCCAAGTAGTGGTAAATGGTCGAATGACTACTTAAATTGTCGGTGAAAGTAGGTATGGTGACATGGTGATGATCAAGAGTTGGTCAAGTGGTGCTCAAATAGTGGTCAAGTAGTGGTCAAGTAGTCGAATGACCACTTAAATTATAGGGTATGGTACGTGTAATGAAACGGTGATGGTAAAATAAGTAAGGACATAGTCAAATAGTGGTCAAGTACTGGTGAAGTAGTGATCAAGTGGTCGAAGGATCACTTAAATTGTAGGGTATGGTATGTGTAGTGACATGATGATGGTTAAAGTGATCGATGAAATGATCAAGACGTTATGCCGACTGCTAAGTTCAGAAAGTAATGTCCTTACTATCGGCAATTTCCCTGACAGGAGCGCCTCGAGCACTGATTTTTGTATTGATCAATAGCACCTAGTGGTACAGTCGACACACATGGACAATAGTTACAGCCAGTCAAAGATGGCGTCGCACCCTATCACACATGGGTAATTGCTACAACCAGACTACGTCTCATTCGCTAAAACTGGTCAAATATGGACTTGCAGTCGATCCCATGTGTAATGGTACAGCCAAGAAAAGGCTCACTGACTAAAACAATCAAAGAATTCCCTGCTTCCGATAACATGTATAATGGTACAGCCAGAACACGGGGTTAATGATTCAACCGGTCAAAGATGGCGATGGATCCAGTGACACGCATAACGATACACGTGGAACACGTTGCTAATAACCGAAATGTTCAAAGACGGCGGCGAATCCGGTCACAGGGGTAATGGTACATCTTAGACACGTGGTTAAGAGGGAAACTATAGAAAAAGGGTGTCCTATCGGTTGTCGAGTCAAGGAACCTAACGTATGATGATCACTGTGTATAGGAGTGAATACACTGCATCATCAACATTGCATCCGAAGGCTAAAAGGGTCACCCTTCTCTCTCTCTCTCTCTCCTTTCTATAACCGTGTAGTCCTAGTGTTATCCGGTTACACCAAAGGACACTCGGGCATCAATACAACATAAACTGGTCTCGAAAACCCCATACGCGCATGTAAACAAATCACCACAGTGTCCGACTAAGCCTTTCTCATATTCATAGTACAGAGCTGTGATCACAGAGGCTAGTCGGGGAAATCGTATCTGTACGTAACAACTATCGGGTCTTACAGCGACGAGTGGGTAGTGGGTGTTAACAGATGCACACAAACACAACAAACTGCCCCGATTCAACCTTAGGCAATGCACGTAACATGACAGGTCACATGTCCGCCGTCATAATCAGCGACGTTATCACGTATCAAATTAGATAGCCACACTTTCATTTCCTTTCTATGTGTCCATAGTGTCTTTACATCATTCTCCAGAAAACCATTTCCAAGATCAATATATGTTTTTTGTCAGTGTACCTGCTCAGTGCCACACTTCACAACCAGACAAAAGTACACGTTCTATGTACCACTTCAACCGTCAAATAAGAAAATATGTTAGACAAAATATTAAAATTATTGGTCAAATACAGAAATATATCACCCAAACTTATAAAAAGTAGGAACATATGTTCACCAAATGGAAAATATCTTAGCCAAATAGGAAAATTTGTTAGCCAAATAGAAAAAAATATTGACCACGTAACGATATATCTTGTCCACACTTATGAAAAGTAACGAAATTTGTTAGTCAAATGAGAAAAAAGATTGACCAAGTAACGAAATACCCAAACCAAACTTATGAAAAGTACGAAACTTTGTTAAGCAAGTATGAAAATGTATCGACCAAACAGAGAAATATATCACCCAAACTTATAAAAAGTAGGAACATATTTTAACCAAAGGGAAAATACCTTGGCCAAATAGGAAAATTTGTTAGCCAAAGGAGAAAAAAGATTGACCAAGTAACGAAATTCCCCAACCAAACTTATGATAAGTACGAAACTTTGTTAAGCAAGTATGAAAAGGTATCGACCAAACAGAGAAATATATCACCTAAACTTATAAAAAGTAGGAACATATGTTAACCAAAGGGAAAATACCTTGGCCAAATAGGAAAATTTGTTAGCCAAAGGAGAAAAAAGATTGACCAAGTAACGAAATTCCCCAACCAAACTTATGAAAAGTACGAAACTTTGTTAAGCAAGTATGAAAAGGTATCATCCAAACAGAGAAATATATCACCTAAACTTATAAAAAGTAGGAACATATGTTAACCAAATGGAAAATGTCTTGGTCAAATAGGAAAATTTGTTAGCCAAAGAGGGAAAATATTGTCCAAGTAACGAAATATCCCCCAACAAACTTAGGAAAATTACGAAACTTTGTTAAGCAAGTATGAAAAGGTATCATCCAAACAGAGAAATATATCACCTAAACTTATAAAAAGTAGGAACATATGTTAACCACAGAGAAAATACCTTGGCCAAATAGGAAAATTTGTTAGCCAAATGAGAAAAAAGATTGACCAAGTAACGAAATACCCCCCAACAAACTTATGAAAAGTACGAAACTTTGTTAAGCAAGTATGAAAAGGTATCGTCCAAACAGAGAAATATAGCACCCAAACTTATAAAAAGTAGGAACATATGTTAATCAAATGGAAAATATCTTGGCCAAATAGGAAAATTTGTTAGCCAAATGGGGAAAATATTGTCCAAGTGACGAAATACCCCCCAACAAACTTAGGAAAAGTACGAAACTTTGTTAAGCAAGTATGAAAAGGTATCGACCAAACAGAGAAATATATCACCTAAACTTATAAAAAGTAGGAACATATGTTAACCAAATGGAAAATATCTTGGCCAAATAGGAAAATTTGTTAGCCAAATGGGGAAAATATTGTCCAAGTAACGAAATATCCCCCAACAAACTTAGGAAAATTACGAAACTTTGTTAAGCAAGTATGAAAAGATATCGACCAAACAGAGAAATATATCACCCAAACTTATAAAAAGTAGGAACATAGTTAACCAAATGGAAAATATCTTGGCCAAATAATAAAAGTTGTTAGCCAAATAGAAAAAAATATTGACCACGTAACGATATATCTTGTCCACACTTATGAAAATTATGAAAATTTGTTAGCCAAATGGGGAAAATATTGACCACGTAACGAAATACCCCCCAACAACCTTAGGAAAAGTACGAAAACTTTGTTAAGCAAGTATGAAAAGGTATCGACCAAACAGAGAAATATATCACCCAAACTTATAAAAAGTAGGAACAGGACTACAGAAGTTATATTTTTATTTCCTTTTTAATTTCTTTTTTCTTTTTTTTTCTTTTTTTTTCTGAGCTTGGTCGACTTACTTTTCCATACCTATTTCTTAGACTGGCTGACAGCCTTTCTTTGTTTTTTATCACTTTGGACGACAAGTTTATAAGTTTGATTGATATATGTCTGTACTTGGTCAATATGTTTTTCTATTTGGTTATTTTTATAAGTTTGGATTTATAACTTTAGTCAGCCTTTTAGTTGTGTTGGGTACTATTTTTTCCTAGATTTTTATAAGTTTGGTCGAGATATTTCTGTATTTGGTCTAACTTTTTTCCCCTTTGGCCGACAATTTTCCTACATTTTATACGTTGGGGTGAGCTATTTCTCTCTTTGAGTGATATTTGTCACATTTGGTTATCAAGGCTTCCTACTTTTCATAAGTTTGAATGATATATTTCATTACTTGTTCAATATTATTCTTCTTTGACTATTACATTTTCCTAGTTGTTCAATAGCTTTCCCGTTTGAATAACAATTTTCCTACGTTTTATAAGTTTGGTTGAGCAATTTCTGTATTTGGCCGACACTTTTCACATTTGGCTATCAGAATTTTCTTACTTGACCTAGGTTTTTTCACTTTGGCTAACAAAGTTTCCTACTTTTCATAAGTTTGGGTGTTATATTTCTCTGTTTGGCCGATACCTTTTCATACTTGCTTAACAAAGTTTCGTACTTTTCCTAAGTTTGTTGGGGGGTATTTCGTTACGTAGTCAATATTTTCCCCATTTGACTAACAAATTTCCCTACTTTTCATAAGTGTGGACAAGATATATCGTTACGTGGTCAATATTTTTTTCTATTTGGCTAACAAATTTTCCTATTTGGCCAAGATATTTTCCATTTGGTTAACATATGTTCCTACTTTTTATAAGTTTGGGTGATATATTTCTCTGTTTGGCCGATACCTTTTCATACTTGCTTAACAAAGTTTCGTACTTTTCCTAAGTTTTTTTTTTTTTGGGGGGGGGGGGGGGTATTTCGTTACGTGGTCAATATTTTCCCCATTTGACTAACAAATTTCCCTACTTTTCATAAGTGTGGACAAGATATATCGTTACGTGGTCAATATTTTTTCTATTTGGCTAACAATATTTCCTATGTGGCCAAGATATTTTCCATTTGGTTAACATATGTTCCTACTTTTTATAAGTTTGGGTGATATATTTCTCTGTTTGGTCGATACCTTTTCATACTTGCTTAACAAAGTTTTCGTACTTTTCCTAAGTTTGTTGGGGGGTATTTCGTTACGTGGTCAATATTTTCCCCATTTGGCTAACAAATTTTCCTACTTTTCATAAGTGTGGACAAGATATATCGTTACGTGGTCAATATTTTTTTCTATTTGGCTAACAACTTTTATTATTTGGCCAAGATATTTTCCATTTGGTTAACATATGTTCCTACTTTTTATAAGTTTGGGTGATATATTTCTCTGTTTGGTCGATATCTTTTCATACTTGCTTAACAAAGTTTCGTACTTTTCCTAAGTTTGTTGGGGGATATTTCGTTACTTGGACAATATTTTCCCCATTTGGCTAACAAATTTTCCTATTTGGCCAAGATATTTTCCATTTGGTTAACATATGTTCCTACTTTTTATAAGTTTAGGTGATATATTTCTCTGTTTGGTCGATACCTTTTCATACTTGCTTAACAAAGTTTCGTACTTTTCCTAAGTTTGTTGGGGGGTATTTCGTCACTTGGACAATATTTTCCCCATTTGGCTAACAAATTTTCCTATTTGGCCAAGATATTTTCCATTTGATTAACATATGTTCCTACTTTTTATAAGTTTGGGTGCTATATTTCTCTGTTTGGACGATACCTTTTCATACTTGCTTAACAAAGTTTCGTACTTTTCATAAGTTTGTTGGGGGGTATTTCGTTACTTGGTCAATCTTTTTTCTCATTTGGCTAACAAATTTTCCTATTTGGCCAAGGTATTTTCCCTTTGGTTAACATATGTTCCTACTTTTTATAAGTTTAGGTGATATATTTCTCTGTTTGGACGATACCTTTTCATACTTGCTTAACAAAGTTTCGTACTTTTCATAAGTTTGGTTGGGGAATTTCGTTACTTGGTCAATCTTTTTTCTCCTTTGGCTAACAAATTTTCCTATTTGGCCAAGGTATTTTCCCTTTGGTTAAAATATGTTCCTACTTTTTATAAGTTTGGGTGATATATTTCTCTGTTTGGTCGATACATTTTCATACTTGCTTAACAAAGTTTCGTACTTTTCATAAGTTTGGTTTGGGTATTTCGTTACTTGGTCAATCTTTTTTCTCATTTGACTAACAAATTTCCCTACTTTTCATAAGTGTGGACAAGATATATCGTTACGTGGTCAATATTTTTTTCTATTTGGCTAACAAATTTTCCTATTTGGCTAAGATATTTTCCATTTGGTTAACATATGTTCCTACTTTTTATAAGTTTGGGTGATATATTTCTGTATTTGACCAATAATTTTAATATTTTGTCTAACATATTTTCTTATTTGACGGTTGAAGTGGTACATAGAACGTGTACTTTTGTCTGGTTGTGAAGTGTGGCACTGAGCAGGTACACTGACAAAAAACATATATTGGTCTTGGAAATGGTTTTCTGGAGAAAGATGTAAAGACACTATGGACACATAGAAAGGAAATGAAAGTGTGGCTATCTAATTTGATACGTGATAACGTCGCTGATTATGACGGCGGACATGTGACCTGTCATGTTACGTGCATTGCCTAAGGTTGAATCGGGGCAGTTTGTTGTGTTTGTGTGCATCTGTTAACACCCACTACCCACTCGTCGCTGTATGACCCGATAGTTGTTACGTACAGATACGATTTCCCCGACTAGCCTCTGTGATCACAGCTCTGTACTATGAATATGAGAAAGGCTTAGTCGGACACTGTGGTGATTTGTTTACATGCGCGTATGGGGTTTTCGAGACCAGTTTATGTTGTATTGATGCCCGAGTGTCCTTTGGTGTAACCGGATAACACTAGGACTACACGGTTATAGAAAGGAGAGAGAGAGAGAAGGGTGACCCTTTTAGCCTTCGGATGCAATGTTGATGATGCAGTGTATTCACTCCTATACACAGTGATCATCATACGTTAGGTTCCTTGACTCGACAACCGATAGGACACCCTTTTTCTATAGTTTCCCTCTTAATCACGTGTCTAAGATGTACCATTACCCCTGTGACCGGATTCGCCGCCGTCTTTGAACATTTCGGTTATTAGCAACGTGTTCCACGTGTATCGTTATGCGTGTCACTGGATCCATCGCCATCTTTGACCGGTTGAATCATTAACCCCGTGTTCTGGCTGTACCATTATACATGTTATCGGAAGCAGGGAATTCTTTGATTGTTTTAGTCAGTGAGCCTTTTCTTGGCTGTACCATTACACATGGGATCGACTGCAAGTCCATATTTGACCAGTTTTAGCGAATGAGACGTAGTCTGGTTGTAGCAATTACCCATGTGTGATAGGGTGCGACGCCATCTTTGACCTGGCTGTAACTATTGTCCATGTGTGTCGACTGTACCACTAGGTGCTATTGATCAATACAAAATCAGTGCTCGAGGCGCTCCTGTCAGGGAAATTGCCGATAGTAAGGACATTACTTTCTGAACTTAGCAGTCGGCATAACGTCTTGATCATTTCATCGATCACTTTAACCATCATCATGTCACTACACATACCATACCCTACAATTTAAGTGATCCTTCGACCACTTGATCACTACTTCACCAGTACTTGACCACTATTTGACTATGTCCTTACTTATTTTACCATCACCGTTTCACTACACGTACCATACCCTATAATTTAAGTGGTCATTCGACTACTTGACCACTACTTGACCACTATTTGAGCACCACTTGACCAACTCTTGATCATCACCATGTCACCATACCTACTTTCACCGACAATTTAAGTAGTCATTCGACCATTTACCACTACTTGGCCACTACTTGAGCACGTCATCGATCACTGTAACCAACACAGGTTCACTACACGTACTTTCCCTTACAATTTAAGTGGTCACTCGACCATTTGACCAGTACTTGCCCGCTACTTGATCACTACTTGACAACGTCACTACTTAATTTATTTATCTCTGTTTCACTACACGTACCATACCCTACAATTTTCTCACTTGAGCGGTTGACCACTGGTTGAGCACTACTTGACCACTGCTTGACCACGTTGTCGACCGTTTTACCATCACCGTTTCAATATACGTACTTTTCTCTACCTTTTAAGTGTTCATTCGACCACTTGACCACTGGTTGACCGCTACTTGACCATGTCATCGATCACTTTAACCACTACCATAATCTTAGGGATATCGTCATCTACAATTTAAGTGGTCACTCGACCACTTGACCACTACTTGACCATTGGCTGACCACTACTTGACCACTAATTTACCCCCCTTTAATCATCACCATATCATTATAACCACTTTTCCCTAAAATTTCCTCACTTGACCACTACTTGACCATTGGTTGACCACTACTTGACCACTAATTTACCACCCTTTAATCACCACCATATCATTATAACCACTTTTCCCTAACATGTTCCTTACTTGACCACTGCTTGACCACTAATTTACCACTAATTTACCATCCTTTAACCATCACCATGTCGCTACGACCAATTTTCCCTAAAATTTTCCTTACTTGACCACTACTTGACCACCCCTTGACCATTGCTTGACCACTAATTTACCACCCTTTAATCATCACCATATCATTACAACCACTTTTTCCCTAAAATTTCCTCACTTGACCACCCCTTGACCACTGCTTGACCACTAATTTATCACCCTTTAATCATCACCGTATCATTACAACTACTTTTCCCTAAAATTTTCCTTACTTGACCACTACCTTGACCACCCTTGCCTTGACCACTAATTTATCACCCTTTAATCATCACCATATCATTACAACTACTTTTCCCTAAAATTTCCTCCCTTGACTACCACTTGACCACTACTTGACCACTGCTTGACCGCTAATACCTGGTACCCACCCCTTACCACCGAATGATACTACACTATATCCATTACAATCAGCGATCTTTAGCTTTCAAGGTTTCATTTGTAACACGTGTTCTGTTAGTGAATAAGCTACTATGAACATCTACATAGCACTAATAACCCCCCTTATCAACTAATTTCACTAACCCATACCCACTACTATCCCCACCGCACCTATTCCTTCTATTCGTACTATTGTACACCACCAATGCGCTAACAGTTCAAAATATTTTAACACACCACTCACCCACGTTTTTACAACCCTTTACTTAATGACTTTTCCGTATGCACCCCCTCCACGTCTGTTATGAACCGACCACCGTCACACCCGCCGGAGATTTTCCCACACTTGCCGACGTATAACTCCCCGGTACTACGTTCCAGAATTTTCCACTATGCCGCTACTTATTTAATATGCATTGTATTGTTTATACATGATTTAATAAAAATTATTATATACCTGATAGTGTTTAAGCCCGAACCGCCTAGTCTCACCCCACGCGACCACCCCCTCGCCACCACCCCGCACCCCGTCGTTATTTATTTTTATTTTTATTTATTTTATTTTATTTTTTAATAATTAATTAAAATTTTTATACACCCACTCAATAGTTATCTGCCCTTAGAAACATAACATCTTAGAATTATCGCCCTTAGATATGACCTAGATACCACCCCTTACCCCTTACCCAACTATATGACCGAGGAGGAGTGAAAATCAACCGAGGTCAAGGTCAATCCTCCACAATCCTCCAAATAATACCCGATTTGCACATTGTATACTACTGATATGTGTGGGCAAGTGGGGAGATGTTTTTGTGGGTGGGGATGTGTGTATAGGTGGAGGATGTGTAGTTGAGAGGTGGCGGATATTGGGTGGGTGAGTGGGTGTAGGTTGGCTGATGTGTGTGTGGGTGGGTGGGGAAAATTGTTTGGGTGCAGGATGTATGTATGGATAGGTGCGGGATGTGTGGGTTGACGGGTGTGTGTGTGTGTGTGTGTGTGTGTGTGTGTGTGTGTGTGTGGTTTTGTGATGTGTGTTTTGCTGGGTGGTTGCGGGTGTGTGGGTGGGTGGTAGAGAATATGTGGGTGGGTGTGTGCGTGTCGGTTATGGGATGTTGGGGAATGTATGTGTGGGTGGGGAAATGTGTGTGGGTGGAGGATCGGTGGGTGGGTGGCGGCATGTATGTTTGCCTGAGTCTGTGTGAGTGCGTGGAGGTATGTGTGGGTGGGTGGGTGTAGTGGGTGGGGGATGTGTGGGTGGCTGAGGGATTTGTGGGTGGCCGCGGGGTGAGAGGATAGATGGGGGATGTGACTCACAACATTGCAAAATGCACTGTTTATGTTTGCAAATTCCATTTCACAATGTTTTGTTTTTTTCCATGTGAATGTACCATGCGTAATTTGCATTGTTTATGCTTACAAAATCAATTTTACAGTGTTTTTTTCCCTATGTAAATGTAACATGCACATTTGATGAATGCAAGATGAGTTATCGAAAGGGCCGAATGTAAGACGGGCCTGCGTGCCCAATTTGTTACCTTTTAAAATAAAGTTCGTTCGTTCATTCGTTCGTTCGTTTTGTCCTGTGTGGCTGTACCAGGTTCTGCACTAAAAGGGGAACTGAGAATATTGAACTGTGGCTCTAAGTTCTTGAAATCTTGGAATCTCCATCCAAATTCTTCAATCTATGCATCTAATTGGGCTTTGTACTTTTCAGTCATTTCACCAGAAATGGTTTCTTATTTCAGCAAAGGGAAGTGAAAAAATCTTTTTTTCACTTGTTTGTCTGAAGAACAGTGAGAGTTTTGCCTGAAATAATTTCACATGTACATACAATTCATGTGCAAACACACCATTGCCCTGAAGTTTGACAATCAGTTCATTTAACGTTTCCATAATTTCAATGTCAAACATAAAGACTAACTTCTCTCTTTATTGACAATGTTAGTATGTAAGTCACATCCAATGCCCTTCATCTCTAGGAACATCACTATTTCTTCTCTGAGTTCCCACACTCGCCTCAACATCTTGTCGAGACTCAGCCATCGAACACTGGTGTGGTACAGGACATCGGAATTTTCAGTTTCCAAATCGCCTTGAACTGTATGTGATTAAGTCCTCTTGATCTGATGAGGTTGATGACACTGACAACAGGGTCAATAACATGCTTGATATTCAAAAGAGTTTAAACAGACTTTCTTGATGAATCACACGGTGAAGTGGTAATAATGTATGGTCTGGACATTCTGATTTAAGCTTATCACTTATCACCTTAACCAGACCTACATTTTATTCCAGTCAAAGCACGAGTTCCGTCAGTTGTAACACTTGCCATCTTGTTCCAAACCAACCAGGTTCTTTCAATACAGTTAGTAACAGCATGGCCTGTGGTTGTGTCTATGAGTGACTCAACACTCAGTAACTCTTCAGTGAGTTTGAAATAAGTGTTTATTCCATGTATAAATATCAATAATTGGGCAATATCATGTACATCGGTGCTCTCATCCAATGCAAGAGAGTACTACAAAACTTGTTTACTTGCATCTTGAAGTTTATGCATCAAATTGTCACTTATTTTGTCAACACGTCTGACCACAGTTCTCCTTGATAAAGTAATTTTGTCAAATTTGTGTTTTTCTTCTTTACACATAATGTTTGCTGCATCTAGCAAACATTCCTTGATAAACTCGCATTCGGAAAATGGCTTGTTCTGTTTTACAATTCTGTGTGACAGCACAAGACTAGCTTCAGTTGCAGCATCTTGAATTGAGGACTGTTTAGTGAAAACAGTTTGCTGTTTCTCCAAATTTTTAACCAACTCAAGACATTTCCTTTCCTTCCCTTCGGTTGTTAAATTGTATCCGAAATCGGAATGTTTTGTTTGATAATATCTTTTTAAATTGTACTCCTTGAAGACAACCACTGACTCACGACACAACAAGCAAACTGATTTGCTACCAACTTTTATAAAACAGTACTTAGTTGTCCATTCATCATTAAAAACACGGCATTCATCTTCAATCTTACGTTTGTTATTGACACTCATTGCTTTAATAACATTCGAACAGTTAGAATTATACAAAACTTTAAAACGGAAATGAAACAAAACCTGTGTATGAAAATAAAATATTCGGAAAACAAGTAGTAAACTAGGAATAAATTTCAGATATATATCAAGACTACTACAACAAATAAACTAATTTTAACATTGTAAATGTGGAAATAATTTATAACAGTAAAAGACATTTTAATTTAATATTTTCTTGCAAAATAAATCATTTTATTCACCGGAGAAATATACGTTTTTTCATAAAATCATCCTTATTAAATTTTTACATGTGGACAAATATTTATCTATATAAAAATCAATAAATTCGCATTTCAGCATTACATGGTTCCAAATGTTGCTGTGTGTAGCCAGGGGCCGGGTTGGGGTGAGCGCCCAACCTTGCATAAACACCCTAATGGCTCGTGCATTCATCACCTATGCAGCAAAAGTCCAACTCCTGGCCTTCTCGTAGCGGAGTTGTTTTAACTTACAGGAGAAAGGGCGACGGCGAGTCAGTGGCGCCGAGAAATATCCAGAATTCTCTAGATGTATATGCACGTACATGCATGCGTAGAAATGTGTGTGCTTGCCTACACACCTAATCTAGAATAAAACCATAGCCTGTTCTAACAAAGGAAAGGTGCTGAAAACGGCGGCAACAACCCAGGAGGCGCACCACAGAAATCCCACCAATCACACGTAATGAAATATGTCGACTACTGCTAAATGTTACGGTGCTCGCCATGCTTTGGACCCCCAGGCAGTGCCGGGCCATGTGCCTCGAAAGGGTCCAACCACAGCTACTGGAGGTCCTTCTCGGATGTCCTGTGGAGCCAGGACACCTGAGAATAGAGCGTCTGGCCATACCAAACAATGACTAAAACTAATGCACTGGAATGCGGAGGGATTCGGCAACAAAACAATAGAACTAGAAAGCATCTTGGACCAAGGAAAGGTAAGCGTATGTTGCTTGCAAGAAACTCACCTCAACGAAAACGAAATGATGTCTTGGAAATTGCCAGTAATAAGAACACTACTTTCTGAACTTAGCAGCAAGCATAAGGTTACCATACAGTGGATGCCATCCCACTGTAGAGTACCCGGAAACGACAGAACTGATCGTTTGGCTAAGGAAGGAGCAAAAGAAGAACAGCCTGATGTGCCCGTTACATACCACCAAAAGAAAAGAATGATCAAATCAGTCAGAAGGCAACCAACACGTGCTCAAGACGACTACCACATAATGGACAGACCAGAACAAGTCTTTATTCTGCTCCTCAGAACAGGACACAATAGATTACGCAACCACATGTATACAAGATTCAAGGTTGGTGAATCAGCCATGTGTACATGTGGATTATCGTCGCAGACAGCAGAGCACACACTCAAAGACTGCCCAAAATAGAACATGTCTAGGCAAACCTTCTGGCCTAGAGAGGCGACAGTGGAAGATAAACTCTATGGACTGCTGAGTGAACTAAATAGGACAGTTAAATTAATACAAGAGGCAACATTGCAGTTATAGACATATTTAAGGCGAACGAAAGAAGAAGAAGAAGAAGAAGAAGCATTACTTTACGAAGGTTAAGGACTGTTTACAAAAATAGGTAATTAGAAAGAAATTTATCAAAAATGTTAAAACATTCATAACAGTACATGAAATTCTTTAAAATTCAACAAAATAACTTAAAAACGAAGTAAATTTTTTTATTCCTAAATGCCCTCGCGGGCCGCATAAAATCAGTTGGCGGGCCGCATGCGGCCCGCGGGTCGTAGTTTGCCCACCCCTATCATAGAAGAAACCCCCAAACAGGACATCGTGATTGTGCTGGGAGACTTCAACGCATAAATAGGTAGAGAGCAAACTCATTAAAAAGTGGCCGGTATGATAAGCCTACATACAACTTCAAATGATAATGGATGCAGAGACATCAATCTAGCAGAAGCCAAAAGACTGCAGATTAGCAGTACCAGACTGCAAAGAAAGGATATTCATAAACAATTTGTTCCAATTTGTTACCTTTTTAAAATAAAGTTTGTTCGTTCGTTCGCTCGCTCCTACTGCTGTTTCTTATCAATGATGATTTCTCCTGTCAAGGTTTTCAGTGGTGCACTTCTTTTGATCATTGGACCACATGATTTCTTTATCCCTTCATGCACGCTTCTGTTTCTCTTATCACTAGGGATTTGAATAGACGCACATAACTTGATCCAATAGTCATGTGCACACTGCCTGGCAGCCTTTTGCACATCCTTCCTAACTTTCTTCAGCTCACTGAGAGTGTTACGCGTTTTTCTTTCCCTGTTTCTTAAGAGAGCTATCTTCTTTTTATCAATCAAGGGCTGCAGTGTCTGGCTGTTTGCAGCAAACCTGTACTGCCTCTTGTGATCCACGGTGCTGTAAACTCCTACCACAGTTTTATAAAGAGTTTCCTTAAGTTTACCCCACATTTCACTTACTGCACAATTGCCTGTTGCAACATCACCTTCTCTCCTACCTCAAGCTCTCTATCTTTTGCCTTTCGGTTGAAGTAATGAGCAATTCTTCGTCTGGCGTGACGTAGATTGACATTCTCTGTGTTGTAAACGATTTTTCAACTCGGCAACATACGTAGATGCAGTCACGACTGTATCATCTGTATTATCATCGGTCCAGGTTCGAAGTCACGCCTCAAGTGGTCCTTTGATCGGTCGTCCAAACAACAATGTGGCTGGAGCAAAACCTGTTGAGTGATTGGGTACTTCTTTGTAAGCGAATAGAGCTACGAGTAAATACAAGCTCCAATCCTCTGTCTTCTCCTAGCAATGTTGCGCAGGATATTGATCAATGTCCCGTTCCACAAGTCCGTTTGACTGAAGGAAATATGGTGAACTGAAGATATGGCGTGAAAGAAAAAGTCTAAATGTCTCTTCCATAAGTTTACTACGAAACTGTGAACCGTTGTCCGTCAAGATTCTTTGTGGGAATCCTAGACGTGTGAATATTCCTAATAATGCTTCAGCGACGTGTTTGGAGTCACAGCTTGGCATAGGAACCGCTTCGGCCCACATGGTTGTTGTGTCCACAAGCGTTAATATGTATCGGTTTTGCCTCTTCGTTGCGGAGAGAGGTCCGATAATGTCTACAGCCACTTTCTCGAAAGGAATTCCAGTGATGGGCAAATCACTCAACATTGCCGGTGGTGTCCGGTGTTTTGGTGATAGTTTCTAACACTGTGGGCATGATTTTACAAACCGTTGTATGTCATCCCTGGCCAAAAGTAATGAGTGGCGATCCGCTGTGTAGTAGCGTTGATGCCCATATTCCCGCTGAAAAGTAGACTATGACCCATTTCCAAGATCTGGGTCCTGTATTGAGTTGGTACAACAAGTTGGTTGAACTCTTGTCCAGCTCTACCTGCCCGTCTGTAATGAAGTGCTGACTTCATAAACAGATCACCTTTACGTGGAGGTAATTGTGATTTTGGCAGTTTTCTGAAGCAGGGATCCAAGGTGCTGTCAGCTTCTTGTGCCCTCTTCAGCTCCTCTGGTCGAGGG
Source organism: Cepaea nemoralis (assembly GCA_014155875.1). Taxonomy (NCBI): domain Eukaryota; kingdom Metazoa; phylum Mollusca; class Gastropoda; order Stylommatophora; family Helicidae; genus Cepaea; species Cepaea nemoralis. The sequence continues at coordinate 419,252 of JACEFZ010007440.1, forward strand.
ATTGGCGTAGTTGTTTCTGGGGTCTTTTTCGTCTGGGATCGAGTCGTCATTGTCGACATAGCCACAGGTTGAACGGGATCTCCCAAAAACATATCTACAGCCAAGAATTACGGGATATATTGGATCTTTCAAGACTGCTGCCTTGATTGTCCCAGTGACATAAAGAGATGCTATGCTCACCTTTGCCACCGGAAGAGACATAGTTGTAGAACTCTTCAAGGGTCCCTGTAATTCGACGATCTCCTCTGTCACCTGTTCCGGGTGAGCTAAGGATGAAACAACGCAGTCATACGATAACCCGGTATCGTAAAGACAGGTCGTTTTGAATCCATTCAGCAATATGGATTCAACAACCGGAAGCTGAGATATTGTGTCCTGATAAAGTGTCTGATTGGATGGTTCATCAGTGTTCATTCCTTTCTCTCTTGGGTTGGCCAAACATGCAGTTGTGTGTGGAGGTGGCTTCTTCCTACAATTTTTAAATGTGTGACTTCTGATTTTGCAAAATGTGCAGAATGGTTTTTCCTCCTTCAGCGCTGTTTGGGCTAAGTTTTGAGTGGTGCTCTTGGCTTTATCATTTTTCTTGGTGGCTATGTTGCTGTCACCCTCCTTTGGCTTTGGAGTTTATCTTGAGGGGTAGTGTTGGCCCAGCGTCCCTTGCCTTCAATATCCTGCTGAGATTTTTCAAATCTCTCAGCCAGGATGATGATGTTTTCTAAGCGGTCTGCCCCGTTTTGTGTCAAAAATGCTTTAATTTCATTAGACATTTTGCCCTTGAGATGATCAATAATGATCATCTCGCGTAGTCCATCGAAGCTTTCTTTGAGCTTACCTAAGCAGGCCCATCGTTGGATGTAAGATTTCAGTCTGTCATTAAGTTGTGCATAGCTTTCGCCTGGCTCTTTCTTTGCATATTTGAACCGAATCTTATAAGAGTCACCGTCCACTTCAAATCGACTCAAAAGTGCCATCTTGAGTGTCACATAGTCCTGCTGTTCCTCACGTGTGAGTCGAGAGAACACGTTGTACGCGGTTGACCTTAAAGCTTGTGACAACTTAATTGCCCATCTTTCTTCCTCAAGTCCACAGCTGACGCACATCAATTCGAAGCGTGACAAAAATGCCTCTATGTTGTCTGTCTGGTCATTGAATGGTTCAAGAGGAAACGAAATAGCTCCGGAATTAAGGTGGGAGACATTAGAATGTTGCTTTGCCACTGGAAAAACTAATGAGTTTGAGGGTGTAGGAGCAAATCCTCCCTCTAGTCTTCGGATCTCCAAGTCAGTTTCCATTCTCTTCAACTCCAGCTTGTGTTGACGTTCTCTATCCTTATCCCTGATTTCAGCTTCAAGTTTCTTTTCTTTCTCATCCATTTCAGCCTGAAGTTTCTTTTCCTCCAACTCATATGCCTGTAGGCGATCCTTCTCTTTTTCAGCTATTTCAGCTTGAAGTCTATTCTCCTTTTCAGCTATTTCAGCCTGAAGTTTCCTTTCCTTCTCAGCTATTTCAGCCTGAAGTTGTTTCTCTTTGAGGGCCAGATCAGCCTGAAGTTTTTCTCTCCTATTGAATTCGTCGGAGACATACTTAGCTAACTCGGGGCCGTCCAATCCGCATTGCTTACCTATATCAATTATCTGGGCACGAAATTTAGCAGCTTCGGCAATGCATATGTTTAATGGTTTTGTTGCTTTGCAAAAAAAAAAATATAAGTGCAGTTTGATCTGATCCGCCCAAACCTGTCACTCCCTGGATCTGCAGATATATAGCAAAGAATGCACTATATTAAACAAGTAATCACTAACTATTTCTTTTAAACCCAGGTAATAAGTTCTGATAACACCACTGAGGTATCTGACCGAAGAAATATTAAGCAACCTTATTTCATGTCTGTCTGCCAATGCTCCATAAGCTAAAGACAGAAGACATAGAAGTAACCAGAATTGTTCCACTTTTTACCAAGAAAATCTGAAAATAGACAGAGATTTCCCTCCGGATAAAGATTTTCAGGTAGGTGACGAAATACTGTAAGTTCAAATTCTTCAGGAAAAACACTTTCTCTACAAGAGAACAATGTTTAGACAGTAGATTCACACACTATTTTCCTCTGGAACACTTTATCTGAAATAGAGATACTATTTGAAAGAGTCCCTATGAATTCAGAAGAAAATGTGACCATTCACCAAATTCTCATTTTATAACCTGGAAACAAATCACAATTGTTCAGATTCACATTGATATTTGACCAAGATGAGTGATTCACAAATGTAACATGAGTAAGATAAATGCAGTTCCTTGCATGTGGTTATCCATCAATAACCAACATGATGTCTGTCTATCAGGTTTATCATCTAATGACAATATTCTAATCCGAAAAACTTTGTGAGTACAATTTATAACATTGTTTAAACAAGTACAATGAATCTTGTGCAACTCAATTTATTTGTGCTCCTATCAAGTATCACTTATTCTTTGTGTTTAGTATCCTCCGACAAGCAATCTGTTCCCAGGGTTTAGATCCCGGACGAGCCCCCAATATGTCATATATTGTGAATGGACTGGGGATCACTGGTGTGCATAACCCATATTCTGGTCAAAGAAACTGGGCCCCATCCTCTTCTAATTTTTAATAAACAAGAATATGACCTTGAATATTTCAGACTCGGTTTCATTTCGTCTAGGTGGTTGTGGTCCCTTGGGAATAGTTAATACCGGATAAGACTCTGCCCCTTCACCAAGGATCCTATAGCTCTTGAGCCCCCTTTGATAGTCTGTGAAAAGTCTGAAAAGACTTTATCAGCATGAATCAGGTGAAGAATAGCATGGGTCTTGAGCAGTCATGAGATATAGAGTCTTCTCTCTCCCCTCTGTTATCATTTGTTGAGTTTAGTAATTTGGTTAATGATTATTTAAATTACTTATACACAGATAACACCTTGTTTCACAAATAAAACAGATTTTTAACAGACATGTTGAACTGAAATTAAATCATGAGATCCGGTTACTGTTTGTGTAGTTTTATTGATTGGGCCTGTTTCTTTTGGCCTTTAGACAAAGCATGTCACACTTTATATATCGATACATGTTTGTTCATGAAGACATATAATCAATGTGTAAATGCACATCAGTACCATTAATTTTCAGCCAATCAATAAAATAATAAGTGTGATATAAGATCTTTTCATGTGGAAAGAAAATTCTAATCTTAATTGCCATATAAGTATTTGGGGTGTCCTGTCCTATCTTTTCCCTCTGAGGGATTTGGTGTGTTGGCAAGAGAAATGTCACCTCTGAGTGGTAGACTGGGTTGAGCCTGGGTCCATAGATTGATGGATCCTTTTCAGTACTTGCCAGTGAAGCTAATCTGAAGGCTGCCCTTGCTCTGGTCAATGCCTGAGGTATCTTTCCATCTCAAGTGTGGGGATCATCTTTCTCTGCCTCCCTCTTCTGGTCGCCACCAAGAACATCACTGTGTAAAATTCACATAGGTTTGTATAATCCTACCAATGTAATATTTTAGAATGCTAGTAAGAATGAACAGGACACAACAGGAAGGATAAGGTCGGAAGAAATCTAACACCCTGAAAGTAGGAACTAGTTCCCCCCTCCTCTGATCTGGTGTTGGGTTAATTTGTGATGTCAGGGATTATCATACTGTATGCATATGCTATCATTTGTTCCTGCTGTATGCATGTTCTCAGTGTACCTGGGGTTCATTGAGATGTGTACAGTCAGACATTGATAGGAGTGATGATGTGTTGTTCCATTGAGCATTGTAAGTCAAGCTGATAGGGCTAGACCATGACAAGGATAGGATGCATTTTAATAAATGGCATACAAATACAACATCTTCATCAACTCATTTTGGTTATGCATAGTGTGTATAACTGTTTCTCTGTACCTTCCAAATTACTTAACTTGTCTTCTTCTTCTCACAAATCATATCCTATTACCTGCTGTTGTTGTGGTGTTGAGTGGTGTGCTGTGTTGTGTGGTGTGTTGAGTTAACTTCTGTTGATTGGGGTTCTCATAGCTTGCACCACTTTCCCCCATCTTCATCAGTTGGTATGAGTATAACTCATCTAGTAGTTATTGTTATTCATGGACATCATACAGAACTTCTGATGTGTATTTGTTACAAAATGTAATCCATACAAAATCATGACAACAATACTGTACATTAGTAAGAGGTTGCTACAAAATGTACCTCCTCCTAATCCCCCTCTCTTCCTCTACACATTAGTTTAATCATCTTCTTCTGTTATCAGTGCACATCATGTCCATCCTGTTGGCTACCAACAGTTGGCTATAGACCGAGGTTTTATTTACCTTTTGGTCTGGACAGATTATCTAGGCCGTCTGTCACAAATGGCATCTGTGAAGCGTAACCTGTTTTAGGCAGTGCCGCTAATGAGTGCCTTGTCTAAGTGAAAATCTGACACATACATACAACTATTTTTTCTATCAAACCCTATTATTTTAATTGATGAAGGGGAAAGGAAAGATATAATCTCTCTCTCAGGTCTTTAGATTGCGAATAGGCAGAAATAAGTACGTTACAAGCGAGGCAGTGGTTCTTGTGCACTTCAGATAGCAATTTAAGCAGTTTTGATGAAATGCATAAGAGTGCGTTTGGATTCTCACCTCGTACAGTTTCTGTGATAGAATGTTGTAGTATGCATACATTAAAGCTAACAGATGTATAGAAGAACTTCAGAGCTTCCAGTTTTGAGAAAGTATGAGATTGTCAGATTTGCCCGGGGAAAAGGCTCTGTGTAGTCAGAAGTTAGCAGTCGACAATTTAACACTTCAGAGGTTTTATTTTAAATTGACGCACAAACACTGGATACCTCTACTGTACACTTCTGGGCATCAGATAGATCTGAGGACTCACACGCTTACCTCGGATTTCGGATCAAACTGCAGTCTTTTTCCGGAAAAAACACAGGTCACTCTAGCAATCTGACCGTTTGTCAGGGCGGTTGTAAAAGAAGTGCGCGATTTGAATAAAGAACGCTTATGGCAGGTCAGAGTTATCATCACGTGACCTGCCCCTTCCATTGATTTCCATAGTTGTAGACGCTGTAATTTCCAAATTTAGCTGACACATGTCCATCTCCGGTGTTATGTTGGTGTTCTTTCTCGTTAGTGCTGTCAATTGTATAACTTCCTCTGTTTTGGTGTGCAAATTTTGACCTACTGTACAATGATGGTGGATGATTATGTCACAGCCACTAACAAATAAATGTCTCTATATTGCCCAAAACTCATTGAAGTGGAAGGAAGTAAAACTATAGCTTTCAATTTTTATGTTGCCTTGTGTGTCCTCTACTCTCTACTTATTTCGTTTACTTCTACGAGTGCGAAACAATACATGCATATTTATTTATGGACAGTTTGTTAACTACCTGTAAATGTGCTGTCTTAGTGGCCTTAAGTGTCCCGCAACAGATGCCATTCTTTTATATTATGCTTATCGCATTGGAACCCACCATTTACGCCTCTTATTTAAATATTCGTTATATACTAGACACAACAGTACGGTCCGATGTGTTTGTTTGTTTCTTATTTGACCTGTGAGGAGTTAATATAAAATTATAAAGCCTAAGGGGTTTCATGGTTGGATACGAATTACGTCCCTATGTGATAGTTGTAGTTTTATGTATATAATAGACCTGGTTAATGATGACACATCCTTTCTCTCATCTAACTCTGTGAGAATCAATCAATACTTGTCAATTTGTTTATGTAAATTCGTATAGGTATCAATGGTTCTTCAGCGACTGATCATTATGTTTATCGCCCATTGATGTGCGTCATGAAACACTTTGCTGCAGCGAGGAGCTGTCGTCATTTGGAGATTTTAGGTTCGATTGCCGCTGTGTTAACTATAGCTTGCACTGTGTATGATGTCTCGTGTGTCCCCCTATCTATTTCTTTCTTCAGCTTCTATAAGCTACAAGCAGTTCTTATGGATTTGCGTGTGTGCTGTCTATGGATAGAGCAGAAAATATCTTTACACTAATCCACGTATGTCTAACCTTAATTATTACTGGTAAATTGCTCCCGGGGTTAAATAAAACAATACACTTTGTCTTCCCGACAATTTTCCATTCGACTATCCTAGAATGTTGGTGTATAACAAAAGAGGTTGTGTATTTGTTGATATAAAACGGCATTGTAAATCTTCCGTACACAGGCAGCATTTTTCATTGAAAGTGGATCCAATATAATGTAGTAATCGATTTGTGATCTACAAAAACGGTTGTTGCTGCAATGTTGTAGCGTAGATATTAAATAGATAATTACAGTTGCATTTGTCTTTCTGTTATTATTCTTCCTTCGAAATGAAACCTCAAAATTGTCCTTAGAGTACTTAGCAATTACTTTTCGGTTCATGACATGCCTGTACAGTTTTAAAAATCCAATTTTGACATTTATAAATTAAAGTCTGATAAACAGACGAGACCCAGATGTTGACGTAATTTAACACTGTAACAAAGACTCTTCCATGCAAACTTACACACTGATTTGTACCACATATATGTCTTGATTATACTTGGATTGGGTACCCTGGCAATCTAGGATCACATCATCATAGAAATGTTCATGGAGTTATAGAATCTTAAATATAGGAACGAAATTGTATACCGAACAAAAACCTCGCTACTGCACAGGCGGTAATTATAATTAAGCCCAATTTTGTCCTATTTTATACTGTTTTTCAAAGACAGTACTCCATTTGTATATTCAACTAAGATGCAGACACAAATTACAGGTGTAAAGCAATGTACAAATGACGATCGTCTATCTAATCGCATTGAGACAATCACATACAACAAAGTATGCGACTGAATACCCCCAGCATTTCTCTGACTTCCAACAAAAGATTATGTATATGTGTTTATTTGAAGTTTGACATTTCAAACTTCAGCAACACCAGAAAGTTTCCATTCAATGTCAAACTAATTTTTCGAAATATAATGTACCGATCAATAGGACACAGCCTGCACTATTTATGAGATTTACACAGAATCATTGTCTGCATTGTTATAGAGTGAATAATAAATATATAATTACACTGGTATTTTCATTCTTCGTCTCCCTCGCTCGAACTATATAATGGAACAATTGCATAGATTTCATAAACAATTAAATGTCTAATAATTTAGTGTCCGAAAAGTCACAAGCTTTGTAGCCATGATTATATATCTAACTAAACTTAGCGCAATATCTAGATGCCTTTACACGTACTTTCTCATCTGTGTACCACAATATAACACTTTCATAAATGTACAAATAGTAACGGCAAAGTGATATAGCTACCAGCGTTCACATTTTTATTCACGTGTCTAACTCCAGGCCGCTACTTACTCAATGTCTTTGTTTCTAAGGCTCGGCCGTCACTAACTCAATTTTTTCATTTGTATTAGTTAGTTAGTTAGTTAGTTAGTTAGTTAGTTAGTTAGTTAGTCGACAGATCATCCTCGTTGCACATCGAACCATTCAGTCCATAAGTGCTCGGATCCCCTCCTCAGCAAATCCCGCAGCGTGTAGCGGCTAACGACGCCAGTTCTGTGTTGGTTTATCAATCTTCTTTGGCTTCTTGCGTAGTGTTCTTGTTTGGCCACCCCTCTTTTAACTTGCTGCTCCCGCAGTCTGGCCATTGTTGTAGATTCACAGTCATCACTTGGTTCTCGCAAAAGTCTCACTTCTCGTAGAGCATTCAGAATGTCAGCCTGGTCCATGGCGCGTCCGCCCTCCACAGTAGCCTCACCTGCGAGCTTGTCAGCCCGCTCATTTCCTTGTACTCCCGCATGACCTGGCACGAAGATGAAACTAATCTTTGCCAGTCGAGACCGCTCCAGAGATAGCAACCATTCTCTTCAAATCCACCCCATCTCAATCCTCTTGAGCATGCTCATTGAGTCGCTAAGGAAACATGCCCTAGTGAATGTTTGTGTCTCGAGCCATGGTATTGCTTTACTTACTGCCATGACTTCCATAGTCAGGCTACTTGTGGCCTCAGCAATAGCACCAGAGTTCTCCTTCACAATTCTCCCTTCGGCCTGAGCCGTAAAGGCCCATGAGCTTCTCACATGTCGGACGACCGACCTATCTGTGTAAATTATAGCATCACCGTCAAGCGAATTCTCGAAAATCAACGCTTGTACTTCCGCCTCCACAGCAGCCGGATTTTCTTGTCTGCATTTTTGTCTAGTTGGATGCAAACTGAAAAGGATGTGCAAAAATATGTTGGCACTTGTACCCACTCCTCGCCAGGTTCTAAGTCCTCAAGTGAACACACCTGTTGAAGAATGTCTTCGGCTTGACCCATCCACGACCGTTCTCTTTTTAACCTGCTGCCCTTCACCTTCCTAATTTCACTATACAATGGATGTTGTGTGTTTGCGTTAACTCTGAGGTAGGCTCGTGCTCTGCAAATTTGTATTCTGTCTGTCTTCAATGGTTGGAAAATCAAGAAGGTAGCGCATCGCCTTGCATGCTGTATGTCTTGTACATCCAAGAATAATGCGCATAGCTTGATTCTGTATCCTTTCCTTCCTTTCTATCTGCTTAAGGCTGGGAGTCAGGATTGCCATTGCATACTAAAAAACAGACATGTTTTGTATGTTATGTCTGTTATGTCTGTTATGCATTTGTATTTAAGTTCTAAGCCCCGGGCTGTGCTTATGTGGTGTAGGAGTTAGCATTCATACACTTCAATATTTGCGGACGCAGAAGGGAAGTTTATTGTTAAGATTCGAATGTTGTAGTTTGCCATTATATTAAGAACAACCGACACTCATACTATTGTATATTATCAACACAGCCGCCCTACTTCCAAGGCACCTGCGTTGATTTCAAACACGGTATGCCGGAATGCGCTCGTTACCTTTTAGCCAGAGACGCTGGCAAACATGTTGCATGACTTTAGCACGACGTGGCGATCATCCCCACGTTGATTTTCTGGCCAATTATAGGTTAAGTAGTTTGGCATTACTTTCTGAACGAGAAGTCAACGTTTAATTACAACTTAATGTCAGTGTAGGGGTTGAACCGCCCACCTCGCCATCAGCGAGTAGATGTTTAATAATTAGCGTCGTAACCGTTCAATCACTTCGACATCTAACAAACAACTACCTATTACAAATGTGCTACTGTTTCAGTTTATAACAAGGATGGGAACAAGCAACATGTAATAATATCTTGACAATAAATCAGGGATAAGTTAATGATCTTTTTACACGCTTTAGGTCTCATTGGGTATATGGTGCTAGACCCACATATTATAGACAAATCAGTGTCCAGTGGGTGAAGGGGTCAGTGCCAAGCCGGCGACCTTTATTTCCGAAGACATTTCCTGTTGCCCATTTAGGCTGTGTTGACATTTATGACAATGATTCATTGGAATACATTACCCCAGGTGAGGCTTGAGGAACACACGTTGTGCTGAATAGACTACACTACAATAGCGTGTGGAATACACATTCAAGACTGTCAGCAACGCAAGAAACTATTGCAAGTATACACTTTGTAAGCAAAGAGAAACATGTCGATCAATGCAACTGAGATGATTAAAGTCACAGCCGAAGAAACAACCCAGAAACTTGCTGACATAAGTTTTTTAACATTTCGATATATACTTATTCCCTGTACCAGCGTGTTAGGAATAGTCGGAAATGTGATCAGCATTGTCGTCCTGACACGACAGGGATTCAAGAAATGTTCCAGAATACTTCTAATGGCTTTGGCGGTCTCTGATGTTCTCTGTCTCATGGGTGCAGTCAACTTCCCTTTGTATTTATACTACCAGAGTGTTCCGCAAGGGTTTACGTTTTCTGAGAGAGTTAACTATTTGCTTTATATTTTATCCACGCTGGTTAGCTGTGCTCACAGTACAGGAATTACTTCTGCAGTGCTAATTCCTGTTCTAATAACAGGGGAGCGTTTGTTAACCATATGTTGTCCATTGAGTTTCCATTTAATATTAACACCCCAGCGTACGATTATTTTAATTTCCTTTATGTATATGCTCACTATATCAATATGTGTTTTTAAATATATACTGTGTATTCGGCTTGAGCAATTTGTATTTGGAGGCGTCACTATTGGTTGGTTTACACAGACAGATTTATATTTTCGTGCTTTAGAAAGCGGATTAATCGTGTTAATCTTCAACACAACTACTTATACAACAGTAATATCAATTTCTATAGTAACTGCCGGCTGTATTGTTATTGGTATCAAGGTCAAAATAATTACCAACAGACGTAAGCAGCTCACCTCGAGTCAAGTCAAATTAACCACCACACACCTCATATCGAAGACAACGAAAACGTTACTCAGTATCTGCGTCCTGTACGTTTTATTTAATGGCTTTGTGTTTGGTTTTGAATATGTTTCAAATTCTGTGCACCTAGACCAAGAACTGAAGGATGTATTATACGAATTTGAAGATTGGTTAATGTGCCTTAACTGTGTCGGAGACTTCATTATTTACTTCGGTGTTAATAATAATTATGGATTTAGCATCATATGTCCAATGAATATAATACGCGTAAAATAGCCCTTTACTTAATATGTGCAAGCTTCTCTGAGTGACCCACCACTATGTTCATGCGACAGTGTGATCAAACTACAAAGCGTGTTATCCAGGATATTCCCCAGTACAGCCAGCTAAGGAGGGAATACTGGCCTAGTGAGACGGCACGGCATTCAACACTCTAGGGAACAAAAGACAATCTCCAAACACTTTTGACGACATAACGAGAACTCGTCTCTCGGTGTAAACATGAAAGAACAAACGTTAGAAGAAGAATTACTAGCTTCGGAAAATTAGGAACGAGTCATAGGGTACACAGTAAAGATATCTTGTGTAAAATAAAACATTGGAATTCATTATCCTAGGTGAAGATTGCGGACATTCGTTCTGCTGCATAGAAAACACTACAATAGCATGTGGAATACATATTTAAGACTGTAAGCAACGCAAGAAACTATTGTAAGTTTACAATTTGTAATGCAAACAGAATAATGTCGATCACTGTAACCGAGATTATTCCAGTGACCGCTGAAGTAACAGTGCTGGAACTTGTCCACAAGAAACTTTTTTGCAGAATCCAATAGACATTTTGACTTATAATTAGTCACTGTACCAGCGTAATGTGATCAGCATTGTCATCCTGACTTGACAGGGATTCCAGAAATGTTCCAGAATACTTTGAATAGCTTTGGCTGTCTCTGATGTGATATTTCTCACGGGTGTAAACAGCTTCTCTAATTATATATACTTCAGCAATAATATGCAATGTTGTATGTTTTCTGAAAGAGTTAACAATTTGTTTTATATTTTGGCTATGCTGTTTACCTGTGCTTACATCACAGGAATACACTCGGCATTGCTAATTCCTGTTCGGTCTGCCGGTCTCCGTGGCCAAAGGCTTGCGAACGCGGTTCGTGAGCAGCTTACCAGGCGTTCGAAAATCAGATGCGACCGATTTGTGCAGCAGACCATTTCGCGTTGTGTTATAACGTGTTGGTATGGGAGCCTGTCGTTCAGAAAGCAATAGCAAACTACTGAACGTAAAACTTGCCTAGTACACCAGCGGCGGCTGAAAAATGCTGGTGTTGACTACAACGTCCTATAAGGAACATGCAACAACAACAACAAAATCATGTTCTAATAGCAGGGAGCATTTGTTAGCCATATGTTGTCAGTTTAATGTCCATTTAATATTAACAGCCCAGCGTACGATTATATCAGTGTCACGTATTTATATACTCAGTAATGCACTGTGTGCAAATACCTGGATGGCTTGGCCACGTGGCATGGTTGAGACAGGAACACTGAACTGATCCACGACTCTGGTAATCGAGTGAAATGGCGAATCATGACCGCCCACGCTTACCGGCATGGCACATGATGGAGATCAGACAATATATAAAATTTGATCTTTACTTCTGTGTTAAAATTATCTTGTAAATCTTTGTCAGTTTTCAATTTGCACAAATCATATTTAGGGTTTCCTTTTATATACTTGACTTTCTTTAACTTTACCCTCAATGTACTCGTAATTAATCTGTGATCACTGTAACAGTCTGCATTGGTTACTGTTTTTACCGCTGTTAACGCATTTCGAAACCTGCTACTCAGGATGTAATCTATCTGGTTTTTATTCCTGCTGTCTGGACTCCTCCATGTCCATAATCTTTTAGGATGCTGGATCATTGGGGAGTGAGCTCCCTTGGCAAGATGATGGAAAACCTTTCGTCCGTTAAGACAAACATTGTTTTTTGTCCGACAAGGAGATATTCATCAACAGTTTCAAGTTATCAACGGCTTTCTGTTCACAGCCGGAAGGATACCTCTCTTTCACTGAGCCCGTCATATCCACACAGGGCAATATGATTTAGATCAGTAGTTCCCAAGCTTTTCAAGCAGAGGGTCATATCTACTATTTTCGGTAGTTAAACGGGCCACAACGTTATAAAATTTTAAAAGTCGTGCAATATCATTCTTACCTTTCTTAACTTAGATTTTAAATCAGTTTCGAAAATCGCTATTATTGTAATTAATTTGCAATTGTAACTGTTCTTCATAGCCAGTTACTTAAGTTCAGATGCCAATTTATCATTCTGGGCATAAATCTGGCGTGCCCAAAGTCATAAGAGCTGCACTGTTACTGTCGGTGAGTCTGAAACGTTGCTTGTTTTTTTTTGTTTTTGTTTTTTTTTAAATAACGATCATTGCGGAAAATGACTGCTAGAGTCCTCGCGTGCCACTTTCTGAAAACTGGCGGGCCACAAGTGGCCCGCGGGCCGTGGTTTGGGAACCTCTGATTTAGGTTGTATCTGAAACACTTAAGTACGTTTGTTTGCTTCAAAGTAGCATAGAGTATCTCAGGAAACAGCTGTTGTTTGCAATACGTCTGCATGCCTTGTGGATGCCAACACAGTGGCATCATACATGAACAATTTCACCATTGCATGACCTCTGGCAGCTGCAGTGTGTTCCATGTATGTCGTGGGAGGTAGATATGTAGCCTTATAGCAGCTTATAGCACAGATATCAGATTACATCCATTCAACTTTCATGGGAGGTAGATATGTAGCCTTATAGCAGCTTATAGCACAGATATCAGATTACATCCATTCAACTTTCATGAGAGGTAGATATGTAGCCTTATAGCAGCTTATAGCACAGATATCAGATTACATCCATTCAACTGACTTTCATGAAGTGGACGAAGACGCGGCACAGAAAGTAACTAGCCTTCAGGTCATATTCAGTGTGTCCTACACAACTCTACAACAGGATCTGCCTTGGAATGACCGTTCTCATGGTGTTGGGTCAGTACTACAGAGCTCAATGTGTGAAGTACAGTGACAGTTCTGTTTCTAACAGTGACACAATAACATTATAAGATAGACGGTGTTCTGCCAGTACTACAGAGCTCAATGTGTGAAGTACAGTGACAGTTCTATTCCCAACAGTGACACAATAAAGTTGAACAATTGATGGTGTTGTTTCAGTACTACAGAGCCCAGTGTGTGAAGTACAGTTACAGTTCTGTTTCCAACAGTGACACAAAAACTGTGTAATGAATGGATGGTGTTGTGTCAGTACTATAGAGCTCAGTGTTTGAAGTACAGAGACAGTTCTGTTTCCAACAGTGCCATAGCACCATTGTAATATGGATGGTGTTGTGTCAGTACTACAGAGTTCAATGTGTGAAGTACAGTGACAGTTCTGTTTCCAACAGTGACACAATAATATTGCACAATGGATGCTTTTGTGTCAGTACTACAGAGCTCAATGTGTGAGGTACAATGACAGGTCTGTTTCCAACAGTGACACAATAACATAAAAATGGATGCTGTTGTGTCAGTACTACAGAGCCCAGTGTGTGAAGTACAGTTACAGTTCTGTTTCCAACAGTGACACAAGAACAGTATAAAATGGATGGATGGTGTTGTGTCAGTACTACAGAGCCCAGTGTGTGAAGTACAGTTACAGTTCTGTTTCCAACAGTGACACAAGAACAGTGTAAAATGGATGGTGGTGTGTCAGTACTACAGAGCTCAATGTGTAAAGTGCAGTGACAGTTCTGTTTCCAACAGAATATGTCATCATTGTGTCACATTGTAAAATGGATAGTGTTGTGTCAGTACTACAGAGCCTAATGTGTGAAGTACAGTTACAGTTCTGTTTCCAACAGTGACACAAGAACAGTGTAAAATGGATGGTGGTGTGTCAGTACTACAGAGCTCAATGTGTAAAGTACAGTGACAGTTATGTTTCCAACAGAATATGTCATTATTGTGTCACATTGTAAAATTGATGGTGTTGTGTCAGTACTACAGAGCCCAGTGTTTGAAGTACAGTTACAGTTCTGTTTCTAACAGTGACACAAGAACAGTGTAAAATGGATGGTGGTGTGTCAGTACTACAGAGCTCAATGTGTAAAGTACAGTGACAGTTCTGTTTCCAACAGAATATGTCATCATTGTGTCACATTGTAAAATTGATGATGTTGTGTCAGTACTACAGAGCTCAATGTGTGAAGTACAGTGACAGTTCTGTTTCCAACAGTGACACAATAACATTGTAAAATTGAGGATGCTGTGTCTGCCACCACTCCACCACTCTACAATACAACAGGATCTGCCATGTAATTTACCCAAGCATTGTCATGTTGGTGTCTCAATACTGCAGGACTCAACGTATGAAGTTAACCAGACTACTGATGTAGTCACTGCTTTGTTTGCTGCAGTTATCGGTATCTTTGTCAAGAACTCCAATTTGGACAGACAGAAACTGAAGCAGAGGTACCAGGAACTGTATAACCAGGATCTGATCAAAGACTTGGAACCTGAGCTGAGGTAGAATTCTGAACAAGTTCTCCTGGCCTTGATGAAACAACCTGCTGAGTTTGACGCTTATTGTCTGCATCAGACTGTCAATTATGTCAACAGAGATGATTCCTTCCTGATATGCTCTTTTTGCTCAAAGAATAAAAATGAGCTTCGGAATGTCAAAGATATATATATAAACAAGCATACAAGAACGATCTGGAACTGGACATTGTCATGATCACTGTTGGAGATATCAGAGAGCTTCTACTGCAACTGGTCAGTGGCAGGAGAGAACAGAACCCAATGGATCAGGCTACTTTGAACATTTATTGCAACATCCCATGATGAATTAAATATGAAAGTCTTCTTGTCATATTTATATAGCTCGTCCATCTACTGTTACACAACCAGTCATTCTTTGAAACATGATCTGTGATATAGCAAACTGACCATTATAATATCTTCATGGAATATCCATCCACTGGATGCATGTCATAAGGATACTTCTTAATTGGCACATTCTTTTCCCCAAGGATATTTTGTGTATGTGGCTATATGAATTCCTCTATCATCAATGATTACTACCACTGTAAAGTGTATGACATTAAGTCACTAATACATCGTGATAATCAAACCTGGTCATAGCAAACAAACAACCGCTGGTTTTCCAACGAGTAAATATGACCTCCATTTTTGAGGAATTTGTCTATATTGAATTTCTAAATATCATTATCAATTAATGTCATGAGTGGCTGTCAGTTACATCATTCAGTGATGATGCATCTCTATATGTCTAAACTAGCATGTATATGACTTACGTTTTCAAGGCAGCGCGCAATACCTTTTCAGATTTCTGCTATATAATTTACTCAGGCAGTGTCATGTTGTTGTCTCAGCACTACAGAGCTCAACTATGAAGGCAACCAATTTACTGATGTCGTCACTGCTTTATTTGGGGCTCAACTATCTACCCGCGAGAGTTTTTTTTTTCCATTGTGTAGTGACTTTAACTATGCATTATATACTATTAGATGTAGATGTAAAACATTGGTTTTGTTCCCCGTATCCATGTATCTACTGTGTTCGTCAGGGAAAAGGCGCTGGAACCTCTTGCCCCCGGCTAGATTGGGCCCGCTAGCTATTACAGCAGCCAATCTAGGAGATGGAAAACTCCGATTATAAACCCCTAAGTTAAGGTTGATCGACGTGCCGAGGACTGAATGCCAACGGGTAAGCTGGTCGTGAACGTGGAACGTCTGGTATGCGGGCGGGGCGGCGCCAGGCGTATGGACTTCTAAGGGACATCCCCTGCCCCTTCCCTAGCAGGTAGGCTCTACTAGGGTGACCGATTGTATCCTGCCGTCATATCTAACCACCTATGCATAATACAAAGAATTATCGCCGAAGCAACGGAGTACGTGCTTTGTGCTCGATACCTTTGACAACAGCCAGCGGAGAGAGAATGAAGCTGAGAAGAAGAGGTAGGGGAGAGGGGGGAAGGAAAAGGAAGAAGAGGGCTGGGGCCAGAAGGGGTAGAAGGAAATCGGATCGTCTGGGACTCAAACATGTACGGGTTGGGTATTGGAATTGCCGCAGTGCAAAGCAACGAGGACCAATACAGGAGTAACTGGTCTACGATTTCGATGTCCTGATGTTACAAAAACTGTATACGAACTCTTTTAAGTGCCCTGGCTACACATGTTACATCAATCAAACTGGGCAGGGAAGACATGGGCAGGCTCTGGTGGTCAAGGACGGTTTACAGCATTCAATACTGGATATGAGTGGGTGGGGTCAGGAGAGTAAAGAGGTGCAGGGAATGCGAATACAAATCGGCCGATACAGCTAGAACTTGATAAATATATATTAAGTGGGGAATCTTGCATAAGCAGAGAGGGTTTGGACTGCCTGAAAGGTTCAGTGGACACTCCAGATACCAGGTATCTGATATGTGGTGACTTCAACACCCGCGCAAAGGAATGGGACAGGTCGGGAGAGAACAGATAGGGTACTGCTCTTCTTGAGGCTTGCTTGAGATGGATGTTGTATGTCTAAATGACGGGACACCCACTAGGCTAGCAATGAGACCGCGGGACCCTGACACGGCCATCGACCTGGCGCTTGTATCCCAAGAGGCGGCATCAGACATAAAATGGAGCGTCCTTGGAGACCATGGAAGTGACCACCTCCCCTGTTCTGTGCTGATACCTAAGTCCAGCACAGTTAGGGCTATAAGAGCTCGCAGGGCATTCAGTTATGATTGCGACCACTCTTCGCTCTTGGGGCGCCTAAGATCACAGGGAAGATCTAAACCAACAAGAATAATCTTTACTCAACCACCATGGTGGACACCAGAGGTCGATAATTCATGGAGGGAAAAGAGGGTGGCCATAATGAATTGGCATAGGATGCGGAGAGCAACCAATTCAGTTGACACGGAATTGTAAGAGGCTGAAAGGTATAAAAAAGTAAAGGTGCAGGATTTCAAACTTCCAGGCAGCAGAGGCAAAAAGGATTAAGTGGGACCAGTTTATCAATGAAGTCCGTGGGGATGTGCATTAAGAAAAATCTGGAGGCTGCACCGGCAGATGAAGAGACAGGTGATGCCTAGTACACATGGCACCGTTTATGATGATAACAACCGATCTATGACAACTGACAAGGACAAAGGGGAGGCTTTACTTGCGCGATTTTTAAAACAGACGGATCAGCAAGATAGAGCTATTAGAGATAACGTCAGAGAAGCCTTGTCACGGGTCACTAGGAAGGAGGACTGTGAGATTAAAGTAGTGGAAATTAGACGGGTACTGAAGCGGGCTAAAGACACACGGCCAGGCCCAGATGGGGTGATATACTCACATATGAGGAACATAAATGATGGGGACTTGGAGGAGATGGCTCTTTGTTTCAACCTAAGCATCAATACGGAGGAAATACCCCACGATTGGCTGCATAGCTACCTGGTCCCACTCCCAAAGCCAGGTAAGGACCACTCCAGACTTAATGGATACCGAATCATAACCCTGCAAAATACGTATAGCAAAGTCCTCGAAAAGATAGTAGCACGAAGGCTCCAGCAACATTTGGAAAGTCGGAATCTGCTTCCCCAACGACTCGGGAGCTACTGGCCTGGAAAGGACACCTGGGCCATATTGCAACTTTTGCATTTGATGTCTACGAGGGCTTCCAGAATAAACAAGAGACAGTGGTGGTAGCTCTTGACTTGGAGGATGCGTATAACAGGGTTAGGTATGATCGGTTAATACACACACTGTTTGACATCAAGGTCTGCCCTTGCCTTGTTAGATGGGTTGAGGCAGTCCTTTACGAGCTTAAAGTTGCACTGCGCATGGGTACCTGGACTTCTGAGCCCTGTACTATTACACCTGGGTAGCCGCAGGGATCTGCCTTGTCCCCGGTGCTCTTTAATGTCTACACCAGCAAAATCGCAGCTATTAAGACACCAGGTGTGGGTAGAATCTTGACATTTGCAGATTATGTGCTGGTGTACAGACAGGGCAGTGACAGGGCTATTTTAGCGAAAGACGTGCAGGTGGCGGTAAACAAGGTGACGGAGTGATGCAGGGACGCAGGGGCCATTTTAAACCCAGACAAGGCATCGGTTGTGTGGATAACCGGATCGTCAAAGCAGACGTTCCAGGTACAATGTTGAATGGATGTCCTCTTAGTCGAGAGAGTAAATTGAAGTACTTGGGTATCACGTTTGACAGGTGTTTGTCTTTTAAGGATCATGTGGAGGATTTGGTGGTGAAGGCTGGTAGGGGACTTAATGCATTGAGGGCTATGGCAGCAACCGGGGTAGATCAGAGGATGATGTACAGACCTTTTCAGCAGTTAATAATTTCTGTCATTGAGTATGGTTTGGGGTTGCTGACAGTATCAAAAAGCCAGCTTGAAAGGTTGGAGCGCATACAGAATGCTGCCATGCGGTTAATCCTGGGGTGCACAAAGGACACACCAATTATCTGCATGAGGCATATCCTGGCGCTACCTACAACGACGGATAGACATAGGGTCCATCAGGCCAAATGGTACCTGAGAGTTGCCGCAGACAGGGATCACCCGCTGCATGCAGCAATGGATATGGTAAAGGGTCATAGACTAAGACGAGGCAGGTCCTGGATGGCACAGGCAGAACTTTCTATAAGTCAGGTGTGTGATCTAGAGACCATCAATTGTGGAAGAGAGTGGGTTGAAGTTCCGGATGACATGACGGACTGGCACAATGTAATAATAACACTGGGTCGTGAATGCAGAGAATGGGCAGAGGGCCGCACTGAGTTTGAAGTGCAAGAGCTGATCCAGAGCAACACACATCAAGGTGACATAGTCATCTACACCGATGGGTCAGTGGTGAGAAACAGACGTTGTGGCTGGGGCTTTATTGCAAAGGCTAATGGGCGAGTCTTGAAAAACGAGAGCCTGGCATATGAGACTACGACCTCCAACATGAGAATGGAGATGGAGGCAGTAACAGCGGCATTACGGTGGCTAGAGGAGACTACTGCAACACAAGTTGTGTTCAATGCGGATTCAAAGAATATGCTTAGCAAGGTGGAGAAAGGAATGTTTCGTGTGGAATGGCTCTCGTCGTTTTAGAGATCACAGATTGTGAGAATTATATGGATATTTTGCCCTGGCGATGCGGGTGTACGGGGGAATGAACAGGCTGATAGGCTGGCAGGGAATGCATCTCTTGGTGGTATCTTGCCTATGGACAAAAGGGAGATGGTTGTGCGCTTGTGGAACCAGGTGGAGAAGGCGAAGGAACATATTGAGAACCTATATGTGGAAATGGAAACAAATAGGTATTTTAAATTCCTGCGAGAAAAAACGAACTAAACATTAACAAACGTTGCACATACCTTACAAGGAGATCCACGTGTCGCGAAATACAGGTGAAAAATCCGAAATCAGAAGCACTCAATAAATATAAAAATGAATAATAAAATAAGATAAAAAACACACGAACGCATACAGTACGACACACAGACGTTTCGATTCTAAGAATCTTTGTCAATGACAACACAGATAGCTGACGACAAAAACACAAACACACGACCTATCACTTATAGTGCACAACCTGATAATTCCATGTGGGGCAGAAAATGTGACTTGGCCAGCTGCGAAAACGCTTGTGGCGCAGAATTGAAAATGGGTTGCCAAAAAGGATTTGAGTAGCCAAAAATATGTGAACAGTCTGCTAAGAAAACATAGAAATGTGGGGACAATTAAGTCTAGATATCGCGTGGGGGGGGGGGGGGGGGGGGAGGGGGAACAGCCGTAGTGTAAACAATTGGGGAAGATGCAACAGTTATACTGTAGCGTCCACGACAGTATTAATTCCTGCCGGGTGGATGCATCCCAGATTGTTGATTAGCTGGCATTCAATTCTAAGTCTGACACAGCTATTTATTCAATTCTAAGTCTGACTTTTCTCTCTATTCCATATATGTGGAAAGAATGAGATTGCGGAGGATCGGCAGGGGTTCTGAAAGAATCTCAAATCTGAGAGGGAAGACCAGGTGAACTTTTAATCAGATAGTTGTGGGAACGATTAGTAGTATGACTGTTCGCTGGCTGTTAAACTATGGGACTGAGTACGTATGGTAATGTCCTGAATGCAGTGATGTCGGTTCTTAACTCAACTCAACTCAACTTAGGATGCTGTTTAAACCGGGTGTTTCCTACAGCCATTTCTTGTTCTATTACCCATTCTACCAGTCCGTATCCTCTTTCATTTAGCTCTTCCAAGCCTGGTTGCCTACCTGCATCCATCGCCTTGATTTCCTACTTAAGCGTTGAAATCACCTATTATAATATTTATTTCTGATTTTTTACAGTTTTTCAAAACAGACTCCATGTCATTATAAAATTTCTCTATATTTTTTTTAAAACTTCATTCACTTGTTGGAGCATATACTTGAATAACATTTATTTTAAAAGGTCTTCCGTTTAATTTTACTAATAAAACTCTGTCTCACACAGCCCAATATCCTTTAATATAATGTGATGTTTGCTTATCCACTATAATCTAAATCAGTGGTTCTCAACCGGTGGGGAATCCCCCCCCCCCCCCACCCTCAAGGGGGAATTTTAGGGTTTAAAATTATTTCTAGATTGTGTTAACACAAGAACCGATTACTTGATATTGTTTTTCCCATCATACTTTACGGTTCTGTACGTCTCACCCTTTTGAAATTCATTTTATAACGTAAGTAGATCCGCAAATCACATTTTATGTTGATGTCTAGACTTGTTTTAGTATGTGCTATTAAATTTAGCTTCAATTATTACGTACACTGTGTAGGGGCAGGGGAAATTTTTAGGGAGGAAATACAAAAAAGAGGTGGGGGGGGGATGACGTCCTAAAAATATGGTAAGAGGGGGGGGGGGGGAATGACGTCCTAAAAATATGGTGAAGGAGGGCACGGGCCAAAAAAGGTTGAGAACCACTGATCTAAATCATAGGAGTTTTTAATTGTATCGAAATGCAAATATAGCGCGCGCGCGCACACACCACACACACACACGCGCGCGCGCACACACAGGCGCGCGCGTGCACGCACAACCATTGGTGTTGCGGATAGGGTGTACGCTGACAATGGCATGGGCGTGATCGAACGAGGGTTCGATGCCTACTTCCACTGTTATCTACGGGATTGAAAGACAGGCCAGCTATTCCTCCGGCACTCAGGCGTAAAAATGTGAACGTCTTAACAATTCGTATACCCACATACGGCTCCGGCAACAATATATATATATATATATATATATATATATATATATATATATATATATATATATATATATATATATATATATATATATATATATATATATATTTTAGCTGACCCGGCCCGGCTACGCCACCCCTGGCTGGGAGCGTCTCATTTAATTCATATAAGTAGTCATTACATTCAAATACATTCTTCTAAGCGCACAGAGTACGCGTTCTGCCCCTGCTCCCGTTCCCGTTGCTCGTCTTTTCTGAAGCTCCCGTTCCCGTTGCTCGGTGTTTCTGATGCTCCCTTTGCCGCCGGAGTGAGAACAACATCTGTACAAACTTTCATCTCAATCGGATGGACCGTTCGGGAACGCATAGAGAACACACAAAGAAAAATATATATAGTAGAATAGTAGAAGACAGTTTCCGGCTTGGGTCAAGATGGCGGGACGTGATTTCTTCTAGCTTGACTAAAGACGGTTGATCGGCGGCTTGCCAATCTGCCATCATAAAACTCCCAGCTGTTACAGAATCAGATTTCTGGCTCCAAATGTTTGACGCTTCGCACAAACATAGAGAGCCACGACTTAGGCACGAGAGGAAAGACAGGTAGAAGATAATAGAAGATATAAAAATATGGTATATGGCCAAAATATTGGAAGAGAACTATCTTCATTCCATTAACTAAAATGGGCAACCTTGAAACTACTGAACGCAGCGGCGTATTTGCTAAAATTAGACGTTGTAGAGCTGGAGAACTCAATACTTACATTCACGAGTAGAGATATATCAAAGACACAAGATATCATCAACGTGCTTGTCTCGAGGGAGGACTCAGAATCTACACAGCCCACAACTACAGCTGTGGACATCACAGCAGACAATGTTTCTCAATTAACACATACAATGAATGAACAGGATAATACCATCAACACGAGGTCAGTTACCCCATCAGTACTCTTGGCCATTGAATATCCAATGGAGCACCTCCAAAACAACGTTGAGACCAACGTAAGAGTAGCAGAAGAAATACCAGCCTTTGATAACACGCCAACTATCAATGGACAATTGTGCGATTGTCGTAGACGCATTAAGGTAATAGAACAGTCCTTAAAGGCACTCACTGCTACTGTGACAGCGAACATTGAAACTAATAGCAAGACCAGCAGTGACTACACTGCTCTCACAGCAGAAATCACGCTCCAGGGAGAGGAAAATCTATTGCTAGAAAAACAATAGAAACTTTACAGCACGAGTCCACCACCAACACAACTGAACAAGCGTGTAATTCCCAAGCAGCTGTATCAACTTCGGAGAATCTTGAAGCCCAGTTTCACCAAAAACAAATAACACAACAAGACGCGAAAAAACCCCAACGCGCAGAGGAAGATAAAACGCTATAAGCAGTCCATCCCATTGGTGTAAAAATAAGAAACAGATTCGAAGTGCTTCAAGAAAATTCGTAAGAAAACGTACAGTGCTATAGTGCACTGCCAACAGACAACACACGCCTCCAGGAAACACAGGGAGAGTCACATGGAGACGTACAGACTGCTGCTAAATGGGAGAAACAACGGGCAAGGCGTACTGACAACCAACATGTGCAGACAGCTCGACCCGACTGTACACACATTATAATAGGCGACTCTTTAATGAAAGGTCAATACAGCGACCGGATGGCCACTTCAGACAAAGACATTGTTTCCATAATTCCATTGCCTGGGGCTGGTGTTGACCGGCTAACAGACAAGATTAGGAGGTTGGCTGTAAATCTTAACGTAAAAAAGGCAAGCGTTCATGTTGGTATCAATGACACCATGAACAACCAGCAAATCACAACATCTCAACTTTTGGTGCTCTTGAACGGATTACGTAACACTTTTCCTAACTCGTTCATTTTCTTCTCCTCCATCATATTACCGAGTTATGGATTCCAGCGTCGTCTAGCTGACATAAACAACAACATATTGCAGAAGCTTTGTTCTCAAACAACATACAGTTCATCAAATACACACCTGTGTTTACTTCACAGTCTGGAGCACCTAAACAGCGACTTTATAAGGATCAAGTACATTTGTTTACATTGGGCACCAGCTTGCTCGCCAAAAATATTAAATACCCAGAACGTACACAACCTACATCCAATACTGGATCGCGTAGGACACCTTTAGCTACACCACCTCAAACTCAAGCCAGAAGACATACTGCCGCCACATCAAGTACCAATAGGCCAGAAGAGAGCAGACCACTCATAACCACGGCACCTGATATCCAAGCCAGACGGAACATCTCCACCACACCAAATCCGTAAATACGCCCTCTTTCACACAGAAGGGAGATAATTATGAAGATACGTTCCCTCTTATCCACAGCAAGGGGATCAATCCAGTAGTAACAACAACGAGCCACACAGCCTTCTGTTAGCCACGAATAAGAGCCTGTAGTTTGAAGTCGTTACATACCCGTGAGAAATCAACAGTATCCATTCCATTGTAACCCAGAGTTGTTATACCTCACACGTTTTAGCCCAGCTTCACTTCGTCAGGCACTTATGATGTCGCTGTACCAAGGACCAAAACAGCCTGGTATTTACTAGCAATTCAGCACAAAGCAACACCGGATCTCGGTACAAGAAAGAGCCTCTCCTAGAAAGTTTATGCGCATACTTGGTTATTATTTTATATAGCAACGTATTAGATTGTACGTGGCTGTAAACATTGACTCGTATTGAAGTCACAGAGATTGACACTTAGTTAGATATCTTATATAATACTTTTTATCGCGTTAATACTCTGAGTGAGGGGGTCTTCACTGATCATCCTTACTTATCTTTATACTATTGTGTGTGTGTGTGTGTGTGTGTGTGTGTGTGTTTTATATTAATAGAGATATTACTGTTTCTCTGTACTTTAGAGTGTGTATTTGTTATAAAGGACGTAAGTTGTATTCATTTTATGTTTTAAAATATTAATGATTACGCATT
Organism: Cepaea nemoralis; assembly: GCA_014155875.1. Lineage (NCBI taxonomy): Eukaryota > Metazoa > Mollusca > Gastropoda > Stylommatophora > Helicidae > Cepaea > Cepaea nemoralis. Next base: position 443,839 of record JACEFZ010007440.1, read on the forward strand.
GCTAAAATGTCTAATAAGTACGAACACTGGCTCAGTAATAATGTGCTCAGAATCGGGCATTTAAATATCTGCCATCTATTAGGGAAGCTGCCTGAACTATCACTTATAGTTAATCAAAATTTTCACATGTTCGGCGTTAGCGAAAATCGATTAAATAGCAACATCTCAGATGATGGCATCGCTATCAGAGGCTTGAAAACCATTAGAAGAGATCCCTATCAGAAACAAGAGACAGGTATTGCAGTTTATATTTCTAACTCGCTTAACGCCCACCGTAGGCTAGATTTTGAAACCTGTGAGATTGAGTGTGTATGGCTTGAGGTTAAGCTTCAAAATCGCATACCCCTAGTAGGTGGCTATCTTTATCGAAACCCCAGTGCAGGAAACATCTGGTATGAAAAATTCACCACTATGATGGATGTAGTCTTTAGTAATGCTAGAGAAATAATACTGCTAGGCGACTTCAACATAGACACTAACAAATCAAACAAAACATGGGAAAACATAATAGAGTCATATAACTTCCAACAGTTAGTCAAACAAGCCACTAGAATAACAAATTCATCTGCAACACTTATAGATCATATCTATAATACGTGTGCTGACAACATCACAGAATGTACTGTACCTATTAATGCAATGCACTACCCAGTATGTTGCACGTGGTCGAAAAGAGGTACCAAAACTTCCCAAACACAAACATATAAGTATAAAATATAGAAATTACAAAAACTTCAATCAAGTTGCCTTCTTACAAGACTTGCTCAACTCATCTCTGGACTATGTTTACCAGCTTCCTGACCTAGATGATGCTCTGGACCACTGGCTGAAGACCTTTCTAAGCGTATTTGATAAGCATGTTCCATTTAAGGAAGTTCGTGTTAAACATCACACCCCATGGATCACACAGGAGGTAGTTGAACTTATGAGAGACCGGGACAGGGCACATAAAAACCAAAGATTTAACTATGTACCATAGTCTGAGAAACGAAGTTCAATATGTTATTCGAAAGGAAAAGAAAAACTATTTTAAGAACTTAATAATAGATAAAACCAACACTAAAGATATATGGAAAGCAATTAATACCTTGACAAACAAACACAAATCATCAAATTCGTTACCATCAAATCAGGTTACATGTGATCGATTCAGTAGTTTCTTTCAGTCTGACATAAACCAACTGAAGGCCGCATTACCAGATGTGCCTCATGACATATCTTTATTATCATCATTCTGTGACAGCAAATGCTATGGGGACATTCCCACAAACATACCGCTAATGACGACTACTTAAGTATTTATTCATCTCAGTAGCCTAAAAAACAATAACTCATCAGGACTAGATGGAATCAGTAATCGGATCCTTCGCTATGCTGCACCAGCGATCTGCGAGTCACTAACTTGTATATACAATCAATGTCTCACCAAAGGTCACTTCCCATCAGCCTTTAAAATCGCTAAAGTTTATCCTCATTTAAAATCTGGTTCATTAGACGATTGTATCATGAGTAATTATAGGCCAATTTCCATATTATCCACTTTATCCAAACCGCTAGAAAAGCACATCCACAAAACAACACTAGAGCACTTAGTTCACCACAAACTAATAGCTGACAGTCAGTCAGGATTTCGGCCAAAATATTCCTGCCATACGGCCCTAACAAACATGATAGAAAACTGGCATCAACAATACTCTATGTGGAACGACGTTTATAGACTTTTAAAAAAAGCATTCGATATGATAGATCATACTATCCTAATTAAAAAACTAGAAACAATGAAAGTAAGCTTTAATACAGTGACATTAATAAACTCATTTTTATTAGACAGAAAACAAGTAGTATCACACAATATATCTCTATCTCAAGCTATTACCATTAATATTGGAGTACCTCAGGGGTCTATACTTGGCCCTTTGTTATTTGCCATTTATATAAATGATCTTTCCTTATATCTGTCATCGTCCTGCGATTTATTTGCAGACAACTGCACAGTATATACAAACGCTATTGATCGTAATGTTCTATAATTATCCCTGCAGCAGGACATAAATAGTGTAGTTAACTGGAGTCATGCAAACCGCATGCAAATTAACATTTCTAAATCAAAATATATGTTAATAGGAACAAGGCAAAGACTTCACACTCTAAACTCGCAGGGAACTCTTCAGCTGCATATTGGTAACACACCTATAGAAAGTGTAACCGAGCACAAGGCACTGGGTCTTATCATAGATCAAAATCCATCCTTTAATTCCCATGTTCATGCTCTAGTTAAACAAATAGCCAAACAAGTATACCAACTTGCCAAAATTAAAAACTTCCTCGGCGAAAGCACAAGAAAGATATTCTATACTTCCGACATACAAACACATATTGATTATTGCTCCACAATCTGGGATGGATGCTCCAAATCAATAACAAAACGCATTTATTCGCTCCAGAAAAGGGCAGTGCGTCTAATAAATGGTGATAAGTTTACAGACAATTCTAACCTACATGAACGTCTTCAGTTACTGCCACTCCACAAACGCCTCCTTTTTAATAAGGCTAAACTAACACACAAAATTCTATTTCAAAATGCCCCAAGCTACCTTTGGCCATTGTTTAAATAAAACGTAAGACATAGTGAACGACTAAATATACTTCATGTCCCTAAACCTAGGATAGACTTATATAAAACAAGCTTAGCATACTCTGACACTCAGTTGTGGAATAATCTTCCATAAGAAATCAAAGACACCACCAATCATTATACATACAGTTTGAACACTACCCCAAAACAGACTACATGCCCCCTTAAAAAAGCAAACAGCAACAAAGACAATAATAATGGTAAATTATCTCGAGCGACAACTAGCCAGAAAAAAAAAATCATTCCCATATGTGTGGCACGTTACACCCGCCTTGGGTATTTATGATGCCCATGTTAAACATTGCCTCAACGAGTCATGTATTATTGATTATTTTTCATGCGTTGTAATGCTTACTGTTCTTTTGCTTCATAAGAGATGTTGAATGAAAGAATGTATGAGAGGAAATAGAGAAGAAGGGCAGAATGTCAGACGGGCCTGCTTGCCCGGTTCTTAACCCTTTGAAAATAAAGATTTTCGTTCGTTCGTTCGTTCCAAAGTGTAGTAAAACATTTAATGTGATGTCGAAGAGAAATAACAAAATGAGTTATAAAATTTTCACGTATCTAAAATAGATCCATTATTTTTATGAAAACTTTGAAGATGCTTTAAAGTTGTTATCATTTTGTTTATAACGCATATGACTGTAGATAACTTCTTTAAACATTTTGTAAAACTTAAAGAAAAGTACTAAATTATTTAAACTACATAATATAGCAATGCTACTAAAAGTAATGTCCCGTTATATAACTTTTGTTGTTAAGTCCCCTTAATTATACGTTTTTCCTTTTAATATTGTTTTATTACGTACAAAACTGTTTTTAAAGTAACTAACTATGTCAGTTGTATCCGCGGGTGTGAGAAGAACATCTGTACAAAATGTCATCTCAATCGGATGGACCATTCTGGAACGCATAAAGGACACACACACATATACATTGTCTTATATATATATATATATATATATATATATATATATATATATATATATATATATATATATATATATATATATATATATATAATACCTGACAAAATGCAGTGATGTAAGTCGGGCAATAACTCGTTAAATCTATTGTATGTGTCTTTGTTATTCAAATATACATACAACTGCGACAAAACAGAAACAACATTGACAAATAAAAGTGAATGTTTTAACAGATTTAACAGGAGGTTTGACAGTGTGGTGTATCATCACCCGTTCTGTTTAGGTTGCACAGTGAAATAATAACAGGATTCATGCAAGATATTCCAGGAAGCGCTGTGGGCAGAATGTAAATAACCTGTGATATACCGAAGACGCTTGTTCGATCGATGGAAATAAAACTCTGTTAACTGATTCAGTGCCAAAGAAAAAACAAAGAGGAGGTTTCGACCAGACATAGTACACGACCAGATGAACAAGTATAATGCAAATTTCCGTTCACTGAGCATTGAAGCAGCGGATCATACCACGAAATTAAACAAATAACACGATGATCCTAGTATGGCGATATATCGTCCTTCATGTTCACATTTAATGCTACATTATCTTCGGCACTGAATTAGCTAAAGAAACCAATCCTAGTCTCAGTTAATGGTACTGATCATTACAAAGATACATGTCTCCCAAAATGCAACATCCAGTTGAGTGGAAGTAGCTTGTAACAAGTCAATTTACTTGCAGAACCAAATGACCAGAGAGAGTAAACAGGAAGAAAGAAAGAAAGAAAGAAAGAAAGAAAGAAAGAAAGAAAGAAAGAAAGAAAGAAAGAAAGAAAGAAAGAAAGAAAGAAAGAAAGAAAGAAAGAAAGATAAATACCAACAATAAAAAAGAAATAAACAAAGAAACATAAAATAAAAAAAGACATAACGACATAACGGCAAAAGAACAGGAAATGATTGTAGGAAACACCTGGTTCAAACAACACCCTAGAAGATTATGGACATGGAGGAGTCCTGATACCAGGATTAGAAACCAGATTGACTACATTCTGATTAGCAGAAGATTTAGAAACGCATTAACAATAGCAAAAACAGTTCCCAGTGCTGATTGTTATAGTGACCACAGATTACTCACAGGAACATTGAGGATAAAGTTGAAGAAAGTCAAGTATATAACAGGAAACACTAAATATGATTTGTGTACATTGAGTAATGACAAGGAAATACAAAACAAATTCAACATAGAAGTACAGAACAGATTTGAAATTTTGTCTGCTTTAGAGATCCTATTCCAGGACGTGGATGATCAATGGGAAACGTTGAAGAATGCAATCAATGTGGCTGCAGAAACAACTATTCCAAAATTAAAGAAGGTGGGTCGTAAGAAATGGATGACTGAAGAAATTTTACACCTCATGGAAACAAGAAGACTCAGCAAAAATAATTCTGTAAATATGAAGAAATTCACAGACAAATCAGAACATTATGTAAGGAGGCAAAAGAAGCATGGCTTGACGAAAAGTGCTTAGAAATTGAAAGCCAACACAACAGTCAAAATACCAAATTAGTGCACAAAAGAATTCAGGAACTTACTAAAAAAAAAGAACAAGTACATCAACCGGGTGTCTAAAAACTGAAGATGGCAAAATCATAATAGAAAAAGACCAGATTCTACAGGTATGGACAGATTATGTGAAACACCTTTATGATGATAACAGAGAAGAACAGTATGATATTAGATTTAATAATGAAGGACCGCCAATTTTGGAGATGGAGGTTCGAAATGTTCTTAAGCATATGAAAGCTGGCAAGGCCCCCGGTGCAGATAACATCACAACAGAAATGATTAAAGCTTTAGAAGAATTTGGACTAGATCAAGTCACCAGACTGCTGAACACATTATATGATACTGGAGATATACCTCCTGAATTATGTAACTCTATATTTATTGCAATCCCAAAGAAATCAGGAACCTTGGAATGTGATCAACATAGAACAATTAGTATAATGAGTCACATCACAAAGATTTTGCTAAGAATTATCATGCAAAGAATGAGGAAGAAAATACAACCTGAAATAGGGTAAGAACAATGCGGGTTTGTAGAAGGAAAGGGTACAGTAAATGATGTGTTTATGCTGCGAACAGTTATTGAACGTGCTATAGAAGTAAACAAGGATATACATCTTTGCTTTATTGACTATACAAAGGCTTTTGATAGCGTTAGACATGTCAGCATGGTGGATATGCTTGCAGATCTACAAATTGATGGGAAAGACATTAGACTTATAAAAAACATATATTGGAAACAACAAGCTGCAATAAGGATTGATAATGAAGTGGGACAGTATCAGCCAATTAAGAGAGGTGTTAGGCAGGGATGTGTGGTGTCTCCAGATCTTTTTTCCCTGTACAGTGAAAATATTTTCAGAAATGTAGAGGATATAAATGGAATCAGCATTGGAGGACGAAACATCAATAAAATTAGATATGCAGATGATACAGTATTAATTGCAGACAATGAGCAGGACCTGCAACAATTAGTAGATGAGGTTGTTGTACACAGTGAGCAACTGGGGTTAGAATTAAATTGTAAAAAGACTCAGGTTATGGTCGTCAGTAGGAAGGAAGAAGTGCCACAATGTAATATACAAGTAAATGGAAATATTCTTCAACAAGTGAATCGGTACAATTATCTTGGAACAGTTATAACATCTGATGGGAGATGCCTTGAAGAGATTAGAACAAGAATCGCCATGGCGAAAGTAGCCTTTAGCAAGATGAAAAACATTCTGACCAATAAGAAGATGTCAATTGAAACGAGAAAAAGAGTGTTGAGGGGATACATAGAGCCTGTTCTTTTGTATGGATGTGAAACTTGGACAATGAGCAGTCAAGCTGAAAAGCATCTGATGGCTGCAGAAATGTGGTTTCTGAGGAAAATGCAAAGAATACCATGGACAGACAGAAAAACCAATGACCAAGTATTACAGGAGACAAATGAACATCGTAAACTGATTAGAGAAATTAGACGTAGACAGTCAAACTTTTTTGGACATGTTATGAGAAGAAATGGATTGAAGAGCTTAGCGACAACTGGCAAGATCGAGGGGAACAGACCAAGAGGAAGACCGAGAGGAAAATACCTGGATGGCTTGGCCACATGGCATGGACGAGACAGGAACACTGAGCTGATCCACGACACTGGTGATCGAGTGAAATGGCGAGTCATGACCGCCCACGCTTTCCGGCATGGCACATGATTGATTGATTGAATGAAAGAAAGAAAGAAAGAAAGAAAGAAAGAAAGAAAGAAAGAAAGATAAATACCAACAATAAAAAGAAATAAACAAAGAAACATAAAAGAAAAAAAAGACATAACGACATAAAGAAAGAAAGAAAGAAAGAAAGAAAGAAAGAAAGAAAGAAACAAAGAAACAAAGAAACAAAGAAAGAAAGAAAGGTAAATACCAACAATAAAAAAGAAATAAACACAGAAACATAAAAGAAAAAAAAAGACATAACGACATAAAGAAAGAAAGAAAGAAAGAAAGAAAGAAAGAAAGAAAGAAAGAAAGAAAATCAGACGTGCTCAATACAAAACGTGATTACAAAAACCGTTAAGAAGTCTAGAATCATTTAGCAATTTCAGGCTGCATTTCAAGTGGTTTGATGTAGTTATTGCTGTCCCTGGCACTGCGGGAAGCCACAATTGATATACACGACATAACTAATTTGATTGTTGTTATAATGGCTGCAGAAACAATTCAGCATGTTTCAAAGGAAGGGCTTTATTTATCCACCATCATTGTTAGCAGACACGGTTTTTCAATTATTCTACACTAGTTTCTAACATTGGTTGAGTGGTGGTGCGGTGGATAGCGTGTTTACTTAACGGCCCTGTGGTAATATGTTCGGACCCTCTTCGAGGCGGGATCTGTTTTAATTACAGTTACGCTGGCTCCCTGGTCGACCCAGCCTAAAATTGGTTCCATTAAAATTGTGTTGGAACTAAAGGCGATCGGTGCAATAATAACCTCATCCGTCTCGTATCGTTGACAAATATTATATTGGCACCTCGCCTTCTTGACAGACGAAAGTTTGTTACATTGTGCTTCAAAAAATGTAGAATAACTACAACCCATGACGGCAACAAGGGATGGTGCTTTAACTCTCTATAGCACAAAGCCTGGGCTGAATTGTAGAGACCATATGTTGCCCATGCAGCATGATCCCTCTCTCGGCCTGCCTAGTTTACTCCAGAGGAAAGGTGACGCCAATACATCTAGAACAAGACAAGCTACCGGAATGGCAAAGCAGTCCTGTAACCGCTCGCAGGTCGTGCTTCGATCCTAGACCAGTTGCCGACAACGGCTTTGGATCTGGTCCGCCTTGCCATGTCATTTATTATTTAGATAGCACTCCCGAGTACTATGATAAGGTTTGTACAATCCCAGATGTACTCCTCCATCCGAAGCCGTTGGCACAATGTGGGATATCGCGTTTGGTGCGCTGCCTAACATTCGGCGCTAGCAGAAATCAGACAGTACTATTTACTGTCATACGGTAGCTGAGTCATATCTGACTAAGACCAAACATTTGGCGCCCACTGAAAGCATGCAGTACCGTCTACTGTCATATGGTAGCCCAGTCACATCTGACTGGGACCTGACTTATGTTTACAAATATGGTGATAACACTGTTTACACAGTACGTATCACGACATGAAAAAAGTCCTTTACTTAACTTTGTTTTTGGCTGTTCTTGCGTATCCCTTACGGGACGTTGCAGTCAACACCAGCATTTTTCAGCTGCTGTTGATGTACTAGGCAAGTGTTACGTTCAGTAGTTTCCCATTGCTTTCTGAACGACCGGCTCCCATACCAACACGTTATAACACAGCGCGACACGGTCTGCTGCACAAATCGGTCGCAGCTGAGCTTCGAACGCCTGGTATCCTGCCCACGAACCGCGTTCGCAAGCCTTTAGCCACGGAGCCGGTTTACTTAACTACTGTTCACTTAACCACTACACCATAGCGTCCCCAAATTGTCACCCGTACATACATGAGACTAATTAGAGACCTCATCTCCTCTTGAATGACACAGCCCTGGGGCTGTGGGTATATCTGTATGTCAGTGGGTCAACTATTATTCGTGTCGACAAGGAAGATGCAATGTCCGTTACCGGAAGTCGCAGTCAACCCCTGCATTTTTGGATGTTTATTATTTACTAGACAAGTTTACGTTCAGTAATTTGACATTGCTTTCTGAACGACCGATGCTCATCCCATTGTTAAAAATCAACATAAGGTGGTGTGCACGGACGATGGTCAAACATCAGTATCTTTAACAATGATTTTACGGTTATGGGCGGGATATTAAAACAAAATACAAAGCGATAAATGTTTTAAAGCAGACAGCATTCAAGACCAAGGATGAGCATGTCTCAACGCAGTTTGATTTTTAGATGTCGAATATTTCCAACATTGCCATGCATAATTCCCCAGTGTTGGAATGCTCGTTCTTCAACAGAGAGAAGAAGCTGGGTTTATACTGTGGTAAGGCGGTCTCCCTGGCCTAGGTGTTAACATCTTTTTCCGTAATCCCGTATATTCTCGTGAGTAAAGTAACCTGCGCGAGAATCGGTAGCGGTTCTCGCCGCGTTGGTAATTTACATTGTACGTGAGCCGGTCTCTCAGAAAGCAATGGCAAACTAATGAGCGTAATTTTGCCTAGTACATCAACAGCAGCTGAAAAATGCTGGTGTTGACTGCAACGTCCTGTAAGGGATATGCAACATTAGAAGAAAGAAAACAGGCTAGCTATACAAAGTGACCACACATCCTTGGCAACGTAATTCTTCTCGTGGCTTCGACTTAACCTAAGACTATCTCATGGCTGGGACGCAATCCAACACTCTCATGGCTTGGAGACAATATAATACTCATGGCTTGGACACAATCTAAGACGCTGTCATGGCTTGGACACAATCTAAGACGCTCTCATGGTAGGACACAATCTAAGACTACATGGCTTGAACACAATCTAACACTCTCTCAAAGCTTAGGCACGCCCTCAAACTCTTTTCTGAAAGAGTTTCGCACAATAAACTTAACAAATCTATATCGCAACAATTCTACTCAGAATTATAATGAGAAAAATATGAAAGTACGTACAATGGAAACTGGTGAAATGCAGTTTGGATTTGCTGAAGTGAAACGTATAACTAATGCACTATATACATACTATGAATAGTAATACAGAGGTCAATAAAGATACATAAATTATCATGTATGCCAAGTGTCAGAAGTCGGGGTGCGGCACCGTCTAGATGAAAGTATTACTCACTGGCGAGCAAATCCAAATAGTCAAAAATTGACTAAGGGCAGAATCTATATGGCTGAACTACAGATTAAGCCCATGAATATCAAGAGTACAGCTTACAAGTGGCTCGTAACAAGATGAAATCAGCTGACTTTAATGTTCGCCAAGGAATAGGAAGGAGAAGGTTAGCTGAGGTAGATTTTTAAGTCTAGATTGAAGAATAAGTGACAACTATCCCAGTGCAGGTTTTTCTATCCTGACTGTTCCCTTCCTTGGTGTCTAAGTAATCCCCCACTGTAACAAGCTACGTGGAGGGTCCCAATTACTCCTGTCACAATTCTACAATACTATTATATAGCTCTGGCTGGGATAGGTCTTTCCTGCCAACCCTCCTCCGTTCCCTGGACTCACTGTCACTCTCTCTTTCGACCTCGGGGCCTATTCCCTGCAGTGTCTATCTGTCTGACACAAACATAACATGACGATCGTCCCAGTAACTATAATTGTAATTTTAATAACCTAATAAAGGACAGCACAAGAAAACACCAAGGCAGTTAAAACAGATAGTTCACTACAGACAAAAACAGGGACACAGAGTTCAGTTCTGACACAGAGCCTCATGGCTTTCCATCCTAGACCGAAGAGTACAACAAAGTCCCGTCAGTCGACATCTGCCTCACCAATTCTGTTCTTCGGTAGTTTCCTCCTTCCCGATCGGTTGTACGAACAACAGGCTGCTGTAGAACCAAAGCCACTGGTTTGCGAGGACTTCTCTACATAGTCAATTCACAGGTCATTTTGCACAAGGTGGGGAATGCTTTCCAATAATGGGAATAGGTTATGAATGTGAAATGGATATGGGTCTTTAAATGTCACTGACACGGATGGGTAGGACCGAGAATGAGGTGTAGGTCCAGTCGGGAACATAGGGTCAACCACTTTTTAGTTGCTGTGGGATTTGTATTGAGCGGGTACTGAAGGATGCCACTAGATCAGGACTAATCGGACATTGATTCCTTGCTTGGATTCATTAGCCTGTGGCCGTTCTGAAAGTCCATGGTTCACCTGAGAATGTCTTAAGGTGATTCTAGCGTGGCCCTACAGATCCCGTATGCTCCTTTCACTTCAAGGAGGACCCTGGAGATGACAGAGATTAGTGAGCGACTGGGCTGACTCATGCACTACAATCCTTAGGTCCAATTGGGCCTCAGGTAATAAATGTGTCATGGGTTTTGGCTTACCTAATCAAATAGATAATTGGCCCGAGTGAATGGGCCTGACATGTCAGGTAGCCCCTGGATTGGCTACGTCCTGGCTTGAGTAGACCTCCAGCTTGTAGACGTCCCGTTGTCTACCCTATGAACATTTTGCATACAATACTCACTCTCCACACTCATACCCTGCCTTTATTATTATTGGGCACATTCGTTTCCCGGCTTCCCTCTCACTTGCAATCCCTCTATTTCTCACGACCAAGCTCTTGTTGTGTTGTGTGAGTAATTATTTGTGTTTCCCCTCTTAACTAATATTATAGTATTTGGTCTGTATGGAAAGAAGTGTCGTTCCCCATTCCCAGCAAGAATAGGAAAGAAGAAACCACCTCTTCCGGCCGCTGCTCTCGTCTGAGCTGTCGCCGCAATGTACCGGCCGTGCCTCACATTACCCGTAGAACTAAATGATCTTATCGACCAGTAACTATTCAGTCCACCTGGCCACTCTATCCGCGAAAAGATGAAAGACATAGCCCAGTGGATACCCTCTTCCGTTTTAAGAAGATAGATGGGTGGAACCCGTCCCCACGGAGCCCTCCCCTCCTTCCGGCATACCGTATATATGTCGTGTTTATATTATAAAATTACAGACAATACCATGCCGAGTTCCGGCCGTAAGAAGAACGATAGCACCCGTCCATCTGCCGCCAAGAACAAGCAACATCATTTGGGGAAATATATTCCTCCGATTCGTTCCTATGCCATGCCAAGAACACGACTCTTAGCTAGATTGGTCAACTGACAACCCACTCACAATAGGGCATGACCGGCTTTTCGCCAATTCATCTTACCAGTCGAGACAATAGAGATTCACAAGCCAAGGTTTGGCATGACTAATTAAAACCCAATTATTACCTTTCCATTCCCTAGTAGTAGGCTGCACTTCTGTCCTAATCTTTAAATTAAATTGACATGCTGCAAATACCAAACGGTAGGTGTTGGAACGGACATGAATTGCACCAGAAGTTGCACTGGTGCGTATTTGGTGTAAGGCGCCCTATCGGGTTTCCCCGAAGAAAAGGCAGACTTCTAATAATTCTCTTAAGAAGAACGGGTTGTAAAAGTAACCAAGAGAACTATCTTCCATGGGGATTGAGCGAATAAGAGAACTGAGGGTTCCCAAAAGCTGTTTCCCACTGTTTACCCAAAATCAAAGAAGGCATGAGGACATGGGCCACTGGCGGTTCGCCACATAGAAAGTCGAACCCTACGAACTTTCGACTACCAGAGGTTCTGTTCGAATGGCCCCACCCTCACATTCAACCATAGGATGCCGTGAAAGAAAATCAGCTTCCACATTCTCCCTTCCGGGGATGTGTTCGCCCGTGAACTGATACGGTTGCAGGAGCAATGACCATCTCATTAACCTAGCGTTCAGTTTCTTAGAAGTTTCCAAAAACATCAGAGGTTGATGGTCGGATTGCACTTTGAACGGTACTCCATACAGATAAGGTTGAAATTTCTGTACTGCCCACACGAGAGCCAGACATTCCCGTTCGACGGTGGAGTAATTCCGTTCCGCGGGTAACAGTTTTCTACTTGCATACGCCACCAGACATAGTAACGTAGGATCATCTCGCCCTTCCTGCAACAAAGTTGCGCCAATCCCTATGTTACTCGCGTCGGTTCGTAGAACAAACGTTTTCTCCAAATTTGGGAGTTGCAGGACTGGCCTATCCACCAAAGCCTGTTTCAGCTTCCCATAAGCTTCTTCACAGCTCGGGATCCAGACTGTAGTATCTGGCGATCCTTTCTTCAGGGTTTCGGTTAACGGCGCCCTAATTTCGTTGAACTTCTGAATAAATCTCTGGTAAAACCCACACAGAGACAAGAAAGACCTAACATCTTTTTTGGATTTAGGACGGGGTGCGAGTCTGACCTTCTCAACATTCTTTTCTTCCGGAACCAATCCCCCCTGGGTAATAGTATGTCCCAGAAATTCTAAGGATTGGTAGCCAATCATGCATTTGGCTTGACGGGCGGTTAACTCTTCCTCTTTTAACCTTGTGAAGATCTGTCCCAAGGACTTCAGGTGATCCCTCAGATTGTCAGACGCGATGAGAATATCATCCATAAAAGAAACCACAGGTGGATCCTTTAAAGGGTCTAATAACATTCTCATCATGCGGGTGAACACACTGGGCGCATTGCTCAGCCCAAATGGCATCACCTTGAATTCGTAATGCCCGCTCGGAGTACTGAAGGCGAGCAAGGGGCGAACCTCGGGCTTCACAGGGATCTGATAATACCCCCGGCTTAGATCAATTTTTGAAAAGTACTTTGCCTTATTTAGTCTGGCAAACAGTTGATTTGTGTTCGGTAACGGTTCAACTTGGAATGTCGTACAACTGTTTAAATGCCTGTAATCAATACATAGGCGGTGCTCCCCACTGGGCTTCCTCAACAAGACAACCCCGGCATTATAAGGAGAAGTCGAAGGAGTGATGATGTCCACGCCCAGAAGCTTCTGGATTTCGGCTTCCAGGGCCTTCTCTTTCGAAAAGGGCACTGAATATATTTTTTGACGGACGGGGTCTTGTGTAGTCAGAGTCATATCAAACTCGACCAACCCTGTCCGCCCTGGCCGATCGGTAAGAATCTGCTGATGGGACTCCAACGGATGACAAGGTCTGTTTCTTCAGCCGACAGATCAGGACTTATATGTACATCCCTATAGGTTTCCCCAGGGTGTAAAGGATACTCCCTATCCGCTTCTTCGCCCGATTCAGTTTCCATCGCGACCGCCATAGTCATGAGTGGGAGAGAAGTACCATCGGATCGTTCTTCATACTTTTTGAGGAGGTTAATGTGGAAGATTTTGGATTTCCCCCTGATCCGGATGGCATAGTTGGTTCGGGACACAACCCTTTCCACCGGGAAAGGCCCCTGCCAACCAATCTCGAGTTTATTGGAACCTACTGGAAGTAACAACAGAACCCGTTCCCCCAGTTTAAGAGACCTATCTTTCGTCCTTCTATTGTAGTAGGCCTCGTGTCTCTTTCTGGCCGCCCTAAGATTCTGAGCTGCCAAAGCCCAACCCGTCTGGAGTTTCTTCTTTAACTCTTTGACGTATTTGTAGGAGGATACCACTTCTTCGGAAGTTTCCTCCTCTGTCCAACACCTCAATAGGGCTTCTAATGGACCCTTGATGGGCCTCCCTAATAGTAGAGTGGCTGGTGGCAACCCGGTCGACCCATGTGGAACCTCCCGATAGGCGAACAAGGCGAACAAGGCGAACAAGGGATATATTCATCCCATCTGTCTGGTTTCTCTTGAGCCAACTTTCGAAGCATGGTCATCAAGGTACCATTAAACCTCTCTACTTGCCTATTAGACTAAGGGTGGTACGGGCTGGTGTGAATGTGGTTGGTTTGGAAGATACGGAAGACTTCCTCCATCAGCTTACCACAGAACTGAGACCCATTGTCCGTTAGGATTTGGTTTGGAAATCCCAACCGAGTAAAGGTCTCCATCAGTGCATCAGCCACTCGCTTAGAGTCGATTGTGGCCAACGGTATCGCCTCACCCCTCATGGAACAGCAATCCACCATCGTAAGAATGTAAATATTCCTCTTCCTAGTCCTAGGAAGAGGACCAACAAGATCGATGGCAACTCTCTCGAAAGGAGAATTCATAATGGGCATGTCGCCCAAGTTTACTGGAGCTGTCCAGTGTTTTGGTGCCACTTGCTGGCACTCTGGGCACGACTTGACGTACCGACGCACGTCTCCAGTCATCCCTGGCCAGTAGTAATGGCAGGAAATGCGCTGGAGTGTTGCCCCGAGACCCATATGTCCACTGAATGAAATGGTGTGTCCCATATGAAGAAACTGTTCCCGATAGGCCTTAGGAACTACCTAGCTGTCCATGCTGGCTTTCCTCCACTCCGGCTCTCCGGTACAGTAACCGATTCTTCATATAATACTGACCCCCTCTTGGTGGGTCAGCACTTTCTGGCAACTGATTGAAGAAAGGAAGCAAGGTAGCATCCTGGCTTTGAGCATCTCGTAATTCCCCAGGCAAGGGATTCACGATCAAGGCCGGCGTCTACTCATCTCCCGATTGAGATCTGGTTTGTATTGCTCCTACGTACATAGGTTCGGTTGGAATCCATAAAAAGACGTAGCGACACCCCAAGATCATGGGGAAGATAGGATCGAGCAGAACGGCTGCCTGTATAGTGCCGGTAACATATTTCGATTTGATGTCCACCTTCGCAATCGGAAGAGACATCGCTACCGCACTCTTGGTCGCCGTTTGAATCTGAATAGACTCTCCGGTTAGCTGCATTGGGCTCACTAAGTGTTATGAAATTACGGCCTCGAACTGCAGACCGGTGTCATAGAGACACTCGACTGGTTGTCCGTTCACAAGTATCGTCTCTACTACTGGTGGTTTCTCTGAATCTTTGTTCTCAAGACCACTCCCTTCTACCTCCCTGGTAGACCCCTCCCCGGTTTCAACAAGACAGGCAGCATAGTCAGAGTCTTTCTGTTTGTGCCTGCAATCGGCCGTATTGTGTGTGGGAGATTTGCAGTAGGCGCACCACTTTTCACTCCACTTTCTTGTAGGAGATCCAGGTGGACTCTTACCAGAATGTTTCTTAATTGGAACTTTATCGAAAGGATCGACCTTCTTGGTGTGGGCTGGCTTAGGCTTCTTCTTCTTTCCAGACCATGTGTCTGGAGATCGGGGACTGGGTTGTGACAGTTCCCCATTATCCCCATGAGCCAGCACATACCTTTCCGCTAATGTATTGACTAAGTCTAACCTCTCTGCCCCATTTTCTAGCAAGAAGGTTTGCAATGGCTTAGGAATCATCCTGTCTGTTTAGAGGGGGTTTGAAATACTGGTGTTCTAAATCTACCAGTTTGGCCTTCAGCCACCAGACTGACTCAGAAGAAGTAGGTGATAACTTGGAGACTTGATCAAACAACATTTCAAATTGTGCTTGCGACTCAACACGGTTAATGTGTTTGGGCTTTATGCAGAATTTTAATCCGTATGCAAGGGCCTCCGTTTCAATGTTGTTGAGTACATACGACGATAAGTTCCTCACATATTTCTCTGGGTTGTCTAGTACTGACGTAGTTATCTTTTCAGTGCTCAGTGATTTGTTGAGGCGAGCATTCTCTGCGATTTTCACCTTGTACACTGTTTCTGTACATAATTTGGTGAACTTCAAGTAGCCATACCAGCTCAATTCTTTGGTGACGTAGTAGGCAGAACTGTGTGTGCGCTTGAGGTTGGCCAGTTTAGACTGGGTTTCTTCTATCTGGTTTTTTGTCAGTTGTCCCAGGTTTTTTCTTGTTGGACATATTCTGTCCGCCCTGTGAAATCGGAAATACCGGTGAGGGAATATTCCCGTCTTTAGGCATTCCTCGAGAAATCTCAGTCGACACTCCTGTACCGATATTTTACACTTCAGCTTGAGTAATCCATCCAATCGCTTCACTGTTGGTTATGGAAGGCGACGTTTCAGAAATTCAAAACAATGTTTTCCCGTGATGAATTTGAATAACGAAGACACAAACAATAGATTGCACGATTTATTGCCTGGCTTATTTCGCTGCATCTCGTCAGGTACATAATGCAGAAATCACACAACTTACGTGAATTAATTAGATAAATCCTTCAAACTGAAATATACACATGTTCGCACAGTAATGTCGATTGTCTACCACGGTAATTTTAAACTGACTAACATGTCTTTCTGCTTACACAAGGACGGCTTACGAAGGTTGATTAGTATAGCTTCAGCAAACTTTAACAATCGACTACTTCGTGTGTTGAACAACACACGGAAGGTACTGTCTCTTTCAACCACGTGACCACTCTCGAGCACGTGTCTCCCGACCGATGAAGCCAGACTTTTCCGGTGTGTCGGCCTGCCTAGGCTACCATCTTCTGTGTGTAGTATCTTGTCCAACCAATTCGGAATATGTTCCGAAACCCTGCAATGTAACTGTCGCTCAGTTCTGCCTATGTAGATGGCTTCGCACCTTTTCATTGTGTGTCCCCTCCAGAATAAATTATTGTCAGTTTGTCGGTTATAATTTTGCCAGATCCCTTCCTTCTCATCTCACTTACGCCTAGTATATTCATTTTCATGTTTTCCATTTCTCTTAGAACATTGTTCAACTTTCCTAGTTTATTTAATGTCCTAACATTCCATGCTCCTAATCTAAATTTATTTAGTTTAGTTATAGTTTTAGTTTTGCCATAAATAGCTCGATGGCGGTCTGGTGTCACCTGTGGCTCATGACTGTGCCTACCGGACGAGGATGTCTTAAGACAGCCATTAACGTCGTTCACTATTTTTGAAATTTGTGTCGCCATGAAGTCTTGGGAAGATAATGTGGTGGTTTCCCCTTGCCTTCCACATTCACATGGTGGTCTTTTAACTCTGGCTTTGAAAGCCATTTCCGACTGTCAGGACAAGTGAGTGCCCTGTTCTGCTAAGCTGCAGCGTTGTCCACTTATTCTGGTGGATACTCGGTCCCCAGAGCTGTGTTAGCCACACCGTGGTGTGTTTCCGTCCTCTACCTCTGGGAGGTGCAGTTGGGATGTTCCCTTCCTAAAGTTATGGTCTATGACCAAAACTCTCCAGTACTTTTTAGGGATCACCAATGGAATTAAAAGTATATCAACTGAACTATGATTTTTAAAAAAACTACAACATTTATTGTCTATCATTAGTCATGGATGATTATCATGATGGTTGTCCATAAGATGATTATGAAATCGTATAAGTTTATGCACTACAGTAATCATGAAAGTGAAATGATTAATGTAAAATACATAACTCTGGATCCTATCTGGATCAGTGTCCGGGCTCTAAGAGAGGTTCTCTAACAGCAGTTATGTTCAGTTCAGCGAACATGTATGGTCACATCTCCCCACAGCCGGACGGTGTTCAGAACCGCAATGTTCTGTCCTGTCTTCCATAGTTATCACCGCACGGGAAACTGTGCTCCTGTTGAGGGCTTGGAAGAGATAGTCAAGAATGTGTATTATCTAGTTTTTCATCAGTATAATCCTACTTAATACATACAAATCTAGGAATGTCTCTCTTCTAGCTCTACATCGTTCAATATCCTCCTGCTCTCTACACATCTCTCTCATACTGTCTTGTCTGGGAAGGACTTTTCCAGTCTAACAAGCCTGTAGTAATTACAATTCCTGCCATCCCTTCTAATGTTCGTCATGATGAATGACGTGTCCTAAGTTCATGTCCCTACTTCCAGCAGACACGTAGTTCCTCACAGCCAAAGTTAGTGGTATCATAAGAATATTTGATCTTCAGGCTTTAACTGCCGTGATCAACCTTTGTGCTGGCCTCAGATGAGTTATGATGCATGCTCGTGTATCCCACACTAAAGGCTAAGTGCACCATGCACCCAATACCAGTTATGGGTAAGGTCTGCATCATTACACTTCTGCGTAAACCACAATCAATCGACAATATGTCTAAGTTCGCTGCTCGTAAGAACAGACAAGCATAACACCAACTTCTCCTAGTGAGTACACATATAACCAATTGCATCTCAAAACCCAAATACACATAAAGTATGCAAAATTCAAAATAGACATATGATACTTTTACGTAATAGCATTATGCAAAGATAGTAACAATATTGTTTACATAAATATGAGACATATAAACAAGTCTCATTGAAGTAACCACTCAGGACAGCTGCATTGCTGGTTTGCCCTTTTTAGTCACTACTTAGCCACTGTCGTGGTAGGAATAAAAGAAATATAGTCAGTTGACTATACTCTATACGCAAATGCCAACAACAAAAGGCGACTAGGCTAGTTTACACAGAAATGACAAGCATCTGCTAAGTCACATTTATGTATACCTAGCCAAGATCTGCCTAACATAAGGTTTCTACTTGTATAGTAAGAATAACACTTATAGCAATGTGATGTAGTACACTGATCTGAGAAAAGATAGTGCACACACAAGTAACCTGAGACAATGATAGTTCTTAAAATAAACTAGGTCAGATATAGACTGAAAATCAGTACATACATCTAAAAGACTGGAATAGTTACTGAGAACTAACATTACTAGGGATACAAACGTATACAAGGACAGTTCATACCTGTTCAAATTTCTGACTTATTCTGACTTGAAACTTTCTAAGCCTAGCCTATTTATTTCGTTTTCTTGATTAGCTTATCTCCTGAGGTGTCACCCTGTCTGGTACAAGCCACAATTCACATTCCCACTTTCCTGCTTTTAATTGCCTTCAGACACCTCACACCATATTTTTCTGGATCCAGGCTGAATGGTTTAATATCCTTCATGGATCTGTTTCACACATATCTTCAGTGCAGACTACATTATCTCCAGGCGTGTCCAGTCATATATTCTGTCTTAACAACTGGCCTTCACAATATGGTCACACCTGGACGGTTTTGAATTGCCAGCCACAGATTAGTTTCACAGTCCATTGAGTCTGCCCGTCAGTGGGGTGTAATTACCATTTTAACATGTACCACCTTGAAGCTGGACTGGCTGGGTAGCTTGACGGCCCCATTTCACGTCTGCTCTCCATCCATCCATCATGTGCCATGCCGGCAAGCGTGGGCAGTCATGTTCTGCCATCTCACTCGATCAACAGAGTCGTGGATCAGTTCCGTGTTTCTGTCTCGACCATGCCACAAGGCCAAGCCATCCAGATACTTGTTTCTAGGTCTTCCCCTTGGTCTGTTCCCCTCGATCTTACCAGTTGTCACCAAGTTCTCCAAATCATTTCTTCTCATAACATGCCCAGAAAATTGTGACTGTCTACGTCTAATGTCTCTGATCAGTTTACGATCTTCATTTGTTTCTTGAAGGACTTGTTCATTGGTCTTTCTGGCTGTCCATGGTATTCTTTGCATTTTCCTCAGAAACCACATCTCTACAGCCATAAGATGTTTTTCAGCCTGGCTGCTCATTGTCCAAGCTTCACATCCATATAAAAGTGCAGGTTCTATGTAGCATCTCAACACTCTTTTTCTCGTTTCAATTGACATCATTTTATTGGTCAGTATGTTTTTCATCTTGCTAAAGGCTACTTTTGCCATGGCGATTCTTGTTCTAATCTCTTCAAGGCATCTCCCATCAGATGTTATTACTATTCCGAGATCATTGTACCTATTCACTTGTTGAAGAATATTCCCATTTACTTGTATATTACACTGTGGTATTTCGTTCTTCCTAGTGACGACCATAATCTGTGTCTTTTTACAATTTAATTCTAACCCTTGTTGTTCACTGTGTGTAACAACCGCATCTACTAAATTTTGCAGGTCCTGTTCATTGTCTGCAATCAAGACTGTATCATCTGCATATCTAATGTTATTGATGCATCGTCCCCCAATGTTGATTCCTTCCATATTTTCAATATTTCTGAAAATATTTTCATTGTACAGGGAAAACAGATCTGGAGACATTACACATCCCTGTCTCACACCTCTCTTAATAGGGTGATATTGGCTTACTTCATTATCAACTCTTATGGCAGCTTGTTGTTTCCAATATATGTTTTTTACAAGTCTAAGGTCTTTCCCATCAATTTGTAGATCTTCAAGCATCCTTATCATGTTGACATGTCTCACTTTATCAAAAACCTTTGTGTAGTCAATAAAGCAAAGGTGTAGATCTTTGTTTACTTCTATAGAACGTTCGATTACGGTTCTCAGTATATACACATCATTTACTGTACCCTTGCCTACTACAAACCCACATTGTTCTTCTCCTATTTCAGGTTGTATTTTCCTCCTAACTCTTTGCATGATAATTCTTAGCAAAATCTTCGTGATGTGACTCATTATACTAATTGTTCGATGTTGATCACATTCCAAGGCTCCTGATTTCTTTGGGATTGCAATAAATACAGAATTACTCTGCTCTGCATGTGGTTTAATTATCAGTTCTGGGTCAGGTTCACCTGCCCTCAGATTGGCATTCCACACCTTGTGTTTATTGAGAGTCAAGAGTCAGTCTTGCATAGCCACCAGGCCATGTCCGTGTGCACAGGACCGTATTTTATGTCTTGTACCATGAGTGTTTTACCTTGCCCCAGCATTCCTTATGATAGAGAATTTCATTCCTTCTTCTGTAATTTCTCTACATGGTCCATCAAAAGTGAACCAACAATGTTCTCGGATGTAAATGCGGCATTCCACGACACCAAGAATGTGTCGTGTCTCTACTCTCTCTATATTTAATTAATTTGTCCCGACACAGTCTCCTACTATTGGCTTGTGGTGTGATAGCCTTATCACATTATGTAGGACCCAGAGAAAGGAGGAATAGGTTGCCAATCTTTCCCTGACTTTGGCAAGCCACGAGCCCAGGTGTCGAACCCCTCGGACGGTACTCATGACATTACCAGCGCAGTTCACCACCAACTTCGCCAGCGCGTGCAAACACTGTAATGTACTGTATAACAAATAATAATAACAAGTTTCGGAGGTATGGGTCTAATTTGTTAGAAAGTCAAATAGAGGCCATGGAGTTGCGAATATACAGAAGAATGTGTCGTATTTTATGGAAACAGAAAACAATCAAATGCAGAGGTTCAAGAAAAACTTGGAATGAAAAGAGAGATGATGAAAGAAATAAAAAAAAAAGAGGCAAGTGAAATATTTCGGTCACATTAAAAGACAGAAAACTCTTATAAAAATTATTCTGGGGGACAAGGTTGAAGGTAAACGAGGAAGAGGTAGACAACGACACACGTGGCAAGATAACATCAGGATGTTGGACAAACATCAATCTGACAGAATGTATTAGGGACGTTCATTTGAAACCCGCTCCAATGGCTTTATTACAAAGGCATAAAAGAAACATTAACAGGTGTGGTAGAATTAAACAAAGCTTTCATTTTGAATGAATTATGCACCATGGGTTGGTCAGAAGAAGTCGCCGCAGGCATTCAGCAAGCATCCCATTGCTTAGATAGGAGGCGAATGCCGTCCACAAAAACGGATTGTGGTTGCTCACTGTACCAAGTGTTTACCTCGTTCATTACTTCTGTATCTGTGTGAAATCATTGCCCCTTGGGAGCTTGTTAAGAGGTCCGAACAAGTGAAAATCACATGGTGACAAATCAGAACTATAGGCTGGATGTTGCAGAATTTCCCACTTCTTCCTTGCTAATGCTTCCTGCACAATCTTTGCGACATGCGGACGAGCATTATCGTGCAACAAAATCACACCGCGAGAAAGTCCACCAACAATAGCCCTTCATGGTAAAAGTTAAATGTGCTCAGCGTAACCTTACCAGCGGAAACCTGTAACTTGAGTTTATTGGCTTTTGGTGATCCAGCATGCTTCCATTGTATGCTCTCTCTCTTTTGTTGCTCGGCTCAAAGTGGTGACACCATAATTCATCGCCTGCCACTATGCGGAAGAGAAATGCATCACCCTCCACTCTGTAACGCAGCAAGTGGTTCTAACACCATCCCATGCGTTCCTCTGTTTGGTGGTCGGTCAACATACGTGATACCCACTGAAAACACACCTTCCAATATTGCAGTTTCTTACGAACGACCTTTTGAATTGTCCCAATTGACACGTCAAATTCTTTCGCTAGCGAACATATGCTTCGACAAAAGTTCATCTGTACTGCTGCATCAATTTTTGGCAATGGCTTTTTGATTTTCTGTTGCAACAATATGTGGCGGTCTCCAAGGCTAAGGGCTTGCGAACGCGGTTTGTGAGCCCGTATACCCGGGTTCAAAACACATTGGTGTTGGTTTTTCGAAAAAGGTGACGGTCGTTCAGAAAGCAATGGCAAACTACTGAACGTAAAATTTTTTCAGGAATCACGAACAGCGAAAATGCTGGGGTTGACTGCTACGTTCTGTGAAGGACATGCAACTAAATTTATTTATTTATAAATATGTGCTTGACCCGGTCAGTGGAAGATCTGTCGTGAACTGACGTCCTTTCCGAAAGATTCGTGCCGTGTCTGTCACTGTTGTCTTCGACACACATTTGTTACGGTACGCGGCCTGCAATCTTCGATGAATCTCCACTGGTCGACATCCTTTAAATAAAAGAAACTGAATCGTCACTCTTTGAGCTTCTTTGGACGGATTTTTGATTAACCAGGCCATTTTCTCAACGGTCAGAAACAGAACTTATGCATCATGGGACGATAAGCACTTGCTCTTTTATTCATTGGTCAGTACTTATCATATGACTATGACATGATCATGTTCAACGTACGCAATTACGCGAGGCGAGCCTTCCACTCACATAACGGACTACGAAGGCAGGCATTAAACTCTCGTACCCTGATCATGCTCGATGTAGTGTGCTGAATCGTAACACGGTTACGTCTAGATTAATGTTTCCGTGGATGTGAAGCTGCCTCCCTATTAATTTCTGGTTCTGACCTGGGAGAAGGATAGGCCATATTCGCTACAAAAGTCGATGATGTAGATTATATTTCAGGATGCGATTTAATATTCTTAAAGAAAGCGGACTTGGACTATGAAATAAACAGTTATAATATATATCGTGGAGTGTGGCATATGGATAGAGAGAGGGAGAGAGGGAGATGAGTGAAGTGAAAATGAGTCATGAATCTAGATAGAGAGAGACATACACCGCCAGAGGCAGAGAAGGAGAGAGATTGAAAGAAAGAGAAAGTGCAGTGGAGTGAAAATGAGACATGAGTCTAGAGAACGAACGAACGAACGAAGAAACTTTATTTTAAAAGGGTAACAAATTGGGCACGCAGGCCCGTCCTACATTCGGCCCTTTCGAACACTCATTTTTCATTCATCAAATGTGCATGTTACATTTACATAGTGAGAAAAAAAAAACATTGTCAAATGGATTTTGTAAGCATAAACAATGCATATTACACATGGTACATTCACATGGGAAAAAAACATTGTCAAATGAAAGTTGTAAACATAAACAGTGCATATTGCAATGTTGTGAGACACCTCCCTCATCCATCCTCACACCCCGCAGCCACCCACACATCCCTCAGCCACCCACCACATCCCCACCCACCCACACATACCTCCACGCACTCACACAGACTCAGGCAATCATACATGCCGCCACCCACCCACTGATCCCCCACCAACACACATTTCCCCACCCACACATACATCACCCACACATACATCCCCCACCCATCCCATAACTGACACGCACACACCCACCCACATATTCTCCACAACCCACCCACACACCCGCAACCACCCAGCAAAATACACATCACAAAACCAGACACACATACCCCCGTCAACCCACACATCCCGCATCTATCCACACATTCATCCCGCACCCTCTTAATTGTCCCCACCCACCCACACACACATCAGCCAACCTTCACCCACTCACCCACACAATATCCGTCACGTCTCAGCTACACATTCCCCACCTATACACACATCCTCACTCACAAACACATCTCCCCACCTGCCCACACATATCCCCCACCCATAAACACCCAAAAAACACACACCTCCCACCCACACACACCCCACCACCCACATATACCCCACCCACACACATCCGCCGCACACACACATCTTCCCACAAACACACACACATCCTCCTCCCATACACTCATCTCTCACACACATCCGCCCACTCAAGTACTCATCCATCAAGAGAGAGAGAGAGAGAGAGAGAGAGAGTGCAGTGGGGTTAACATGAGTCATGGGTCTAGAGAGAGACAGACAAAGACAGGGACATAAAAAATGAGGGAGAGAGAGAGAGAACGAACGAACGAACGAACGAACGAACAAACTTTATTTTCAAAGGGTTAAGAATTGGGCACGCAGGCCCGTCTAACATTCTGCCCTTCTGTCACTCTCTTTCATACATTATTTCATTCACACATCATTCAAGGCTAACAGAGAACCGCAACAATATAAAAGATATGCATTATAAAGGCATGGGCAAAATGGGAACACACGACTCAGTAATATTAGCTAATGGTGTGACACTTGTTATTAGCGATGTAGAATATACTGGCCTACCAAAAGGGGACTGGCTGTTATACTAGGGTTTTGTTATTATTATTATTATTTCTATTATTAAGGGGGAAGTTAATCCGTACTGAGATAGTGTTCGAATAATTTGCGATTATATGAATAGGGATTGGTGATGTCTTTGATTTCTTGTGGAAGATTGTTCCACAGCTGAGCTGCAGAGTACGTTAAGCTTGTTTTGTATAAGTCAATCCTAGGCTTCGGAATTTGTAGTATATTTAAACGTTTACTGTGTCTAGCATTATATTTAAACAATGGCCAAAGGTAATTTGGGGCATTTCGATGTAGGAGTTTGTGAATTAGTTTAGCCTTATTAAAAAACGTGCGTTTGCGGAGTGGTAGTAACTGAAGGCGTTTATGCAGACTTGGATTGTCAGATAAATGTTTGCTGTAAATTAGACTCATGGCCCGTTTTTGGAGTGAGTAAAGTCGCTTGGTGTTTGAATTAGAACAACCGTCCCAGATTGTAGAGTAGTAGTCAAAATGTGTCTGTATATGAGAAGTATAGAATATTTTCCTTGTGTCCTCATCAAGGAAGTTTTTAATTTTGGCGAGTTGGTAGACTTTTTTCTCTGTTTGTTTAATGAGCGCTTTAACGTGGGAATTAAAGGTTAGGCTTCTATCAATGATTAGGCCTAATGTTTTGTGCTCAATTACACTTTCTACTGGCATGTTATCGATGTGAAGTTGAAGTGATGTGTGTGAGTTTAGAGTTTGAAGTCTTTGTCTGGTTGTTAATAACATTGATTTTGTTTTAGTGATGTTAATTTGCATACGGTTTGCATAAATAATTACATTATTTAATTCTTGTTGCAAGGACGATTCCAGCAAATTACAGTTTACAGTGTTTGTGTACACTGTGCAGTCGTCTGCAAATAGATCGCAGGACGACGAAAGATGCAAAGGTAGATCGTTAATATATATGGAAAATATTAGAGGGCCAAGAATAGAGCCTTGCTCTCTCTCTCTCTCTCTCTCTCTCTCTCTCTCTCTCTCTCTCTCTCTCTCTCTCTCTCTCTCTCTCTCGATATATATATATATATATATATATATATATATATATATATATATATATATATATATAGAGAGAGAGAGAGAGAGAGAGAGAGAGAGAGAGAGAGAGGGCAGTGGAGTGGAGTGAACATCGGTCATGTTCCTTGTTTATTATACTCTGAGAGAAGATTGTAGCAAAATGTCATATGTTATCCCGCAAACGCCTATAAAACTGATGCCAAATATGCCCGAGATTTGAAGATAATACAATACGCCCTTTCTTGTTCAAAGTCACCCCTAATTATTCTTTCACTTGTCCGCCCATCTTGACTTTTATCTCCATAGGTCAAAAGTTAAAGCGTAAGCACACAGAACAAAATAGAATTGTTCATTTTGAGTACTTCACAAAATGGTCTATTTCTGCGATTCAAAATATTGGCGAGGAAGTTGGTGGTGTAATCATAAATAAACTACGGCAGTTATCACACATAAAACAGAATACACAAAAAGAGTCAATTTATTTCTCAATATTATTGCAGCATTTATTAGTCCACAATTTCCTATCACATTAACTCAAGTTCACGCTTCTATTCGTCACGTTTAACATTCAGGTAAGTACTCTGACATTCATGTAACTGCCAACCAAACAACTTCAAATACATCAATGTACAACTTCAGTGTGAAGCAAAGAATAATTCCTCCCGGCATCAAACATTTTGTTGCACAGATGTAATAGGAGGCAATTGTTGTCACACAATACACTTGTATATCCAGCGTACAACATCGACGATTATTGGTCACATACCACAAGCCCGTGTGTTTGACAGTCTTCATGAGGATTATTCAAAATTCGATAACGGAATACTTACCACGGAAAATGTAACAGAAGATTGTCACGTGAAACATTTAATCCTCCAATTACACACTCTGTATGAAGGTCTCTTTGAATGTTCATGAAATTTCATATTAAAATGAACACGCAATGTGTCTTACTGTATTTATATAGGAGATGAAAACAGTCAGGTATGCATGACATATGTAAAAAAGAGAGAGACAGCAAACACAGATACAGTGTGTATGCCTTAAAACTAACCCAAACCCGGTTAACAAATCACAGTGGGGAAAACAACAATAATAATAATACTAAATATTGTAAAATAAAAATGTAAACGTAAACTTAACCACAACAGAAAGAATCAGATGTTTCGATCTTAGTGATCTTAGTATATATTTACTAAGTCAAATATGTTGTTTGTATTCAGCTCTCTTTAGAGTGACAAGAACACAACCTGTTCAGTTTCACTGCAACTTTTTTAACAATTCACAAAGTACATTTAAGAAATACCTGCAGTTTACGGAATGCGATAACCAAGATGTCAACCAATTCGACTGCTGTATTTCCAGCGATACAACCTTATGTAAGGAGGCTAAAGAAACATGGCTTGAGAAAAATTGCAGAGAAATTGAAAAACAACACAACAGTAAAAATGCGAAACTAATGCACAAAAGAATTCAGGAGATTACTAATCAAAGAACACGTACATCAGCAGGCTACCTAAAGACAAAAGATGGAAGAGTCATAATAGAAAAAGATCAGATTTTACATGTATGGTCAGATAACGTGAAAAATCTTTATGACGATAACAGAGACGAACAATATATTGTTCAAAATAACAATGAAGGGCCAGCAATTTTGAAGATGGAGGTTCAGAATGCTCTTAATCATATGAAATCTGGCAAGACCCCCGGTCCAGACAGCGTCACAACAGAAATGATTAATGCTTTAGAAGAATATGGAATAGATAAAGTTACCAGTCTGCTTTATACAATATATGATACTGGAAATATACCTCATGAGTTATGTAATTCTGTATTTATTGCAATCCCAAAGAAATCAGGAGCCTTGGAATGTGATATACATCGAACAATTAGTATAATGAGTCACATCACGAAGATTTTGCTAAGAATTATCATGCAAAGAGTTAGGAGGAAAATACAACCTGAAATAGGAGAAGAACAATGTGGGTTTGTAGTAGGCAAGGGTACAGTAAATGCTGTGTATATACTGAGAACCATAATCGAACGTTCTATAGAAGTAAACAAAGATCTACACCTTTGCTTTATTGACTACACAAAGGCTTTTGATAAAGTGAGACATGTCAACATGATAAGGATGCTTGAAGATCTACAAACTGATGGGAAAGACCTTAGACTTGTAAAAAACATATATTGGAAACAACAAGCTGCCATAAGAGTTGATAATGAAGTAAGCCAATATCAGCCTATTAAGAGAGGTGTGAGACAGGGATGTGTAATGTCTCCAGATCTGTTTTCCCTGTACAGTGAAAATATTTTCAGAAATATTGAAAATATGGAAGGAATCAACATTGGGGGACGATGCATCAATAACATTAGATATGCAGATGATACAGTCTTGATTGCAGACAATGAACAGGATCTGCAAAATTTAGTAGATGCGGTTGTTACACACAGTGAACAACAAGGGTTAGAATTAAATTGTAAAAAGACACAGATTATGGTCGTCACTAGGAAGAACGAAATACCACAGTGTAATATACAAGTAAATGGGAATATTCTTCAACAAGTGAATAGGTACAATTATCTCGGAACAGTAATAACATCTGATGGGAGATGCCTTGAAGAGATTAGAACAAGGAATCGCCATGGCAAAAGTAGCCTTTAGCAAGATGAAAAACATACTGACCAATAAAATGATGTCAATTGAAACGAGAAAAAGAGTGTTGAGATGCTACATAGAACGTGTACTTTTATATGGATGTGAAGCTTGGACAATGAGCAGCCAGGCTGAAAAACATCTGATGGCTGTAGAAATGTGGTTTCTGAGGAAAATGCAAAGAATACCATGGACAGCCAGAAAGACCAATGAACAAGTCCTTCAAGAAACAAATGAAGATCGTAAACTGATCAGAGACATTAGACGTAGACAGTCACAATTTTTTGGGCATGTTATGAGAAGAAATGATTTGGAGAACTTGATGACAACTGGTAAGATCGAGGGGAACAGACCAAGGGGAAGACCTAGAAACAAGTATATGGATGGCATGGCCTTGTGGCATGGTCGAGACAGAAACACGGAACTGATCCACGACTCTGTTGATCGAGTGAGATTGCAGAACATGACCGCCCACGCTTACCGGCATGGCACATGATGGATGGATTTCCAGCGATAACAGAACTGCCAATTTCTACACATCTCCATGAAGACCTTGCTGACAAACTATTTCCTGTATTACGTTATGCATTGCTCCCTTGCTCCAGTGTATTTGGTATAGTGGGGAATGCGACCAGCATTGTCATACTGACCCGACAGGGATTCCAGACATCTTCCAATATACTTCTGATAGCTCTGGCGGTCTCTGATGTGTTATTTCTTATAGGCATAAACAATATCCCCATGTACATATATGTGACAAACACCCCACAAGGCTTCCAGTTCTCTGATCCTATCAATTACTTGTTCTATATCATGTCGCTGGTCTTTTTCTGCGCTTATACCCTTGGATTTCATTGTGCAATGGTCATCCCTTCACTGATAACATGCGAACGTATATTATCCATAGCTTGTCCATTCAAAGTCTATTTCATCGTAACGCTCCCACGTACAATAATTGCAGTCTGTTCTCTTTACTTTCTAAATGCATTGTTTTCATATATCAGTATACAGTATGCAGACAGTTTAAACAAACTGACGTCGAAGGCGTCGCTGTAGGTGCGTTACTCTTCACAAATGTCTATATACATGATTTTAGAACAGGACTATACGCCCTGATAAGAAGTATAGTTAACTACCTGACGGGAATAATACCCATTAGTTTTGTAACTGTCGGCTGTGTAGTTATTGGATCCATGGTGGCCGTGAGTACTAACAGACGCAAACAGCTCACTGGCAGTCAAGTAAAATTAACCACAAAAGCATTCCCATCAAAGACAACAAAAACATTGCTCAGCATTTGTGTATGTTATGTTGTATGTAGTGGATTTGCGTTTATTATTGAGTATGTTACCACAGTCACACCATTAGACCAGGACATAGCGCTGAAGGAAATTTTAGGGTCAGTTCAGGACTTGTTACTTTCCATCAACTGTGTCGGGAACTCCATTATTTATGTCGGTGCTAATCGCAGCTTTAAGAAACTTGGCTCCAAGAATCTTGCGCCGAAGAAGTAAAATTGGATATTGACGAAATATATCATGATGACTATTGTGAAAGGGAAATAGCGTGTTTTTGTCACTGAGTTGAAACATAATTATATAAACGTGTCAATCCTAGCGACCTTCTACCGGAACACACACGCATATATAGTGGGGGGGGGGGGGGGGGGGAAGAGAGATTTGTCTTAAAACGTTCAGGAGTATACAACAGAAATATATAATTAACCCTTTGAACCCTGAGGTTCCCGGGTCATTACCCGTTTTTTGGCATACTAATAATGTTTCAATATTTCAACCTGAAAAAGACTATATTTAGGGGAAAATATCATTGTTGAATAACAAGAAACATGGGAAATATTTCTAAGTGAGAAAAAAATGTTTCTAAATGATATTTAAAAAATCATATTCATGCAATTTTGGGGAAAAGTGTAAATTTGCCATCGTGTTTGCAGATATTTCCACACAAAAAAAAACAAACAAAATATCGCCGTCCTCACCGGGGTCACTAGCATTCGATTCGGACTCCATATCTCGAGACCACGCAGCCCTATCTTTCGATTAGCCTTCGTAATATATATTGCATTGTTTGTACCCTTTCCTTCCACAAATCCATACTGTTCTTTACCAATTTCCATTTTCTCAGCTTATTATGGCCACACACACACACACACACACACACACACACAAAGCCTGATCTATCGAACACTTTTTGAATCTTCGGCAAGAGAGTGACCTCAAACATGTTAGCCATGTCTAGATGTAAGCTGGATACTTATTGGTCGGCTGGTTGCCGAGTAACAGTGAGATGTAAACTGAAAACACGTGGAAGCCGGTATACCTATGCATCGGGTTCAAAGGGTTAAGGAATATCAAGGGGCAAGTTGTCAACCCGCGTGTACAAGAAGGTGTACAGTAGCCAGACATACCTAATTGTTTCATTGTATATTTTCGTACTCAGTTGTAATAATGACTAATGACTAACTCAATACACTCTGTCATTCTCATTTACCATGCATGTTGTAAACATAATTTTCATTTTGGGGGTGCTGGTTTGGTTGAATCTATTCTAGATGTCACCATTGTACATGGTCTTCTGCCATGCGACATCTCGGGGTGTATAATAATTCCAACAATAACTGGATAAATAAACACGGCTTGAAAAGCAATAGCAGGTTCCAGAAGCCAAAACGAACTAAAATGACCGAGTCCATTAAGTTAACTTTTAACAGTTACGACACCGTTTAATTTCGCAGCGTACAGGCTTGTCTCACACAACAATAATTAATTACTGTACCTGTTCTGACCAGGTTGGGGAGTAAGAATATTATAATTAAGATTAATAATATGTTGCAAGCCATCTCCGCTCGAATATTAGTAATGTCTAATGTCCTTGTTCGTCCTCACGGAATCCTTCTCTCAATCCGCCAAGTGTCCTTCGTGCCGCTTCCCAGACATCGAGTTTTCTGCGTTCGTCTGCCTGTTTATTTGTGGCTACGATAAGTGTTGCTTCTACAGATTGTCTCTTCCATTTCCAAGTAATAATTCAGCCACTGATGCGCCATCAAGCCAATATCTAGCCGACCTATCGTTCCAGAATCAACATGAGCTGCCGCCTTGATGAATCTCCCAAGTCAGTCTCCCGGTTTGTTGTTATTGACATTGCCCTGTGACGATTCTGTGTTGTCACGTCATCTCCTTCGCTTTTCTTAGCATTGTGGTTCTGCGATTCTATGATCTTTCCCATTTACGTCATTATGTTGCACTTACTACTTGGCAATTACCAAACAGAATCCAGCCTATGAACATCTGTCAGTCTCAATATGCGTTTTTGTATTAAGGGTAGCGGATAAATAAATGAAAACTACATTGAGCCATTTGAGATAAGGTCTAACAGGACAAGAAGCAGCTGAAATAAAACACAGAAAATCATTAAGATCCGAAAACATTACAGAATAAGGAACCCTTGCTAAAGCAATTGGGGGAGGAGAGAGAGAGAGAGAGAGAGAGAGAGAGAGAGAGAGAGAGGGGGTGGGGGGGGGGGGGAGAGAATGAACTATAACATGGCTACCAAACATTCCAAGATTCTGTCATGGCTTAATATTTTGGACATACCATAACACTTTCTTGTGGCTTAAACACAACTTAAGAACACCGCATGATGTAGATGCAAACGACGACTCTGTAATGGCTAAGACAAAGTCTTAGACTGGAAAGGCTTGGACATAACATATGACTCTCTCATGGCTTAGATTCGACCTTAGACTCTTTAATTACTTGGATATAACATATAACACTTTTGGCTTAGACACGACCGTAGACTCGTTAATAACTTGGACATAAAATAAGACTCTCAAGGCTTAGATAGGCAGTAGTCTCTTTAATGGCTTGGACATAACATAATGCTCTCATGGCTTAGACACGACCTTAAACTCTTTAATGACTCGGACATAACATAAGATTAACTTATGGCTTAAATACGACCTTAGACTCGTTAATTGCCTGGACATACCATACGACTCTCCAATGGGATATACATGGACTTAGACTCTTTAATAGCCTAGATATAACATACGACTCTCTCATGGCTTAGACACGACATTATACTCTTTAATCGTTTGAACAAAACATAAGGTTTAGTTTAGTTTAGTTTTAGTTTAGTCGATGGATCAACATCACGGGTGTAACCCATAAGTACTCCGTTCTCCTCATAACTCAAACCTGAGTCTGGAGAAACTCAGCTCAGTGCTCGAACTGCTTAGCACCGGCGAGGATCCTGAAATACTTTGGGTAGATTTTTAACTCGAAATTTTTGCCCGGGCAGCGCCGTTAGGCTACTATTTTTCGATTTCCAACTGCCAAGCGATTTTTTACGTGCGCAACAATACACACGGGCGTCCGATCTCACTACCCAGAGACCAGGGGACATTTTATTACTAGAAGTCCACGTGAAAAACATCCCGGTCATCACGGGGCTTGAATCCGGGCCCTCCAGCACTCGAGGCGGACATCATACCTCGATACCACGCAGCATGACCTTATCGATTTAATGGCTTGGAAATAACATAAGACTCGCTCATGGCTTAGACACGACCTTAGAGCGTCACTAACTCGATGAATCTTACACAGCAATAACCCCTTCACGCCACTCTCACATCAACTCATAAAATACCGTCCCATCTTGTGTTACCTGGTGCAGCTCCCTTTATGTCCTCCCGCTATTGTTTGTGTCCATATCAAACTTCCTGTGTATTTTTAGTATCTGTATATCGCATCTCTATTGTCAGGTTTCCTTTAGATGCAAAATGCTACCAACCAAGAACATGTCCAAAGAAAAGCAAAATAATTACCGCTTGACGGATAAGTACTAGCCGCAGGGGGATTTTTTTGTATTTGTTTGTGCGCTCGCTTTGAACTAAAGCGTAGACCATACACACTACTTCTAGTAGTGCTGGACTGAATTTTGCGTGTGGATTAGCTTTCCCTATTACCAGTGTCCACCGCTATCAGGCTAACCCACTCCTACTTCAGAGATACTTGTAATTTACGTCCCTGTGTCAAGGGCTATAGGTCAACATTTTAGTCCACCTGTCCTGTATTTAGGCTGAATCCCTTACGACAGCATCAGCACACCGGATGTTTAAGAACACACGTAGTTATCCATTCAGTCATGTTGATCTAAACGTACTCCTTGAGTTGTTCTTATCGTTTATCGCCATTGTCTGAGAAAGATAAAAATGCGGTCAACTACCCTAGAATCAGGGTAAGTATGCCACCTTTTTACTGTTAAACTAATTATTACCAAGAGACGCACACGAGGTCTTACAATAATGCTGGGAAGAGAAGGACAGTATAGAGAAAGAAACATTGTTATACAGCATGCAGTGAATATTAAAATGTGATGGAACACATTAGGAAGAGCTTCCAGACAGCGGGAATGTAGCTTCTTAGATGAATGTTGGTAATACCTTGAACTCACAGAGTAGCCAACAAGAATACCAGGAAGTGGCTAATAAAATTTGAAGACAATACGAAAGAAGCGAAAAGTGTTCTTTGGGCAGGTGGTGAGAAAAGCATCAATGGAAGAGATCGTGACGGCTGAAAATGTCAGTGATTGACGAGCACAGAGGCAAGCCGAGAGAAATGATACAGAATGATACAGACGGTGGCATGAAGGTTGTGATCAAGTGCATCTAGAACACCTAGGTTCAAATTCTATGGAGAGACTCCAACACTACGCATATGGCACTGCAGATGAGGATTCAGATATACAAATACCCATGTAGATTCAGACACACTAACGAAAACGACACCAAACAGACAACTCAGGAGTGCGATATTTAGACAGTTTTACCACCAGACAACTAACGCATGCAATATTTTGGAGACTCTCTGACCGGTTCCGTGGTGAAGAGATTACGGGCACAGTTCGTAATCTCGCATACCGCATTTGAAACACATCTGCAGGCGATTTGGCAGCAGACCGCCTTGGGTTGTGTTTGTTACAAACTAGTACGGGCACCGGTCGTTCTGAAAGCAATGGCAAACTACTGAACGTAAACTTCCCAAGAGATCACAAACAGTTAGAACATGCTGGGATTGACTGCGACATCTTGCAACTAATAAGACAAAAGGTTGACATATTGCAAGATGATTACTGTTAGTTGCATGCTCTTCATATGAAGTCGCAATCAAGGTCTGCACTTGTTACTGTTTATAATGTAATAGACAATGTCGGGAGTCTCTGTGGCGAAGTGGTCAAGCCGTTTGACTCGTGCTCCGAAGGTTGTGGGTTCGATTCCGGGCCGCGTCCTTCGGTTTACGAGTTAAATGTTTCGGAGACTCCCATGGGTCGTCGTTAAAGCTACGGAGTTCGTGCTTTGTGCGACGCTTTCCGTGCTGCGGAAAGAGACCGAGCCATATGGGATAAAACCCGGTGCAATGAAGTCGACTCTGTCGACTTTTAAGCGACTTTTTAAGACAATGTTTACATTCAGTAGATTGCCAGTTTATTTCCGAACTATCGACGCTTATACCCTGGAAATGAACGCAATAAGGTATGATTTGAAATCGTCTTCGCTAATTTCCAACCCTCGACTTGATATGTCGGGATATTGTGAAACGCAGCGCTGTCCCTAAGCCTTAGATAATGGTGATTATGAATGTACATTTCATCTAATCTTGCAGGTAATGTGCAGTATTCACTTCTAACAAGACTATATATGATATGAATCATATTTTTATTTTCTAATGCAAAAGTAGAAATCATAGGCTTTTACGTTCTTTCTCGCCATGATCAGGGGTTAGTGCAAGGAACGCCTAGACTTGTCAGATAATGATCAAAGCATTTCCTTAAGCTTATATTTTAACATTTCAAGGGGCAAGGTTTAAATACGAAAGACATTTTAACTGCACATGGTTTAATCCTGTATGGCTTAATCCCTTTCTGAAGAGCGTCCTGCTGAATGTGGCACACGGAGCACGAACTCAGTGGCTCTTGCGACGACCCCCAGGAGTCTTCGATAAAACCGCACCCTTGAACCGAATGCCGGGGTCTAGACACGAGCCCACGCCTTTCAGCGCGCGAGGAGGGCGGCATAACCTCTTAACCATGGAAAGCCTTTGTTCAAATAAGCAGTATCTGATATTGGTTAGGTTAGTTCATATTTGTTTGCTTGTGAGGCCAGTTTAACCGCACCGTTAATTAAGACTTTTGACACTGCGTGTTTCCATGTTTTACTAATTTTACCCTTATGTTTTCTTTATTTATAGTATTTTGATAATTTTACCACATATACCATTATTTCAGTACCATTATAATTGATAACATGCGATCTACCTCACTTGATATTTCACAAAGTCAAGTTGAGAATAGTAAGATGTGTTAAATGTTTTAACTCCAGTAAATTCGTCCCTGGTATCGTTAAATATCTTCTCTTCCAGACATCCAATAACCAGTCTGTCTTCGTGCAGGAAAAACTTGTTGGCAAACATCTCATGCGCTGTTACCAGCCTGGGTAGATCACCTATGGAATAAAAGAGTCAATATATTTCACTGTGTATATCTTACTGTTGTATCGGACACGGGGCATCTTGCTTATGACTGGTATGTTTTCCGGACGGTTGTTGAGTTGCGTTGAGTTGAGCTAAGAATGGACATAACTGCACTCAGAACATTCCCATACGCGCTCCATCCCCTCGTTCAACAGCTAACGAAGATTCATATTACTAATCGTTCCCATTAATTGTTTCTAACTGAGTGAAAGTTCCTCTGGTTTTGCCTCTCAGATTTGAGATTCTTCCAGAATACCTGCCAATCCTCCGAAATCTCATTATCTACACATACGAGTTCTCAAACAGTTCCCCCACCTTCTCCACCTGGTCCCACAATCGCACGACCACCTCACCCTTGTCCATTGGTAATCTATCATCGCATGGCCAGGGCAAACAATCCATACAATTCTCAAAATCTATTTCGTTTGTTGCCTTTATTTCATGCATTATTTCTTTCTGGCTCAGTTGAATCTGTGTTTAGTAACCCTTCAAATTAAATAGCATCTGCTTAGTTTTTATATCAACATGTGCATGTTCTTTGCAGGACGTTGCGTTCAATCCCATCCGTAGGTTCAATTACTATTCAGTTTTGCTTTCACTAGTTTGTCATTGTCAGCGAGTAAGTCTAACTGACGTGTTTGCAGTAATCCCACAACCCAGCCTTGTGTGAACCGGATGTTCAAGCGCAAGCGCATTAACCGGAAGTGTAATTGTATGCGCATTAAGCCCCGCGACCACGCTGACTTCTAGTAAAATAATAAGTAATGAAGAATCAGATTCGCTAGGTGGATCAACTGATTCGCGTGTCAGATCACAGGATCCCTAAACGATTATTTTTTTTTACCGTGAGCTGCCTGTGGTAAACGCGCCAAAGGCCGCCAGAGGTAACGCTTCAAAGACACTCTGAAGATCTCACTTACACCTTTAGGAGTTCATCACGACACCTGGGAGACTGCTGCCAAAGACCGAAATTCGTGGCGTATACCATTACGCATGGGCGTAGTCACCTGTGAAGCAAACATTACTGCAAGAGCTGTGACAAAATGTCTGGAAACAAACAAACAAAAATCACTGCAAGAAATCCTCCTCCTGGAACGTTAAGCAATCTTTGTCTTTTTTGTCAAAGAACATTTCGAGCCAAAGTAGGCCTTACCAGCCATCTTAGAACTCAATGCTCAAAATTTTCAACAGCACTGTATGAAATGAATGATAATCATCATTTTTGATGGACAAACACCAAGAGGTAAGGGTAAGTGAGAGGTGCTGTTGCACGTTTTAACGCGTATTAGGTTTATAATTAAATCCCCCATATTTATATAGATGATGATATAGACCAATGGGTACAAAGTAAGACAGAATATATGGTAATTTCAAGATAAGGAATGGCTAAAAACTCTGGCCGCATACAAATAGATAATATGACCATTAAAAGAACGGAAACATACAAATACCTGGGTACACTCTTCAACTGCTCCAGCATCATAAGGGAAGAAATACAAACTAGAATCAATTCTGGAAATAAGATATACTATGCACTACAACATCTACTAAAATCAAATACGCTATCTCGTAACACCAAAATCACAATATACAAAACACTGATTAGACCAGTTGTGCTGTATGGCTCTGAAACCTGGAGTACAACGAAAGGAGATGAAGCCTTGCTACAAACCTTTGAGAACAAAGTTTTAAGACGCATCTTTGGACCCATTGGGGATACACAAAGTGGAGAGTGGAAAAGAAGAAGTAACACAGACATTTATGATCTGTTTAAGTCCCCGCTAATCACTGGTATCATGAAGGCTAATAGACTACAATGGCTGGGGCATATAGAAAGAATGGAAGATAATAGGGAAACAAAACTCACTTACACTCAGGAAATAAATGACCGTAGACCCCGAGGTAGACCAAGAAGACGGTGGAGAGATAATGTATATACAGACCTACAAGCACTTGGAATCATCGACTGGCAAGAGAAGGTCAACCAGAGAGACCAATGGAGACGGATTGTATCTGCAGCCAAGAACCTCAATGGCTCGGAACGCTGAAGAAGAAGGAAAAGGAGAATGGGTACAAAGTAGGTCAATATCACACAAGCAGCCTTTGCTCCTCATAACATTTACAGGTAGCAAAGTTAGGCTGGGTCGATCTGGGAGCCCAATGGGCAGTATTACAAATTGATTTATTTGGTTGTTTCGGGATTTGAGATTTTAATATTGAGCACAACCCACTACTGGCAACGCTGATCGTATTCTGGTATGAACCTATGACCTGTCCACGTCAATGTGGAAGCACTAGACTCGAGTTTCGCTCTCGTTTCAGCTCGTCATTATCCTCATCATGAGTATTACAAATGTCGTTCTTCTATGGAGATTCCAATAACTAACCACTAGGCCTGCCAACTAGCCTGCTAGCCACTGCTTTACCACGACCGCCACTACTTGATTTTAGTTACTGTTTACTGCATGTCTTTTACAAGATGTCGCAATCAAACCCGACATGTTTGTTTCTAATTTTCTAGGCAATGTTATATTCAGTAATTTAACATTGCTTTCTGGCCCGCTCTTTGGGGAGGGGGTTACGGACGCGATTCGTAACCCCGCATACCGCTTTCGAAACGCAGCTGCAGGCGATTTGGCAACAGACCGCATTGCGTTGGTTAGCATAAAGCGGTATGCAATGGCAATGGCAAATTACTGAACGTAAACGTGCCAAGAAATCACAAACAGCCAAATAATATTTGCGTTGACTGCGACGTCCCTTAAAGGATGTGCAACTAATTTAAGTTTCTAAAGGATAGATGCTCATACCATTGTTAAAAACAACACAAGACGGCCAGTTTACCACATTGTTAATCATCACAACAATGCTATTACCTGTAGAGGGATAACAAGAATGTTACCTGTTGAAAGGATGCAGACACCCCGAAGATATCTGCCAGCACAACTTGCATTGGTCATCCATTTCCTCATTTTGTAACGGGCAATGTATGGTCTAGTTTCAGTCAGTTCCGGTTCACCTGAACACATGATTGTTGTCATTTGATCATTGCAGGTATATTTGAAATATGTCATGAAATGTCATTAAATAGACACAATGCTTTATGTTCGTATATGACCGAATAAGAAATTATGTTATTAGACAGACAGTGGGGTCAACACTTTGTGCTACATATAATGAAAGACACGAGATAAAATGGTTCGGAAATCTCCTTAGAATGCAGCATCATCAACTACAAGCACTGACCCTACTTTCAAAGAAGATTTGCTACGAGAGCAAGAAGACGCCCGATATGAACATGGATTGACAACATCAAAGACATTGTACAATCACATGGAATGGCATTATCCAGTGCCACTAATTAGACGCTCACAAACTCGTCGTCAGCGCACATGCTGACATATACAGCGATGTATACAGCAATTTTAACAAAACAAATATATTATCGTGAAATACGAAAACTTAAAGTTACGAGGTTAATCTGACATAACTTGGAGCTTAGTTAATATTTCTACCTGTTTATGTTAACAGTTAGCGCAAAGGGATAATGTTGTCTTTATAGACAGACCCTTGCCGTTAACAAATGAAGTAAGGGAAAATGTGTCTTCATAGTTAACGCCTTTGCCGTTAACAAATGGCGCAAAGGAGTTATGTTGTCTTCATAGATAGCGCTAAAGCCGTCAACAGATAGCGCAAAGGATCATTGTTTCATTAAAGATAGCAATCTTGACGTTAAGAGAGGACGCAAGGGGATTACATTTGCATAAGTATTACCGCAATTGATATTAAGAGATGACACAAAAGGATGACACTTGCTTAAGAGGTATGGTAACTGGCATACAGAGATGGTGTAATGGAATTAGATTTGCGTAACGGTTATAGCAAATGACGATAAGAAGATACGCAATGGCATCACGGTAGCCTTAAAGGCAGCCAATGTGATGCTAATCACATAACCCACGGAGTGCAGATTGGAATTTAATAAACATGGTTTTAACACCATATACCCAATCCGTCTATAAAAGCGTGTGTAAAAGTGCTTTAGGTTACTTTACAAAATAAAAAAGAATTAAGTGACAGTAATAAAGGCAATAGAGCATTAAATCAAACGGAGTCTAGCGTTAAAGATTGAGATGAATAATATGGAGAGCACATGGAAACAACTGCTTGATTTATTAAACTACTGGGCGGTTTGGGGTGAGCTAATGGCCTCTACTCCAATAGTGGCTAAAGGGCAGGAGCAGGTAAAGCTATGGTGACAAGGGTAGTCCTGGAGTACCAGGAGCTGAGCGTATATAATAACTGGTTATTTATTAGTTTGATAGTTAATTATTTAGTTAGTTAGCTAGATAGATTTTTAAATTATTTAACTAGGTTGTTAACTATCTAGTTAGCTAACTAGTTAGTTAGTTAGCTAGTTAGTTAACTTGTTAGTAAGGTAGTTAGTTAGTTAGTTAGTTAGTTAGTTAGTTAGTTAGTTAGTTAGTTAGTTAGTTAGATATCAAGTTAGTTAACCAGTTAGTGAGGTAGTTGGTTTAGTTAGTTGATTAGTTAGTTAGTTAATTAGTTAGATATCCAGTTATTTAACTAGCTAGGGAGAAGTTTGCTGTTGCATATCCTTTTACAGGACATCGCTGTCAACACCAGCATGTGTACGTTGTTGTTGATTTCTTGGCAAGATTAAGCTCAGTAGTTAGTTAGGGAGATAATTTAGTTAATTAGTTAGTAAGTTAGTTAGTTAGTCAGTCAGTCAGTCAGTCAGTCAGTCAGTCAGTCAGCCAGTCAGTCAGTCAGTCAGTCAGTCAATCACTTAGTCAGTTAGTTAGTTTGTTATTTAGTTAGGTAGCTAGTTAGGTAGTTGGTTAGTTAGTTAGTTAGTTAGTTAGTTAGTTAGTTAGTTAGTTAGTTAGTTAGTTAGTTAGCTACCTAGCTAGCTAGTTAGTTAGTGGTTAGATTATTCTCACTGCACATCGAACCATTGAGTCCACAAGTACTCGACCTCCTTCCTCTTCTGTATCTCACTCAGCTTGTCGTCGTCAATGACACCAGTTCTGTAGCCATTGACTTGACCATTATCCTTTAGACCCCAGTATAGCTCTCTTGTCTGCTCCACGTCTTTTGACTTGGCGTTCTTGTCGAATGGTCAAGGTTGTATATTTGTAATTGTCTCTTGATTCGTTTAATCGCCTTGTTTGTATACTGCGCTGGTCTCACATTTTATTGACCATTCTACACTCTAGCTGTGAAGTGGTCAATATTAGGCCGGCCGTATTGTTTTCCAAGACATATCATGGCAATCATTATATATGGGTTCTAAAAAAGTGTTATAAAAGTCAGGTCTCGGCAACTTCTCAACATCTTCTAAATTGGGAGCATGAAGCAATTACATTTTTAAAATCCCTCTCGATGAGCAATCAAACCTATGCCCACAGAACTGATAGACAAACATCCTAGCCACTATGCTAATCCGGATCCCAACAATGCATGGCTCCTTACTTAATCAACAGCTTTAAATTAATATCTTAACATATAATTGTGAACTAATACTTTAGCTAGTGTAATATAATCACACAACTTTGTTATTACTGAGCTCTGACCTGTGTATGTGCCCCTGATTCCAAGCTGCGGGTTAGCATTGAGTGTTGGGAAGAACGTCTCATCAGGAATCAGCGTTGATTTTGTCCAATTGAGCAAGATCGCAGCTGTTTCATTGTGAAGAACGTAATCTACAAACTCCCTGTAGGTTATAACATGAAATATGTTGTCGCAACAATGTCTTTCCTTTCGTGAATGCAACCACAAAAACGACAAATAATAGGTTGTACAATTTATTGCCTGGAATATTTAGCTGCATCTTGAACGGAACGAACAATAGCAGCTCGAGTAACCCAAAATATACCAGTATGGGTGGACAAGACAGTTATTCAGTCTTCAGAAGTTTCTACGGAATCCAAGTGTTATAGAAGTCCAGTCTCGGCAACTTCTCAACACCTTCTAAATTGGGAGCATGAAGTGAACAAAGCAAAGACATTTCGTATAGTGTATTTGGCGAACAATAAACGATCACTCACTTACACCAATACCTTAGCAATAAGTTGTCTGAGACATGGATTATACAGACAGAAAGACTTCATGGTGACTTTGAGATTTAAAACAATAGTGCTCCGCTCCACATGAGCGCATTATCAGTGACAATGTGTTGTATCATAGCCAAAATGTGATTCATCTATTCACTTCATGTGATATATAATTATGCAGTATGCACGTGACGAGGTGCAAAATATGCCAGGCAAAAAGCGTGCAACCTATTGTATGTTGCTGCTGTGTTTCAATTGAAATATGTATATTTATACCTAGTGATAATATATTAATATTGATTGATTACTAATTAATTGATAACATTAGGATAGCTCAACAAGCTGTTTGATTGATCGTTTGATACGTCTCG
Source organism: Cepaea nemoralis (assembly GCA_014155875.1). NCBI lineage: Eukaryota > Metazoa > Mollusca > Gastropoda > Stylommatophora > Helicidae > Cepaea > Cepaea nemoralis. The sequence goes on from JACEFZ010007440.1 coordinate 486,702, forward strand.
TACAAGGTAGTGTCACACACACACACACACACACACACACACACACACACGCACACACACACACATACACATACACATACATACACATACTCACATACATATACACACACACATATGTGGTCGACAACGTATCGGTCACAGCATCGCAGCCATGCTTCTCTAACAACTTCATGAAGCTTACAATTGAAAGTCAGTTAATAAACTCTCTGGGATGCATCCACCCAGCGGGAACCAATACTGTTTTGGAGACAGCTGTATAACTCTGCTGACTTACCACTACTTATTCGTGTCTGCTGTTTGCACACCTATGGCCACACATTTCTTAATTGATACTTTTACAGCTGAATTGGACTCAACCTCTGTAGACATAAAGCACCTTTCAAAACCGAACTGAACCCAAATTGTGTGCCTTCTTGACAACGAAGGAGTTGTGTTTTAATATTATTGTACACTGTTATGTTTTCTCCTTAGATATGTTTGTGTTGCCACGTCCCTGATACATATTTATATAATCGAAATGTCGTTTGTTGTGTCTTAGATACTTATTTTTATTTTATTATTATATATTTTTTGGTTGTCTCTTGCTTTGGGGATTTTCACTGTGTGATTTATGTTCACCTTTAAGGAGTCCATTGAAAGTTATGAACACCGTGTCCGTGTTTAGTAAGTCTCATCTTTTCGCAGGAACTACATATACCTATCTGTTTGTATTTCCTATTGCAATCTGAATAGTCCGTGTGGCAGTTCCTCAGAGTGTCAGTCAGATTCTTTGGTCAGCCTCTAAAGCACCATAAAGCACCATATATAATAGGCCATGATGATCTATGTTATTCGTAAACATATGATTCTCCAGAGCCCTGACCACACCTACCTTATCATGCACCAAACCGGACCCAACCGTGTGAACCCAGCCAATATGCCCACCAGCTAATTTCCCACCACACAAGCATGTCACGGGGACAATATCCAACGGCAGCTCCCTACATTTTATATGTACCTGTGGACCACAATATGGACTGGGCCTTTCATCGGCACTATTCCATAGGGTGCTGTGGTATTTTCCCATCGCCATAGGTTGATTCTGAAACCAGAAAAAATGTGTCAGTCAACATATGTCAAGTAGATTTATTTGGTTGTTTCGGGACTTGAGATTTAAATATTGAGCACAACCCACTACTGGTAACGCTGATCGTATTCCGGTATGAACCTAAGGCTTATCCACGTCAATGTGGAAGCACTAGTCCACATAGAAGGAATATATGCATTACAACATGTTGATTTAGTCAACACGGAGAGAATATATGCATTACAACATGTTGATTTATTCCACACACGAGGAATATATGCATTACAAAATGTTGATGTAGTCCAAACATGACGAATATATGCATTACAACATGTTGATTTATTCCACACATGAGGAATACACGATACATAAGGTTGAAATAATGGATGAAACATTTAAAATATCGCGCGTCGTCTGTAACCACGCGGAGTTTGGACCTTGTTATCGCATCTAAAGAATGAACTTTACGAGAAATAACAGCCGTGTAATTTGATATACTTCAAATCAAGTTACTCCATCAGAACTATTATACAAATTTGAGATGAACTGATTTGAGTCAAGAAGCGACATAGGAACAGCAGTGTTGTTGAATATAATTCAAATCGTGTTATTCCAACAGAACCATTGACAGACATTTGAGTTGAGTCAAGAACCGACGTCACAGTAATAGGGATATTCCCACACGTGCTCTGACCTTCAACAAACAGCGAAGAGACCACATACTATTGTTACCATTCGCAAACTGATTACGTGTCCTTCTGGTATTTCTTCGGAGTACTCAGTGTCGGCCAAAGCCTCATGTCTCTCCTTACCTCACCAATCTCTCTAGGAAATGACTGTGTATATCTGTTCGTCTACACTATACATAGTATCCGAAGAGCCCTGACCATACTTGCCTTATCATGCACAAATTGACAATATTAACACAAATGCCCATATTAGAAAATCATATATATATATATATATATATATATAATATATATATATATATATATATATATATATATATATATATATATATATATATATATATATATATATATATATTGTAGCATGATGGAACAGAATCCCCATTTCCAGTCCGACACATTTCATAAATATACTTTGAGTCTTAACAGGGACCATCCCAAATATAGGGCTATTCTTAGATCGAAGGTTCCAGAACGAGTTGGGGGAGGCGGCGGTATGCACTTGTCTTTTGATTGGTTCATAAATAATGAGCCCACGCTATTCCTGGGCCATATTTTAAAATCTAATTAGTAGGAGCGGGAATTTCACCAGGAGCGGTCGCTAGTAGTGATGTGATGACCCAACAATGCCCTTGTAGATTCAATATATTGTTCTCTGGACAACAGAGAACAGGAGGATGGAGGAGAGGCATCCATATATCATCTGGGAAAACTAACCAGTAGTCCCAGAATCCAGAACCAACTCTCTATAAGTGAAATCTTCTAGAACCCACAATATGGGAATTTCCTAGAGACTTTCAGCTCAGCTCTCAAACAGCTGGATATAAAAGAAAGAGAGAAAAACAGTTCTGAAGACTTCAATAATAAGAAGTACAATGATCATTAATCAAATGTCATCTGAGAATGAAACAACAAGTCTGGTTGTTAACCCCATTCAAGACAACTTGTGAAATGACTGGTGCAATGGATTGTTTAGCTAGGACTTATCTTGGTTAATCTCCAGCCTGGTGCTCACAGTGTTGAAGAATGTGACTTGAAGTGTAGGTGAGATTGGACTGACTGAGGGGCTGCAGTATATTGGATTTTGTTCCTATCTCTGGGTTTCTTCAGCAAGTCATGTTTTGCATGTACCGAGTATACATCTCCCAATGTCAGGAGAGTGTTATCCTCAACTTTTGAAGTATCCCAGTATCAGCATTCACAGACAGTCTGGTCAACGGGGAGAGACAGTCTCATATCATCCTACCAATTCTTGTCTTCAAGAGGAATGAATCTGCCATGAAGCTTATTTTGGGAAAGCTGCTAACTGGAGCTAGTCCAACATCCATGCTGATGATAAAAGGATTCAACAGACCCAGAACAGTAGTTTCTTCCTTGAGTTGCCCATGGATAGGATTTCCTAAATTCCCAAGAGACATGAGATGAGGATAGAGATAGATACTGTAAACAGAATGGTGTAGTGGTGATTAGAGAGGAGAGGTGGATAAGAGTTATTAGTTGGTGGAGTAATGGAGAGGTGGTGTATCATGTTATCTTCATGCATGTTAGCATATTTGTACATTTTGTATGTACCTTGTTGAGGTGTTGACATGACAAATGGGATGAACAATGGTCATCACTACTAGACTCACCATCAGCTCAATAAACAGTATGATTGAACCAGTGTTTCAAGTACATGTCCCCAGTGAATTTCTTGTACAGTTGCTGTCAAGTGTTGTCTCTGGTGACTGTCTTAAGTGCTGTGGTTGGTTATACATATTGTGAAAAGTCCTGTATAGATGTTGTCAGGTATCTCATGATGTCTATCTTGTACACTTGTGGTGTAAACCAATTCCTTGTGAAGGTATGTTCCACTTTTGTCAAGAAACTGTCATGTAGATGTCCTGTCCAACAGATGTAATGTACAGTTATTGTTGAAGTTTGTTTGTCTGCAAAAATTGAAGGACTACTTGAACTGATATAGGTCATACTGACAAAATAAAGAAAGAAGAGATCTAGGTGACGGACGAACAGCACACTGTCAACAGTATAATGAGTGAGAGGGATCCTCAGTTGTACAGGCGCTAATAGTTCAGATCTTTTCTGGCCTTAAGGGAACCTTTTACTTCTTTTATAAATTTCTGTGTAGATACATAGTGGTCTCACAGTGGGGGTTGAGCCAAAGAAAAATGTTCTCCAAACAAGGCTATTGCGGGAATGATTAGCTCATTTGAGTGACCTCTAGACAAAACGTGCTAAATCATATCCTTTATCTTGTTATTTATTATTCAAGATATATCTCCAGAGAACACTACAACTAGGTCCTCTGGCAACTCAATCTAGTAATGTCACATATATATATATATATATATATATATATATATATATATATATATATATATATATATATATATATATATATATATATATATATATATATATATATATATATATAAAAGCAGTTCTCATTTCGGTGTATACTTTTAATTACAACCATCTCAGTGACTACATTTATTTATCTACTTTTCGTATTCCCTTAATTGCTATTGAACGTGCTCAATAGTCAGTAGCCACATTTTGATAACCTTTCGGTCATCCTTGACTGTTATAAAGTCACACTTATTGATACACGTGAGCTGATTAAGTAATCCACTTTTCTGATTCCCTTTACATTTATTGGACTTGCTCAGTAGCCGTAATTTGATCAGCTGCCGGGTCATCATTAACTGCTGTAAAGTGAAGTGTATTGACAAAGTTGCACTGATTCAGTTGATAGCGAGCACCGCCGATAATGTCATCAGTACGGTTGGGCTCGGGTTCGACCCCTATCCTCGTCGCTTGTCACAATGACGGAAAGACTGAACACCACTGCCTCCATGCTCTAGGGCTAGAAACATATGCTGGCCCTATCACATCACAGACCCATAGCAGAAAACTGCCTCAGAACAATGTTTGTTGTGTGGGACTTATGCCTGAAAGTCCCACCACATGCCAACACACAGATTACCCGTGGCGACGTGTGGAAATATTGGATGCAGGTCCGATGTATCAATTCACGTCTGTAATTTCCGATATCTGTGAGAGTTTGCAGATAATAATTATTTATCGGTGACAAGAAAATAGATCCGCAGGATTAGGTAGATATGGTTAGTGTGCACAGTGAACAACTAAGGTTAGAATAAACAGAGATATAGTCTCAGTAATAATTCTCTGTATCAAACTAGTAGTAAAAGTAGTAGTAGTAGTAGTAGTAGTAGTAGTAGTAGTAGTAGTAGTAGTAGTAGTAGTAGTAGTAGTAGTAGTAGTAGCAGCAGCAGCAGAAGCAGCAGCAGTAGAAGTAGCAGTAGTAATAGTAGGAGTAGTATACTAGTAGTAGTAGTAGTAGTAGTAGTAGTAGTAGTAGTAGTAGTAGTAGTAGTAGTGGTAGTGGTAGTGGTAGTAGTAGTAGTAGTAGTAGTAGTAGTAGTAGTAGTAGTAGTAGTAGTAGTAGTAGTAGTAGTAGTAGTAGTAGTAGTAGTAGTAGTAGTAAAAGAAAAACCTCAAACCTCCGAGACCTCGCTACCACGAGCAGGAGGCGAGAGGTGGCCAGACCCTAAACCTTTGGGACTTGACTTAGAGACGTTCAGCTAAATCCCGCAGGTAAGGGTCGTATACGCGCCCGAACCACTGAGCACGTACACCTGTTAATCTCATTCATTGGCACCTTGCCGTCTTGACAGACGATAGTTTGTGCTTCAAAAAGGCATAATAACTATTACGTATGGCGGTAGCGAATGTGACTGATAAGGCCAATTCGCGCTGTAAATGTTCGTCCACGGTGGGTGCATGTGAACACGTGGTCATTTCCACCATCATGCACCATCTTACGTCTCACACGCTCGGTGTGTGACTTATCTGCAATAATTTTCTCCTTTGTCTTTATTCCATTTCTGATGTTTGTCATCCATGCAACACGTTCAGCGGCGACTTGCTCCCAATGTGCGTTATCAAAGCCTGTATCAATCATGTCCCGCTTACACATATCTTTGTATCGTAGTAGAGGCCGACCCTGAGATCTCTTACTCATCTGTAATTCACCAAACAATATGTCGTTTGGTATTCTACCATCATCCATCCTCCTAAGATGTCCTATCCATCTAAGTCTACGAAGACTAAGCATGGAATAAACTGTCACACAACCTGATCTTTCCAATACTTCAGTATTTGTGATTTTGTCTTGCCACTTAATACCAAGAATTCTTCGCAGACACCGCATATGAAAGCTGTTTAAACGTTTCTCTTGGTGTGAGTAAGTTGTCCAGGTTTCACTGCCATAAAGAAGAGTACTAAGGACACAGGCTTGATAGACAAGGACTTTTGTTTTGGCAGTAAGCTTCCTGTTCTCCCAGACTCTTTTTCTTAACCTGTTCATTGTTGTTGCTGCCTTACCAATCCGGATGTTGATTTCCTGATCTAGGGATAATTTGCTATTTACCACTGATCCTAGATATGTAAAATGGTCTACCATCTCTAGTTCGGCGTCGTCAATAAAGATTGATGGTACCCCATGTGCACCTTGTGACATAATCTGTGTCTTCTTTTTGCTAATTGTTAAACCAAATTCAGAACAAGCATTGGAGAATGCAGATAGTAGACATTGTAATTCTTCCTCAGAGTGGGTCGTAACTGCAGCATCATCTGCAAAAAGCAACTCTCTGATCAGTACCCTCCTAATTTTGGTCTTGGCCTTCAATCTCTGAGCATTGTAGAGGCCGCCATCTGAGCGTGAGTGAATGTATATACCACCATCCTGATCACGAAAGGCATATTTCAGTAGAAGTGAAAAGTATATTCCAAAGAGGGTGGGAGCTAGTACACAACCTTGCTTAACTCCACTCTTGATTTCAAACTCTTCAGAAGTTGCACCATCAAACTTGATTATACCCTTCATGCCTGTGTGGAACGGTTCCATAATGGACAGAAGAGTTGGTGGGCAGCCACCCTCACGAATGACCAAATAAAATGCCTTTGTGAGGTCGATAAAGGCAATAAACAGTGGTTTATTATGTTCACGGCATTTTTCTTGCATTTGTCGCAATGAGAATATCATATCATTGGTAGACCGGTTCTGTCAAAAGCCACACTGTGATTCGGGGTAGACTTGATCTCCTAGGACTTGAAGTCTGCGCAGAACAATTCTGGCAAATACTTTTCCAACAATACACAGAAGTGAGATACCCCTATAGTTGTTGTAGTCGCTCCGATCGCCCTTGTTCTTGTACAGTGTTATGATGCTTGAATCATTGAAATCCTGTGGGACTTGTCCTTATCGCCAGCATAGCTCTGTTAGCTGGTGGATCTGTAGAGTGAGTGTGTCTTGCCCACTCCTAATAACCTCTATTGGAATCCCATCCTTACCTGGAGCCTTGCCAGGTGCAAATTCATTTATAGTACACTTAACTTCTGTTATGGTGGGAAGTGTGTCCAGGTGGTCAAGAGTTTGTAGGGCCTCTATGGCGTTGAGGGCATCATCCGCTAGTCTGGTCTCACTTGAGTAAAGCTCCAAAAAGTGCTCTACCCATCTGTCCATCTGCTGTTTCTTATCAGTGATGATTTCTCCAGTCAAGGATTTCAATGGTGCACTTCTTTTGATCATTGGACCACAGGTTTTCTTTATCCCTTCATACATGCTTCTGATGTTTCCCTTATCACTTGCGATTTGAATGGACTCACATAACTTACTCCAATAGTCATTTGCACACTGCCTGACAGCCTTTTGCTCCTCCTTCCTAGCTTGCTTCAGCTCACTCAGAGTGTTACGCGTTCGTTTTTCCTTGTTTCTTAAGAGAGCTCTCTTCTTTTTATCAATCAAGGGCTGCAGAGTCTGGTTGTTTGCCGCAAAACAGTCCTCCCTCTTATGATCCACAGTGCCGTAAACCCCTACGGCAGTTTTATAAAGAGTTTCCTTAAGCTGACCCCACTTTTCACTTACTGTACAATTTTCTGGTGTATCAGTGAAAGCGTCTTCAAGTTGCTGTTGAAACTTCAAGCATTTTTCAGTATCGTGAGTGTTAGTAATATTAATCCTGGGGGTAGATTTGTGTATAGCTGTGTAGATTCTCTTTGGTATCAGTCTTACCCTTGCAACAAACAAAGAATGATCCGTATCACAGTCAGCACTGTGGCAACTTCGAGTCAATTATGTACGTTTAAATTTGGTCTCCGTGTGATTTTGAAGTCCAGCTGGTGCCAATGGCCGGATCTTGGATGTTTCCATGTCACCTTATGCATCTCTTTTGTTTTAAAATGTGAGTTTGTAATACATAGGTCATTTCTGGTGCAATGTTCCAGCAGCCTTTGCCTATTTTCATTCATGCGACAGATGTTGTATTATCCAAGATGGTGTACTGTCCATGAACTCGAGTCCCTGCCCAAACGAGCATTGAAATCACCAAGCATATAAATGTAGTCGGATTTTGGAGCTGCCTTGATCACGGAGTCTAACTCCTCATAGAACAAATCCTTCACATCATCAGAAGAATCGAGTGTCGGTGCATATGCATTAATAATGGTGACAAAACCACAAGAGGTTGCCAAGCGCAGGGATAATAGTCTTTCATTACTTCCTGCTGGAATTTCAATCATTCCCAGTAGCGAATTCTTCACTGCAAAGCCCACACCGTGTTGCCTTTTTTTCTGCTTGCTCTCTACCCTTCCAAAAAAAAGATGTAACTGTTTGCCCTCTACCCTTCCAAAAAAGGTGTAATTGTTTTCCCTGAGTGACCCTTCCTCAGCGAGGCGATTCTCCTGCTGGCCAGCAATATCAATGTTAAGATGATTGAGTTCGGCATCAATCACAGCCGTTTTTCTCACATCGTCAGTATTGGTCAAGTCAGTGGAAAATCCTGGACACGTGGTTCTCGCGTTCCAGGTTGAGGTTTCTATTTTTCTTTTTATTAGTACCTGATGCATTTGTTTTACAGCCTGCGATGTAGATTTTGTTCTAGCCCCAAGCACCCATAGAATCAGGCAGGCTGTGGCGGATCAGCACTCAATTTGCCGGGGGCTGCCCAGCTTGAGGCGACCGGTAGCTGATCAGTGACACCTTTAGGTGTCTCCCACCGTCAGAGGCAACGCGTGGCGCCCCATGTCTACGCCAATTGACTGAGACTTATAACCCGTAACAGTTGCCTCTCGCTTTGATTCCGAGACCGGTTAAGACCAGGGATGGAGCTATTGCCTCTCCATAGCACAAAGCCTGGGCTAAAATATAGAGACCATGTGTTGCTCATGCAGCATGATCCCTCTATCGGCCTGCCCAGTTCACTCCAGAGGAAAGGTAACACCTATACATCTTGAACAAGACAAGCTGCAGAAGCTGCCGGATCAGCAAAGCAATGCTCTACCTGTCCGCCTGTCGGAGGTTCGAGCCTAGACCAGCTGCCAACCAAGGCTTAGGACCTGGTCTGCCCTGCCATGACATTTTGTCTTTAGGTTGCATTTCCTCGCACCAGGATAAGGCTTTTACCCTCCCAATTGCGCTCTTCCGCCCGAAGCCGTTGGCACAATGTGGGGTGTCGGGTTTGGTAAGCGCCGCCCAACGTTTGGCGCTAACATAAAGCAGGTAGTACCGTCTACTGTTATACGGTAGCTCAGCCATATCTGACTAAGATCTGACACCAACCTGTCAATCGCAAAGTAGTAATATTAGGAATAGTATAATAGCAGCAGCAGCAGCAGCAGCAGTAGTAGTAGTAGTAGTAGTAGTAGTAGTAGTAGTAGTAGTTGTAGTAGTAGTAGTAGTAGTAGTAGTAGTAGTAAGTAGTAGTAGTAGTAGTAGCAGTAGCAGTAGTAGTAGTAGTAGTAGTAGTAGTAGTAGTAGTAGTAGTAGTAATAGTAGTAGTAGTAGTAGTCGCAGTAGTAACAGGACCTGTCAATCGCAAGGTGGTAGTAGTAGGATTAGTATAATAGCAGCAGCAGCAGCTATAGTAGTAGTAGTAGTAGTAGTAGTAGTAGTAGTAGTAGTAGTAGTAGTAGTAGTAGTAGTAGTAGTAGTAGTAGTAGTAGAAGTAGTAGTAATAGTAGTAGTATTAGTAGTAGTAGTAGTAGTAGTAGTAGTAGTAGTAGTAGTAGTAGTAGCAGTATTAGTCGCAGTAGTAACAGTACTGTGTATAAACTCCTCTTACCGCTTTCTCCAAGTGCCCACATCGACAGCTCCTTGATAGGCTTTCAGTATTCTCACGAGTTCAACGTTGGTCTTGAGAGGAAACTCCTGGCCTGTTAGGTTAATGAAATACTTCCACTTGGGGAACCTCCACAGTTCCTTCAGACACAACAATTCAGGCTCAAGGACACTGTACGTTCCCCATTGGATATCAATTCGGATTGTAGTTATAAAGGCATTTGGGAAGCATTTAACAACTGCTGATATAGCACTATAAAACAATTCTGTTGATTTCTTATCAATGTGAATGCAGTAGTAGTTCTGTGGGCGGTAAATTGCTCTAAACAGACGCTCAACCATCTCGGCATCTTTGTATACTATCATGGAAAACGCCAATGGAAACTGTTCTTCCTCTTCAGTCAATGATGACATGATGTATCCCCGTTTCTCTTGGAATCTGCTACAGTTAGATGTCAAGTCGATGTACTCTGCATCGCTTATAGACAACCCAGTTTGTTGTACGGAAGTGTCAAATTTTCTCAAGGTATTCTCGGAGCTACTGTAGAAATCTCTGCAGCTGACGTCTTTCACTTTTACCACTGAGGCAATGTCTGATAGATGCTTTGCCAACGTTGATTTAGAATTGGGTATGATAGAAATTGCCATTTCTAAGCTACCAAATTGCTTCACAAGCAATATAGCTGATATAATATACACGATGGTAATTGTGCAGAATGTTCTCTTTCTGAATACATTGTTATGTATCAGTCTTCTTGTCGTTAGTTTCCTTGAATAAATAAACATAATTGGTCATATCAATATACGAGTGGGTAGTGTAACGTCTACCCTGAGACTAAAGGAGAAACATATAAGTAAGGACGTACGTAAGTAAAGTATAGATGGATGAGTCGATTTACAAGTATATATAGACAGTTAACTAGATGAGGGATTGTATATACAATAATAGTATTCTATCTTATTAGTACTATTATACGGTCACACACACAGACACACACACACACACGCACACACACACACACACGCATATATAAATATATATATATATATATATATATATATATATATATATATATATATATATATATATATATATATATATAATGAAAGCAGTGGTGGGCTAGCCAGAATGTTAGTCTGCCCGATGACGCGTGGGCCCTGTGGGGTCCTTGTGAAGTGGGCCGTTTGGAGCCCTGTTGAGGTGGTCCTCCTTAAACAGTAGACACTACGTGTTGAGGCTGAGTTGAGTTGAGTTAAGAACCGACATCACTGCACTCAGGACTTCCCCATACGCGCTCCGGAGTATGCTAAGTAAGTTGGAGAAAGAAACATTTCGTGTGGAGTGGCTATCCTCGCTTCACAGGTCAGAGATTGTGAGGGTTTTATGGATTTTTTGCACTGGCCATGCAGAAGTGCGGGGAAATGAACAGGCTGATAAGATGGAGGGAATACACCTCTTGGTGGTAGATTACCTATGGACAAGGGAAAATTGGTCGAGCGCCCGTGGGACTAGTTGAAGAAGGCGGGGAAACATATTGAAAACCCGTATGTGGAAAGAATGATATTGCAAAAGATCAGCAGGGGTTCTGGAAGAATCTCAAAACTATGAGGGTAGACAATACGTTATATGTGATAATGCCCTTTCTGTAGCTTTGTTTCCTGACATCCAATAATTTAGCCCCTGTCCAGCACTGACTGAAGGCCAGCATATACAGATCAAGACGTCATAAAGGTATCGGTATTATTGTAATGCTCAAGTATTAAGTGTTGTCGACACACAAGATATGGTAAAAAACTCTAACCGTGGAAGTAGCAGATCATGAAACCACTTCTTCCTGAACGTTATACTTACCACGAAGAAATAGAAAATCAAAGCATCTCCTCTTGACCCAGGCCTATACACTCCCGGGAGCTGCCGTAGTGCAGTAGTTATCACGATAGCTGGCCTTCTGGTTGTCATTATCCAGAGCTAGGATATTTGTCATTAATTTGTCCCTTCAGGTCAACCGAGTCTAACATGAATGCTAAGACATTTACTCAGGAAGTAAAGATGGCTGCCGTGATAGTGACCTTTCACTAATCATATAGCAGTTGGTCTACACAAATATTGGGCGAGCACCATATACACACTAATCTCATGGCGTTAAAATAGTCATCTATCTTCTAGGGTACATATATCCAATAGTCTCATGGTGTTAAAATGGCCCTATATATTCTAGGTTACATATACACACCACTCTAATGGCGTTACAATAGCCCTCTAACTTCTAGGTTACATATACATAATAATCCCATGGTGTTAAAATAGCCCTCTATCGTCTAGGTTACATATACGGAATAGTCTGATGGCGTTAAAATGGTCCTCTATCCTCTAGGTTACATATACATACTAGTCTCATGGAGTAAAAATGATCTTCAGTCTGATAGATTACATATACCCAGTAGTCTCATGGCGTTAACATAGTCCCTCTATCTTCTAGGTTACATATACCCAATAGTCTCATGACGTTAAACTGGTCCTCTATCGTCTAGGTTACGTATACCAAATAGTCTGATGGCGTTAAATTGGTCCTCTATCGTCTAGGTTACATATACCCAATAGTCTCATGACATTATATTGGTCCTCTATCGTCTAGGTTGCAAATACCCAATAGTCACATGACGTTAAAATGGTCCTTTATCGTCAAGGTTACATATAAGAGCCCAGGCTGACTCAGCAAAGTTCTAAGGTCTTGAATGTTGTCTGTCCCTTCCCCGTACAGATTAGTCACCCGTCGGAGACATTATACAATATAGTCAATAGATATCCCATGTTTTACTCCATCATTGGTAATTACAATCGAAAATCCACACAGCGGACGATAACGTTAGAGTATATGTTAGGTTGATACGCTGATAAAGTGATAATGGCATGAGCGTGGTCGTCGTCCACTAACACAGGTCAAGCCTGGGAACCCATTTCTGCTACATCAAGGACCCATGCCAGGATCCTACCTCGGGACATGTTATGTTATCCAGATTTCGGGCGACATGTCACCCACAGACAGTCAGGAGGCCTAAAAATATCTGGGTCTAGCACCATATGCCAAGTGCCTCTGAAGGCGTCTTACATTTCCTGTTAGATAGTTGCATGTCCTGTATAGAACGTGGCAATCAACCTCAGCATTTTTGGCTATTTGTGATTTTATATTTCTGAGTCACACCGCTATATGCTTATGAAATCTGGACTGTTTAGCAGCTACACGATAGGAAATTAAACCACTTCCACATAGTCTGCCTTAGGAAGCTAATGAAGTTTAAATGGCAGGACAAGCTCTCAGACACGAAGTCCTAGATAGAGCGTCAATTCCCAGTATCCACACTCTACTGATGAAGAATCAGATTCGCTGGGTTGGTCACTTGAATCGAATGCTCCCTAAACGAATATTTTATACGACGAGTTGCGTTGTGGTAACGCTCCCAAGGCGGTCAGAGGAAACGCTTTTAAGACACTCTGAAGATCTCACTAAAAGATTTTGGAATTCATCACGACACTTGGGAGACTGCTGCCAAAGACCGAAATTCGTGGCGTACATCATTACGCAAGGTTCCAGTCACTTGTGAAGCAAACAAGACTGCTAGAGCTGTGGGGGAAAAAAAGGGGGGGGGGGGGACAGAAACACAACCTGAGGAGATCCTCCTCCTGGAACGTCAAGCATTCTTTGCCCACATTGTCAAAGAATATTTCGAGCCAAATAGGCCCTACCAGTTATCTTAGAACTCACGGCTGCATACTTTCAACCCCATTGGATGAAATGAATGGTCAGCATAATTCTTGATGGACAAACAACATTTCTGAATATATGAAAAATAAAGATAATGCATACAGATATAACTAATATGGAGAAATAAATATATGTTAATGAAGTAAAATTATAGGTGGTGGGCATTTTCGAATATCTTGGGTCATTACTAGTAACGGTGGCACAATGAAGGAAATTAAAAGACGAATATCTATTGCTCTTCATAAACTGAAACAACTCAATAAATTGTGGAGGTAGGTGGGGGAGGGGGTATAAAACTAGAAAAAATTATATTTTAAGAGCATGCGTCTTTCACATTGAAACATACATGTTATAGACGAGTTCTAGGAATATCGTGTAAACAGAAAAGAACACATGAACCCGCACGACAAGAACTGAATATTGAAGAATGTTGGCTATGTAAGAAGATAAAACAAAGTAACTTAAAATATATATGTCACTTAAAAGGTCATGATAGTTTGGAGAGAGCATCTTGCCGAACTATTCCCTCCATGCTATCACGATTTATCTTTGTCTACACTATACACTTGCATCGAAAGGTCTTTGACCACTCATGCCTTATCATACACCAATACTCCACTCAGCTACGAAGACCCAACCAATCTGTCCGCCTGCTCATTTCCCAACCCACCAGCATGCCCAGGGGACAAGATAGCTAACCATGAAGGCTCACACTTATCGGCATGAAATATGATAATTAAAATGATGTCTCAATCCATCTTAATTCTAATGAATGTAAACATAATACTTACATTTTATAACACATTGCCACATTAAATCATATTAACTCTGCAAAAGTCACACGTCAAGAGACACAATGAACCAATGATATTAATGCTCAGAGTGACATATACATTCATGCATTTGAATGCACAAACTCTGTCGACACCGTTTTCATTACAGGAAGTCTAGAATAAACATATTTATTTCACGTCTTTTGTTGTGAGTAATGTATATCATAGCTTCACATGGGTAATTGCATTTCCTTTACGTGAAGTTGCAATCAATCTCAGCATTTATTTTTGGTTGTAGTTTACTGTGCGATTTTAGTTCGGCAGTTTGTCTTTACTTTCTGAGCAGCTGACTCATCATACCATCGAGACGGAAGAACAGGATAACTTTCAATCAGATAGCGGTTGGAACGAATAGTAGTGTGACTCTTCGCTGGCTGCTGTTGAATGAGGGGACGGAGCGCGTATGGGAACGTCCTGAAAGCGGTGATGTCAGTTCTTAGCTCAACTCAACAGACTCAACTCAATGATCGAATTCAACACAAAGCAGTTTGTTTTCAAATGGTCGGCAGCTGATTTCCAACCCTCAACTCAGTATAGCGAGAAATTAAGAAACTGCGCCTTTCACTAATCCACAGCGCTACACGTACACAAATCTACACACTATTTGATTGTAGTAACTAATGCAACTGCTAGCGGGCAGTAGCAGCTGTACACATTATACTATTTGTAAAATTGATTGTTTGAGTTGTGTGGGATAGAAAATTAAAATGCATAAAAACCGCAATGAAATATCGATAAATTTAATCCGATTAAACTCTGAACATAATCAATTAACTACATGTTTAGATCGCAGCTGTTAGAATATGTATCGCTCGATACATCGGGGCATACAGCAGTCCTTCAACAAACAACACCATTGGTTCTCATAGTACTTGCCGTATGGTGTTGGTGACCATGTCTGTCCACAGACACCGGTCTTTCGTTCTTCCGATCATTCTTATACCGACGTTCCTCCATGCCATGATGTCAAATTATCCAGCAACTTCTCAATTGAACACCATCTGCCTTTCTTCTCCTCCAGCCTTCCAGTTGTGACACAAACTACAGCTTTCATCTTCTCATGACATTCCCAAAGACTGTGTCCTTTTCTGGTGCTAGTAACTAGTTCTCTTTATGATTTAACATTTTGTCAAGATATCTTCATTGCTCTTTCTGTCTGTCCACGGTGTTCTCATTATTCTAAACACCCACATCTCTGTAGCTTTCACATAATTCTTCAGGTGTCTACTAATTACGCTTAGTTTGTTAACTAGTCGACAGATCATCATCATTGCACATCGAACCATTCAGTCTTTAAGTGCGCAGATCCCCTCCTCAAAAAATCTCGAAGCGTTTAGCACTAGCGACACCAGTTCTGTATTGGAATATTAATCTTCTTTGGCTTCCCTCATAGTGATCTTGTTTGACCACATCTCTTTTAACTTGCTGTTCTCGCAGTCTGCACATGGTTGTAGATTCACAGTAATCATCTGATTCTCGCAAAAGTCTTACTTCTCGTAGAGCATTCAGTATATCAGCCTGGTCCGGGCTCCCCCGCCCCACACAGTAACCTTAGCTGCTTTTTATTAAAGGAAAATAAAATCCTACTTCGCAAAAACCTTGGAGTATTTAATAATAACGTTAAACCAGTACTGCTGTAGGAATCATTACAATTGAGAATAATTAAAACGAGTATAGATAAACAATAACACTTCATTAGTTGGTACTTGCAATAATCAGATTGCTACTGGTACTATTAGTGTTGGAACTATTCGCTGGCTGCTGAGGATGTGGACGGAGCGCTTATGGGAATGCCCCAAATGCTGTGATGTCGGTTCCTAAATCAATCAATCAATCAACCTAGTTGGTACTTGCACTAAATAGAAGAACTAAAATAAT
Source organism: Cepaea nemoralis (assembly GCA_014155875.1). NCBI lineage: Eukaryota > Metazoa > Mollusca > Gastropoda > Stylommatophora > Helicidae > Cepaea > Cepaea nemoralis. The sequence continues at coordinate 503,072 of JACEFZ010007440.1, forward strand.
ATAACAGGATCACAATGTGAAGCTTATGGATAGAGCTAGACAAATAACAGTAAAACGAGAGGTGGAGAAAAGAGAAGTAGAGACAGAAGTGAATATTATGGAGACGACATGAAAGGACCTGCTTGAGATAGCTATGATACCGAAGCTTGGGGTAAGTTCCTTCAGACCTATTTCCCAATGCTTGATTAAGACCGAGAGGAGGAGGAGGAGAAGGAGGAGGGAGGAGGAGGAGGAGGGAGGAAGAAGAAGAAGAAGAAGAAGAAGAAGAAGAAGAAGAAGAAGAAGAAGAAGAAGAAGAAGAAGAAGAAGAAGAAGAAGAAGAAGAAGAAGCAGAAGAAGAAGAAGAAGAAGAAGAAGAAGAAGAAGAAGAAGAAGAAGAAGAAGAAGAAGAAGAACCAATACGACTTTTGTAGTAAATCACTTTCGCTTGATGCCAGAAAAGAGTAGTAACATGTTGTACATAAATCATGCGCGTTTGTCTATATGTTAGGACGTTACTCTTACTTTGGCAAGAGCATGGTCAGGGGAGGTTCGATTCCATCTTGGTCGTAGGTCAGGGAATTCCCCCGTGCACTCAGGCATACAAAATACGATCGTCTTAATGCTTCAAGTACACTCATTATTTTCCTGGATACGGGACCATTTTTGTTTTGCTTTGTTTATATAGAAACTGATATTGTTCCAATGTGAAGCATTAGTTTTCCGCATGGTGATCTCTTTCTGTTTGCACAAAATTGTTAATACCGTGATACATTTGAGCAATCGTTTATTGGTTGTTGACTACAATAAAGTATTCTATCTTAGTAAATGCCGGCTTCCTGGCCTAGAGGTTAGCGACTGTTCTCCGTATTCTCGTATACTCTCGTAAGTAACGTGTCGACGGTGAGAATCAGCAGTGGTTCGAATCGCGTCGGTAACTTACAGGGTATGTGAGCCGGCCGCTCAGAAAGCAATGGCAAACTACTGAGCGTAATCTTGCCATGAAATCAACAATTACCTGAAAGATGCTGATGTTGACAGCAATGTCCTGTAAAGGATATGAAAACATTTTTTTTTATTTTAGTAATTAGGCGGTTCCAGCCAATGTTATGCACCAGAAAGATTGCATTTTAAATTTGCAATTACCATGGGGACAATTAATGTTCCACAATCGAACAATATCAGTGATTGTGTGTTTTAACTATTTCAACCAAAGTATAATCCGTTAATCACTTCAAATAAAATATAATTGCAGTGAGTACCTATGGAGATGTAATAAAATATGCCAGGTACCACAGCGTCCAATATATCGTTATGACCTCTGTGCTGAAATCCAATACAGAAATACATTGTTTTGACTATCTAAATCGTAAATGATTCTTAGGATGTTAACGAAACAATTAGGACAATTAGGCAGCAGGGATATAATTTCATAGACGAAAGAAGACCGGGCGGTATGAGTTAAATTTCGACGCAATGAAGTGGACACTCTTTCGATGTAATCCGATTAACCCATTACTATCTTTTATCTACAATCTCCTCTCTTATCATATGATCTGCTAGAATTTCCCATTTTAGCTCTAGATTTTCTACATGTGTGTTTCTCCGCGGGATTCAAACATTTAATTTTTGTGATTGATTGATTGATTTAGGAATCGACATCACAGCATTCGGGGCATTCCAATAAGTGCTCCGTCCCCATCCTGAGCAGCCAGCGAAGAGTTCCAACACTAATAATACCAGTAGCAATCTGATTATAAGTCCGTCTCGCCTTTCCTCTGAGCGTTGAGCGTCGGCCAGATCCCTTCTTCACTCCTCGTTGTCTCATTCTTGCCAGACCATGGTAATCCATTTGCTCCTCCGAGGTGTGCACGTGCTCACACAAGGCCGCAACCACGTCTGCCTTGTCATGTATCAATACTCCACCAAGTTCTGCAGAGCGGTGTATGGCAGAGGGGTCTTTGAGCCTAAGGAATTAAGGCCGCCTGGCTAGTGCAGTCGCCGCGAACTGTGCAGGTTAGGATTTTCTTTTTTGTCCCCGACAGAAAAAATTCCACACCTTACCGAGGGATCGAACCCGAGTCTCTCGAAGGAGAGTCAGGCGCTCTAGCCACTCGGCACTTATTATAAACAATAAGTGCAAACACTTCATGTCGTGTTTTCGCCAAATCTGTTTTAAATTCGATTGATAGAACATAAGAAGTCGAGTGGGTGCGCTTTTGTTATCGATGACCTAAAGGCAGGAGGTCCAGATTATTTGATCAATATCAGTGGAAAGTGATTGCGCCAGCTTAGTTAATCGATATGTGTTATCGGCTGGAGATCTGACTTATATGGTTTATATGATTTCGTCATGGAATAATCGACTTGTCCCTCACATTTTGCTCAAACAGCTCCCTTATACAAGCTAGTTTCCGGAGTCATTATTCATTCATATGGTCACAAGGTTTGCACATCCAGGCGGTATGTTCGGAATCGATCAGGCGGTCAGACTGGCTGGGTCGGCACCTCAGGGTGGGGTACTAGTGAACGGTAAGGCAGACGTGGTTCCATCCATCATGTGCCATGCCGGTAAGCGTGGCTGGTCATGTTTTGCCATCTCACTCGATCACCAGAGTCGTGGATCAGCTCCATGTTCCTATTTCGACCATGCCATATGGACAAGCCATCCAGATATTTTCTTCTTGGTCTTAACCTTTGGTCTCCTCCCTTCGATCTTGCCAGTTGTTACCAAGTTCTCCAATCCATTTCTTCTCATAACATGCCCAAAAATTTTTGACTCTCTACGTTTAATGTCTCTAAACAGTTTACGATCCTTATTTGTTTCTTGTAGGACTTATTCGTTGGTGTTTTATTATTTTTCCATGGTATTCTTTGCATTTTCCTCAGAAACCACATTTCCACAGTCATCAGATGTTTTTCAGCTTGTCTGCTCATTGTCCACGCTTCACATCCATATAAAAGTATAGGTTCTATGTACCACTTCAACACTCTTTTTCTTGTTTCAATTGATATCTTTTTATTGGTCAATATGTTTTCATCTTGCAAAAGGCTACCTTCGCAATAGCAATTCTTGCTCTAATCTCTTCATGGCATATGTCATCAGTTGTTATAACTGTTCCGAGATAGCTGTACCGATTCACTTGTTTAAGAATTTGCCCATTTACTTGTATATTACATTGTGGTATTTCTTCCTTCCTAGTGACGACCATTATCTGTGTCTTCTTACAATTCAACACTAATCCTAGTTGTTCACTGTATGCAACAACCGCATCTACTAATTTTTGCAGATTATGTTCATTGTCTGCAATCAAGACTGTATCATCTGCATATCTAATGTTATTGATATATTGTCCCACAATGTTGATTCCTTCCATATCTTCTATATTTCTGAAATTATGTTCACTGTACAGGGAAAAAAGATCTGGAGACATTACACATCCCTGTCTCACACCTCTCTTAATAGGCTGATATTGACCTATTTTATTATCAATTCTTATGGCAGCTTGTTATTTCCAATATATGTGTTTTACAAGTCTGAGGTCTTTTACATCAATTTGTAGATCTTCAAGCATCCTTATCATGTTGACATGTCTCACTTTATCGAATGCCTTTGTGTAGTCAATAAAGCAGAGGTGTAGATCTTTGTTTACTTCAATTGAACGTTCAATTACTGTTCTCAGTATGTACACAGATTTTACTGTACCCTTGCCTTCTACAAACCCACATTGTTCCTCTTCTATTTCAGGTTGTATTTTCTTCCTAACTCTTTGCATGATAATTCTTAACAAAATCTTCGTGATGTGACTCATTATGCTAATTGTTCGATGCTGATCACATTCCAAGGCTCCTGATTTCTTTGGGATTGCAATACATACAGAATTACATAATTCATGAGGTATATCTCCAGTATCATATATAGTATTCAGGAGTCTGGTAACTTTATCTATTCCATATTCTTGTAAAGCATTAATTAGGATAGGGCCCTTGAAATCATGTGGGATAGTGTGCAAAAATAAATCAATCGTCAAGCCAGGAAAGAATGGCGAGGCAGGGATTGACTAGAGCAGTGTTTCCCAACGTGGGGCCCACGCCCCACAGGGGGGCAATTCGATTGTTAAGGGGGGCAATTCGAAAATGGAAGAAATCGGCTGAATATAACAAAACGGGGAGACTTGAGACTGAAGTTAACTAAATTGGAACCTGACATAAGATCTCTTTGCAGCAAGCATCAAGCGCAAGGATCTCACTAAATTTAAATAATAAATAATTACTAATAATTAAAATAATATTGAAAAATCTTTCATTAAAATTATTTTGTACTTGAATTTCAGTTCTCCATTATATGTTTTGAAAATTTACTTACTGTGTTTGCTCAATAATTTCCTAGTGATTTCTTCCTAAAACCTATCATACAAGTTTCTTTAGTGAACATTTCAATTTTTGAATATTAAAAATAATGTATATGTTGAGGGGGGGGCGCGTGGGTCGGGGGAGGGGGGCAATATGAATTTTAGAAAGGCTTAAGTGGGGCATGGCACAAAAAAGGTTGGGAAACACTGGACTAGAGTATAAGGCTGTGGTGAAACGCCAATGGCTCATGTCCTCATGCCTTCTTTTATTTTGGGTAAACAGGGGGAAACAGCTTTCGGAAGCTCTCAGTTCTCTTGTTCGCTCAATCTCCATGAAAGATAGTTCTTTGGGTTACCTTCATAACACAATCTTTACATGGAGAGAGTAGACCCGATGGAGCGCCTTGCGCCAAATGCGCACTGAGCGGCTTCTGGAGAATTCATGTCCGTTTCTACTGATCGCTACCCACTGCCTAATGTCAAGAGTTCAAGTTAAAGATTGAGACATTTTAAAAGGCAGAATACTGATGGGCTATGTAAGGTAATCTTAGGTTGTAATTAGTTTTGCACTTATAAATCTCTATTGTCTTAACGACTGAGATGATATGGCGAAACAGCAGTCTTGCCATATTGGGAGCGGGTGACCGTTAGCCAATCTGGCTAAGCTTCTTAATCTTGGAATGGCAAGGGAACAAATCTGAACAATAAATATTTCCCAAATGATATCGCTTGTTCTTGGCAGCCGATAGACGAGTGCTATCTTTCTTCCTACGGCTTACCTCTACTTAGTAGCTTCTCTTATTTAAATATAAACACATTTGATAGCTACGGTGTGCCGGAAGGAGGAAAGGGCTCCTTGGGGATGGGGTCCACCAATCTATGATCTATCTTCTTGAGCCGGAAGAGGCTATCCACAGTGCTATCTTTTTCGTCTTTTAGTCGAGAGGATGATGTCGGGAATATAAATAAACTTCTTTATCTCATTGAGAGAACATGCATTCCTCTGAATCTACGTGTTATGTGAGGCACTGCCGGTACATTGCGGCGACAGCTCAGACAAGAGCAGCGGCCGGAAGGGGTAGTATCTTCTTTCCTATTCTTGCTGGGAATGGGGAACTACACTGCGTGCCATACAACCCCACTACTATAATATTAGTTAAAGGGGAGAAACACACAGATTACTAGGCACACCACACCAAAAGATATTTGTCGTGAGAGGGGCATGGTTTGCAAGGGAGAGAGAAGCTGGGAAACGAATGTGCCCAATAAAAATAAAGGCAGGCTATGAGTGTGGAGAGTGAGTCTTGTATGCAACAGGGTGCATAGGGTAGCCGACAGGACGTCTACAAGTTGGAGGTCTGCTCAAGCCAGGACGTAGCCAATCCAGGGGCTACCTGACATGTCAGACTCATTCAAGCAAGCCACTTATCTACTTATCTTGGTAAGCGAAAAGGTATAACTAATGTATTAACTGAGGCCAATTGGACCTCGGGATTGTGGGGCATGAGTCAGCTTGGTCCCTCACTAGTCTTTCTCATCTACAGGGTCCTTCTTTTGAAGTCTTCTCATCGACTTAAGGTCGAGTGTAAACCGGAAAGTGTGTTGAAAGACTTGACAGGGCTTCTATGCCAAAACTTATAAGCACCTGATGAGGCCAGGGCAAGTCAGTGGACATACCAGGTATAATGTTTGTTTTAATATAAATGGAGAGGCGTTCCAAAAATGTAATGAGTGACACAACAGCCAACTCAAGTCTTCTCATTGACTTAAGGTCGAGCGTTTGCTGATGAAGCGGTTTGGACCTACGCCAATTCCCATCCTTGACCGGAACAGCGAAAGACTCTGATTCATTCCCTATACCCAATCTGGTATCATGACTTTGGTTCCCAACCTCAATTGTGCCCAGTGATCCCATGGCACTTTCCCAGACCAGATTACTGACTATATCGTGGTGACCTAGGAAACTTGGAAGCTGTTGTTCGAACAACCGACGCTGGATAGAGAGACTGGAACCTTTGCCCGGTGAGGCAGTTGTGAAATGACTGGACAATTTCAAGATCTGTGCTATATGATGTTCAGAGTTTTCTGGATTCATTTCTGGACTAGAGTTATCTCATCAGTTTTGTTTTCTGGACTTGTATAGGTTTATCTGTCTTGGTGTTCTTCTGTGTTGTCTTTATTACGGTATTAAATTCAAATTATAGTGACTGAGACGATCGTCATGTTACGTGTGTGTCAGCCAGAAATACACTGCAGGAAATAACCCTGAGGTCGAAAGAGAGTGTGACAGTAAGTCCGGGGAACGGATGAGGGTTGGCAACAAAGACCTATTCCCAGCCAGGGCAAAAGAATAAGTTTGAAATATTGTGACGGGACATTATGGGACCCTCCCCATAGCTTGTTACAAAGGCCACACTTAGCATTCCGAGGAAAGGCCAGGCGGACACATAACCAGGAAGCAAATGCTAACATTAGAACTGGGATTCTTCGCTGATTGTTGAAAATTGGAACGGATGACAAACGGGGATGTCACAAGTCCTATGATGACGGTTCTTGGATCAATTCACAGACCTGTGTTGACATCGTTCAGGTATGTCCCTTTACTGACTTTGCAGTACTTAAGTTTGGCACACGCCTGTGTCAAATGCCCTCTCAAGCTTTTTGGATGTGATGTCTTCCCGGTTGTCCCCATTTTCTCTTGCCTGGAACTTGCCATTACGTACCATCAAAGACTTCGTGTCCCCATTGCGACCAAACCAAGTAACCTTGTGTGAATTTCAGTAGTTGTTTATTCTCCCAAATTTTTCTAATAATATGTCTTATGTGATCTCAGGCACAGTTAGTTTATTCTTTGTCTGCAACCGTTAATACCACACCGATGATTGGTAATAGCAATGTGTAACGCATTCCTTAAAATCGACTTATATCTGTACATTCAACGCTTGTCAACAGAGTTTATTAATAGAAGAGACTTGTAGATACACTGGAATAGCATACAAGCTATTATGCTGTCATCACCATCAAGGCCTGCCTGGTTGGCTTGGACGATGGTGCTTCTCCACCACTTGCAAATCTCCAACAGTATGTATCACTTCGTGTATTGACACCATTCCCTTCCATGAATCAGGCTGTCAACTATTATCTCTTTCTGTCTTCCTTTATGTCTCTGTTCCTAAATTTTATTTAGGTGTCTCAAAATGTTCACTTTTTTGTCGTCTCATGTGGCTTAAAATCATGGTTGATGATTATGAGTTGTCTTCGTGTTTTAGACTCTGTCAAAACGCGCGTATCTTCTTTGCGTTCATCTGGAGTGTTTTTTTTTCCAGATGTGATTGCGGTGTGTCTGGTTAGGCACCCTTAGGCCGAAACCCTTGAGTCAACACATTCGACTTTTAGCGTGCATTTTTGACAGGTTAGCATTCCTGTGAGACTCTCACTTTTGTGGTGCCGTCCACATCCCAGCTTGTCATGTTGGAACGGTCGAATGCTTCACGATCAACCCTCAAGGAAAGTTAGGGACAGTCCATGGCATTTTCCACCATCCAGTGTGGCTTCCATAGTTGCAGAGTAGACACATAAAGCCCTGGTGCTGGGCTCACCGAGGAAATCGTCACGTCCTGATCACGGCTGCTTTAATTCCTCACTTCAATATATTGGGCATTTTGTTCACCACGGGCCTTTCCCGCACTAACCAGACCGGTCTGCAGACGGTATCCACTCGGCGAGTGTTCGATTCGGACAAGTGCTTGTCGCTGTGCTCGTCAGAGCTGTTTCGGGAACAACGGACATTCGGAAACTAGCTAGTCAGAGCTTTTCCGGACACGATAGGCGTTCGGAAAACTAGGTAGTCAGAGCTATTCCTAGCACGAAAGACATTTCACTCGGACGTAATTGCGTAGTGCCAATTTTTATTTTGCCACCCGTAAGCCGGCACTTCCGACTTCGGCTGGCATTTTTAATGAGGTTAGCTTTCCTCGAGTTTCGAGGCACGTTAGACTCTTACTGTTGTGGTGTCGCCCACATCTCAGCTGGTCAAGATTGAACGGTCAAAGACATCACGGTCAACCCTCAAGGGAAGACAGGGGCAGACGAAGGGGATTCCCCACTATCCAAGAAGGCTTCCATAATTGCGGAACCGGCACATATTGCTCTGAGACTGGGCTCACCCGATAATCACCATATCCTGCTCATAGCTGCTTTAATTCCTCACTTCCATATATTGGGTCAGTTAAAATTTTTTGGACATGTTATGAGAAGAAATGGACTGGAGAACTTAGTGACAGCTGGCAAGATCGAAGGGAACAGACCAAGAGGAAGACCGAGAGGAAAATACCTGGATGGCTTGGCCACATGGCATGGACGAGACAGGAACACTGAGCTGATCCACGACTCTGGTGATCGAGTGAAATGGCGAATCATGACCGCCCACGCTTTCCGGCATGGCACATGATTGATTGATTGATATATTGGGCATTTCGTTAGCCACTCGCCACTCCCCGCACAAACTAGGAACGGCCAGTCTGCGGACGACATCCACTAGGTAAGTTTTTGCTTCGGACTTCCACGCAATGGATTTTCGCTAGCCAAGCGTTCCATTCCGTGTTAATGAGACGTTTTCCACCTGTGACTGGACTCACTCTATAGATATAGACATTTTCCGTAATCATTTCGTGTGACTCGGGCACTTTTCTACCTTTGGTACTCGCTCACGAGGTAGGCTACATGTGCTGCCGGCTCAGCACCTTACCTCCTTGCATCAGTGAGCGAGAGACGGCTAGGCCCTCTCATCCGGGGATTCCTCATATCTCCCAGCTGAGAGCCTTCGAACAAGTATCTGAACTAAGCATGTAACTTGCTCAGCATCTCACCTCCATTTTGCCGTATGTGGGTATCGGCCCTGCTTTCACATCTAGGGGTTAGTGGCTTAGAGGCGTTCAACCATATCCCTCAGATGGTAGCCTTAGGGTATGTGTCTGGACCAAGTATTTGTGGCTTCGTGTACCTGATTTGAGCTTTTGACTGCTATCCTCAGTCTACCTGCAGAGCAGCAGGTTGTGTCTCTCTTAGTCTGGTCCCTAGTTGAATGTTCTTGTCGAACTTTACTTTTTAAATTTTAATTACCAGTGACCATACTGATCGATAATCACATCCCTTGTCTAAAACACGCGTCTAGTGGTTTCGGTGACAACCGTTTTATCTCCAGTAGGTTGGGTAATTTGACCAACCAGAAGAGACGATTCCATCTCTTTATACAAATATTATGTTATTATCCATTTTGACCACTTTGCACCGTTTCACAATAATGGATCAGCAGTTTGACAGCTAGACATCTTTTGATGAACATTAGCTATCAGTATAATAATGACACAAGCAACGATTGACTTGAAACAAGTTCATAGCGAGATAGTGAATATGGCGCTGACTATTATTAGTTCCTACAATTCCAAAAAGGCAAATAACTCGACGTTGTCTGGTTTAGTCGGTCAAATAGCCAAACAACAATCTGTGTTGTTCACGAGACTAGAAGACAGTATCAAGCCCGAACATGTTTTCCAAGTCTTTGTTTTAGTCAGTGATGAATTCTTTGGTGATAACGTCATCAACTATGGGAGAATAATTATGCTTTTTACCTTTGGCATGCGTCTGGGTAAGCATCTGGTTGATAATTCTTACAACGCCGATGTGAATGTCCAAGACCTGGAAGAGGACTTCGCTAAATCTGTAGGCGAATACATGGCTGATAAACTAAGTCCTTGGATATTTCAACACCAAGGTGGTTGGCGGAATTTCTATGCTTTGACTGCAAACAAAGAAATTGATTAAAAACAGGCATAAATCCCAGTATTTCGTTATTCTTGTGAGTGTGAGAGCGCTTGATTGTGGATATATAATACCTATAGTAAACCCCTTTGGGTAAATTGTGAGCGGGAGTCGACACGTTGTAATGGCAAGTGGTAAAATTGTGAGAGTCAGTGGGGAATTTGTGTGGTTAATTGGTCAATTTGATAAGTTGTGAAAGCAAACGGGGTAGTTGGTAGGGCAATTCGACAAGTTGTGAAAGCAAATTTCTTAGTTTGCTGTAATTTTTTCTCCTTATGGTTAATATTTTTTCCTTTGGCTAGCGTATTTATTACTTTGGCCAACTTTTTTCTTACCTTACCGTACATATTTCTTAGTTTGGTTGGTATTTTTCTCACTTTGATTAGTATCTTTTCCAGTTTTGGTAATATATTTTCTTACTTGGTCGACAAATTTTCCTATTTCTTTTTTTGATGTTGTTGTAAATTTGGATGACATATTTATAAGTTTGGTTGAAATATGTGTTTACTTGGCCAACATTTTTCCCATTTGGCTAACAAATTTTCCTATTTAGGTCGATATTTTTCTATCTTTGGTTAATAATTGTCTTCGTGTGGGTTAACAAAGTTTCCTACTTTTCATAAGTTTGGCAGAGCTTTTTATAAGTTTGGTCGATATTTTTTCACATTTAGTTAACAAAATTTCCTATTTTTCATAAATTTACCGGAGATTTGTAAAAGTTTGGTCGACATATTTCTATATTTACCCAATATTTTTATTACTTTGGTCAGTTTGGATGATATATTTATAAGTTTGGTCAGCCTTTTAGTTGATTTGGCTAGTATTGTTTTCCTACTTTTTATAAGTTTGGATTATATTTATAAGTTTGGTCAGCCTTTTAGTTGATTTGGCTAGTATTGTTTTCCTACTTTTTATAAGTTTGGATGAGACATTTATAAGGTTGGCGGATCTTTTTCACATTTGGGTAAGAAATTTTCCTACCTTTTATGGGGTTGGACGAGGAATTTATTTACTTGGTCAATAGATTTCACCTTTGGCTAATAAAGTTTCCTATATTTTGTCAATTTGGATGCGCTATTTCTTTACATGGCCAATATTTTTTTATTTTTTCCATTTGGTTAACAAATGTTCCTACTTTTCATAAGCTTGGTGGAGCTATTTCTGTATTTGGCCGACATTTTCCCCTTTTGGTTAACAAATGTTCCTACATATCATAAGTTTGGCGGAGATTTTTATCAGTTTGGTCGACATATTTCTGTATTTACCCAACGTTTTTATACATTGAATCACGTATTTTCCTACTTCGGTCGACATGATTCTTAATTTGAGCAATATTTTCACCATTCGGCTAACACATTTTCCTACTTTTTATAAGTTTGGATGCGTTATTTATAAGTTTGAGCGATATTTTTCCCATTTGGTTAATATGATTTCCTATTTGCCCCATATTTTTTACATTTGATTTACAATTTTCCTACTTTTTATAATTTTCGTTGAGATATTTATGTATTTGGCCACCCTTTTTATTAGTTTGACTAGCCTTTTCTCCTACTTTTTATAAAATTGATTGAGATATTTGTGTATCTGACCAATATTTTGCCTATTTGGCTAACAAATTGTCCTACTATTTATAAGGTTGGATGAGCTAATTAAGTTTGGTCAGCCTGTTATTTGATTTGGATAACATTTTATCATAGTCTTTATAAGTTTGAATGAAATATTTATAAGTTTGTCCCTCGTTCTGCCTATTGTATTACTTCGGCCGACATGTTTCTTGATTTTACTAGTATATTTTCTTACTTGTTATAAGTTCGGATGAGATATTTCTGTCTTTGACCACTATTTTTTCCTACGTTTTATAAATTGTTGAGATATTTATGTATTTGACCTACCTTTTCCCCATTTCGGCTGACAAATGTTCCTACTTTTTATAAGATTAGATGAAATATTGCTCTCTTTGGTCGATATTTTTTCTCATTAGGTTAACAAATGTTCCTAATTTTTATAATTTTGTTGTAAATATTTCTTTACAGGGTCAATATTTTTCTCATTAGGTTAACAAATTTTCCTATTTTTATAAGTTTTGATGAGCCATTTAGAAGTTTGACAGATATTTTCACATTTGGCTAACATTATTTCCTTCTTTTTATGAAATCGGACGAGGCATTTATAATTTTTACCGATATTTTTCAGCTTGGTTGTAGGCAATGAGTATTTTCTGCAATCTATAGTAGGTGTGGGTAATACACAAAGTGAGCAAGCAGAATTAACTGGTTGTGTTACTATGGTCGTCAGCGTATTTAAAATGATATTTTTAACTTTCTCGGTACTGTGGTAAAGAGGTAATTGCATAATTACGTTTATATCTGTTGTTCTCAATCAGAGGCCGAAAAAAGCATTGTCTTGTCCTGTTGTATTGACTCTAGACGCAAATGTTGTTGGTAACCCAGTGCCAATCTTAGTAACTTGTAGGTGGTGTGTCGTTCATAGAACCTATACTTGTGTATGGATGTAAAGCGCGACATGCGGACATTTGTTGTTAGAAAACACATGTATATATATATTCATATATACATATACTACGAAAACATATTTTGAAGCCTCAAAATTTGACTTCTTCAGACATTACATTAGTTTTCATGGGGGATATGAATGCATAGGGTGATTTAAATATAACCAGATTTACGTTTCCAAGGAGATAACACACAGACTATGTTTTCGTTGAAAATTCGCTGTTTTCTCTAAGCAGACTGTCACTTTTGTCACAGCCAGTGTAGATGGTCATGTGTTTGTTATGGGTATTATTAATGTAAATGTTTATTCTGTTTGTAGTGTAAGGGTCCTTCTCTTCCATCGATAAGTTTTAAAAAACCAATGACCAAGCCCTATAAGACACATATGACAACCGCATCTATCCTACTTCATTCATGTAGATTTGGTCCACAGTGTCCACTTTGGTAAGATTTTACAACAATAGACTGGAGCAGGAAACAGGAAACGTTACGTGAATAACGATACACCGAGAGTCAATACGCTTGGATTTGTATTCTCACGTCACTTTTACTATGTATCTATGGTTGTTTCCTGACAGGCTTCATCAATCAGACTCCCATCAAAGGATGGCGGCATGCACAAAATTGTTGGCAACAATATAGAATAGATAGTGGGCGCTTGGTTTAAGTGTTAGTCTGTTACGCTGACGTGAGGGGCGATCGGTGTAATTTGGTCGCAATATATAACAGATAGCGGTCACGCTGACATAATGGCATGTTGTGTGTACCATTTGTATGTATCTAATACACCAACGTATTCATACCGTTGTGTTTTTCACTTATTTGCTAATGTAACACTGGTGTTTTCTTCTTTTTTGTTTTTTTATAATTTTATACATATCACTTTATTTATTTTATTATGTAATTTAACTTGTAATAATGTACTTGAATTCTTTAAACTACGGTTTATTTAGTCCTAACTTTATATACTGTGTATTGCTTCTTCTTGACCAGCTGTCTGTCTTTGGTACCCAGTGTATTAGACACCTCTTTCTGGTAGGCTTAGACTGTCTATTATTACCCTCTCAGATCGATTGTAATCTTTGGTTTATAAAATAATGCTTCGCGGCGACGCAACGTTTCATTACCATTTTTGTTTCATTGTTGGTTTTGTTCAGGGCCACGCGGCCTATACCGCCTCGTTTATCGTGTCATCTTCACTGGGTACCAGGTAGCTGATTAATATCTCCAGCTGGTGCCATCACAGCTAATCTAAACATAGTCACTAGCCTACCGCCGTTTGCCTGGGAGGCACGGTAGTTTTCTACAACTAAATACCTATGTTATCGTTATATAATAGACATCGCTGTGTATCCTTATTTACAAATACGTACATGTTAGCTGACCTCCGATTTGTCATTTTGTTTAATAATATCTGCAAATTGTCTCTGTCTTTCATAGAATATGTACTTTTGTATGACTGTGAAGCGTGGGCAATGAGCAGACAAAATGAAAAACATCAGTGAAGATGTGGTGAAAATATACATGCCATGCCCAGATAGAACAACAAATTACCAGGTCCCACTAGAAACCCCCCCCCCCCCCCCCCCCAAAAAAAAAAAAACAAAACAATATCTACAACATACTCTTTTCCACTCTTAATGTTTAAGTTTGAGTGAAACATGTCTTTTGCAGCGTGTGACATGAAGAAATTTGTCCTTTAAAATCACCTTGAATATATATCTTCATATATAAATATGCTATGAACACATATTTTGATGCCGCAAATTTGACTTCAGGCATTATACTAATTGTTGAATGAGACATGAACGCCAAGGATGAACTACGTGGGCACCCGTTAATGAATGTTTGTTGTTTATTAGTAGTTGTTTTATTCGTTTTTCTTGTTTCCGATCGGTACAGCAGTATTGATTTCACCTTAAAGCTAAATATGCATATACTATGCAGAATGCTTTTGCTAAATATGTTCACAGGAACTGACATTACCATACTTATAAGCTTTTCTCACGCCGGTAGATCTCCGTTTTTTCGTCGTTTTATTAAATATTTATAGTCAAATGTCTTCATTTAATTTCTGTAATAAAATGTCTTCATCTAATTTAACTTGTGAACTGCCTTCATATAATTTATGTAATCAACAGACACTGCGCAGGATCTGCAATATTTAGTAGAGGCGGTTGTTGCACCCGGTGAACAACTAGGGTTAGAATTAAATTATAAAACGACACGGGTTATGATTGTCACTATGAAGAACGAAATACCACTATGTAATATACATGTAAATGGGAATATTCTGAAACAAGTGAGTAGATACAAGTATCTCGGAACAGTCATAACAACTGATGGGAGATGCCTTGAAGAGATTAGCACAAGAATCGCCGTGGCGAAGATAACCTTTTGCAAGCTGAAAAACGTATTGACCAGTAAAAAGATGGCAATTGCTACGAGAAAAAGAGTGTTGAACCTGTACTTTTGTATGAATGTGAAGACAATGAGCAGTCCCGCTGAATCTGCTGGCTGTGGAACTGACGTTTCTGAGGAGAATGCAAAGCGACACATCGTGATTCGCTTCTCTGGCGCCTATGTTGGGTATAGTTAGCGACCAGGGGCGTTATTCGAACCGTCAGTGACACCACCTAGCTCAGTTAAATACTCGGCCACTGCCACACTATCCCACCAAACAGTAGGACTCGAACCTGTCTAGCGCTATGGCGGCAACTAGACATCCTTGTTATACATTTACGTCTTAATATACTCTTAGAAAACTCCGCCTAGGGTGAACACCATTATCGCCCCGCAGCGTGATTCGAACCACCAATGATATAACCTAGCTACGTTACATACTCGACCACCACCCCGCACATACCAACCACACAGTGAGATTCGAACCTGTCAAGCGCAATGGCAGTAACTAGAACCCCCAGTTACACATTGGTGATATCCCACTATGACCAACTACGCACCCCCGCCATCTTTCGCCACTTACCAACCCACCCCACACATCGTTCTTTGCGCTTATTATTTTATTCCGACATCGCCCTTGATTAAAAACAGATGGCACCAGCGACCTCCCTCGACCCCGACACTGATATTCAACTGCCGGCAATATCGACTTTTTGCTCACAGATGTTCGCCGATCTTACCAAAGATACAAATACATCAACCCGTATCAGCCTGAGCACACCAATCGATTATGCAATCGTCTACACAAACGGGAAGATAATTAATGCATTACACCGGTTGACATATTCTGAATCAATTAGCAAACCTGGCGCCAGAGTTCAATTGATCTTTTCATTGTTAACCCCGATGCTCTGATTAAAAAACGACAGCTGACACTTTAAAAAACGAGCAGGAGCTGGAAGGCATGAGGCAGGCCACAACCCACCCACCACGAGACATGAGGCATAGGCGAGACATGAGACTAGAATGAGACATGGCTCATATGGCTCATACCGCATGTCTCAAAACTATGGATAGAGACCCTATACACTACTCATGGGTGCCGGTAGTTCCGAAAGCAAACTACTGAACGTAAACTTGCCAAGGGATCACAAACAACGAAAAAGGCCGTGAAAAGGGCCTGCATGCATATATGTGGCGTGGGTGTACACATTTTTCTCCCTCTCTTTCTGACAGTTAATGACAATGACTTATTGCATAACATACGTTTCATTTTCTTAAACGCAGCTTGAAGAAAAACAGACTGTAAACTGCCCATATTTAAGAATACCGGTTCACTGTTGACAGAACAAAAGCAGGACAATACGGAACAACGAACACAGTTAAACACGAGACACTCTCGGCAAGTCTGCCTGTTTGATTAGAATAACATCTGGCCACAACTGTTACATTATCGATCAATTATATCTATGACTGTACGCATATCATATTGTTGAGCATATTATTCGATTGTTTAAAGTCAGTTGTATATCCTTTACTGGTTGCTGCAGTCAAACCTTGCATGTATTGGCTTTGTGTAATTTTCTAGATAATGTTTAACATTATGTGCGATGCCTATAAGCGTGGGCGGTCATGTTTCGCCATCTCAATCGATCACCAGAGTCGTGGATGAGCTTCTTGTTCTTGTTTAGACAATGCTGCGTAGCCAAGACATCCGGATATGTGTTACGTTCAGTAGTTTGCCATTAGTGGCTTATGTGGCCGCGAGGTTTAATACGATTGCTTTTAAACTTCCGGTGTGCTGACGACGGTGTAGCGGGCTCGACACCTACACCGTTCAGTTGGACGTCAACATTCACTTCTCGTCCAGACAGCGATGAATAACTAACTTTATGGTGTATTTTTTTAAATCTCTGTGCAGTGTTTGAAAATATTGCTGGTCTATGTTCTATATTCATCCTCTGTAAAGTTCATGCAACATAAAAATTTGGAAAGGCAATATTATTTTCAAACACTACAGTCATTAAAATACACCCTTTACTTAAGTGCCTTGGAAATTAACACCTGGTTGGGGTTGATCGCATTGTCCTGCAAAAGACATGCGACATTTATTTGCCACTGAGTTGTAACAGTAACGTTCAGACAAATGTGAACAGCGGCGCAAAGCGATCAGCTGTCAAAATGCCTGATTTCGGACTCGGTATGTCCGGAATGTGAGACTAATTGTAAGCCACAACCTTTGAGTTTAGTTTACTTTAGTTTAGTTTAGTTCAGTTTAGTTTATTTGAATAACGAAGACACAAACAATAGATTGCACGAATTATTGTCTAGCATATTTCGCTGCATCTCGTCAGGTACATACTGCAGAAATCACACAACTTACGTGAATTAACTAGATAATCCTTCAAGTTGAAATATACACATATTCGCACAGTAATGTCAATTATCTACCACGGTAATTTTAAGCTGACTAACATGTCTCTCTGTTTGCACAATTCTGGCTTGCTTTGATTGATCATAATTGCTTCTGCAAACTTTAACAAGCGAGTATTTTGTGTGTTAAACAACACGCGAAAGGCAGTGTCTCTGTCCACCACATGGCAGCTTTCGATAATGTGCCTACTAATTGAAGACGCCGGGAGCTTCCGGTGTATCGGCCCCACGAGGCTAGCATCTCCTGTGTGTTGTATCTTGTTGACCCATTGAGGTTTGTGTTCAGACACTCGTTTGTTAAGCTGTCTCTCTGTTCTACCAATGTAGAAGACCTGGCATCTACATGTGAAGTGGCCTGTTTGACCGTGCTAGAAAGATATGCACCCAGGACACACTGGCAGAGGAATTTGAAACTCTGAAGAATGTCTTAAACCTGAATGGGTACTCCACAGGATTTATAAAGCGCCACTGCCAACAGCCCAAACCAAAACCAGACGTAACTACAGTCCCTAAACTCAAGGTATTCATCCAGCTAACCTTTCGAGGGGATGACGTAAGGCAACGTCTACAAGACCGGCTTACTACAGTAGTAGGCCGAACATTCGGTGCTGCAACTCCAGTCATTAGATATAAAACCGTACCGATTCCTACAGTAGCAGTTAAAGGGCCTGTTCCTCTGTACGCCACAAACTTTGTATTTACCAATTCACATGTAAATGCCAGGCCTTCTACATTGATAGAACAGAGAGACAGCTTAACAAACGAGTGTCAGAACACATACCTCAATGGGTCAACAAGATACAACACACAGGAGATGCTAACCTCGTGGGGCCGATACACCGGAAGCTCCCGGGTCTTCAATTGGTAGGCACATTATCGAAAGCGGCCATGTGGTGGACAGAGACACTGCCTTTCGCGTGTTGTTTAACACACAAAATATTCGCTTGTTAAAGTTTGCAGAAGCAATTATGATCAATCAACGCAAGCCAGAATTGTGCGAACAGAAAGACATGTTAGTCAGCTTAAAATTATCGTGGTAGATGATTGACATTACTGTGCGAATATGTGTATATTTCAAATTGAAGGATTTATCTAGTAATTCACGTAAGTTGTGTGATTTCTGCAGTATGTACCTGACGAGATACAGCGAAATATGCGAGGCAATAAATCGTGCAATCTATTGTTTGTGTCTTCGTTATTCAAATTCACTACGGGAAAACATAGTTTAGTTTAGTTTAGTTTAGTTTAGTCTACGAATCAACATCACGGCACACGGGTGTAACCCATAATTGCTCCTTTCTACTCCTAACTCAAGCCTGAGTCTGGGGAATCTCAGCTCAGTGCACGAAATTTGTAGCATCGGCGAGGAACATGAAATAATTTGGGTAGATGTTTAACTCGAAATTTTGCCCGGAAGCGCTGTTAGGCTGCTCTTTTTCGATTTCCAACTGGTAAGGGATATTTTACGTGCGCAACAATACACACGGGCGTCCAATCTCACTACCCAGAGACCAGGGGACATTTTGTTACTAGAAGTCCACGTGAAACAAAAAAAAAACCAAAAAAAAAAACGCGGCCCTCACCAGGGCTTGAATCCGGGGTCTCGAGCACTCGACGCGGACACCATACCTCTAGACCACTCATCCCCCACCCCCTCCCCCAAAACAACCTTTGAGATTACCATCAGTCAGTCATTCAATAAATCAGTATGCCAATCAATATATATGGCTATGTGTTTGTGTGTCTTTCAGACATAACAATAGTATCAACAATATAGAATATCTAGATACCACAGTATTGATTGAGCACAGCAAGTGTAATGTAACTGTAATGAAACAGACATCGTCATCTCAAAACAGAGTGGTTTGGTGGCTAGACGTTTGCTTTACAGTCATACGGTCATGGGTTCGAATACGGATTGAGACATATTATGTTTTTTAATGTACTAGAGCTGCAAGGTTAGCCCCGTCTAACGTGAGTACCAACACGTGTAGGTGCCAAGCTCCATGTTGACCATCTCCCGCCTTTATGGCGGAGAGAAACACGCAGACAATGTTTCTATAATGCTGTTCGATATTTAGACACCAGGCAATACTTCCTGCAACATGTTGCTGCGGCTTCAGTGTTTAAGTGTTATCTTTGTCTGTTGATGGTATGTAAGAGAGATAACAGAGTGATTTTTGTTGAGCCACGACTTACTGGCCTTTGTATTGTATGCTTGCTCTAAATATGATAAAGACGTTCGACAGATGAATAAATAACACACAGATACACACGAACTTAGACGTTCAAAAAGCAATGGCAAACTACTGAACATAAATTTGCCACGGAATCTACGTCATGTAAAGGATATGCAACTAAATTATTTTTTAAGAGTCCAACGTTTCATTCGAAGACTTCGTCAGCGGACAAGAACGCAACGATTATGAATATAAAAATTCATAAACAAATATGTATTTCCCTGTCTTGTGCATTAATTTGCTATTCCGGTTATTATGGTGGTTTTAAATTTGCCTGCAATTATCCTCAAGCCACACGTATTTTGCATCATTGCACAATTTCCTAATTTTCTTGACAATCGCTTCATATTGTTCATGGCTATTTTTGTTTATCTTCTGCTTTCCGTTAGTTTTACCTTGTCTTCCGTCATCCACGTAATACATCCCATCACATTCGTGTTTAGCATTGATGTTTCTGCAGATTGGATGATTTCTTTAATATTTCCCATTGGTCACAGACATCATGAAATACAATTTGTAGATGTTACAATGCATCGAACTTGTTCTTTGCTTCTACGTTGAATGCATTTTTTGTCTCTTTAGTCCGATAAGGATAGTCATGAGCCACAGGTGACACCAGATCGCCATCCACTACTGACGGCAAAATCATAACGAATAGAGTCAGGACTTCTCCATGTCCATAATCTTCTTGGATGTAGTTGATAACAAATGTGTCCAATAATAATATTATGTTCTTCTACCAACTGTACAAGTCTGTAACCTCTTTCATTCCGACCGCTGGTCCACACTTGCCAACTGTGCATCCATCTTGTGCCATGTCACGAAAAGAGCTATGATACGATCTATTGAAGGGAGATGATGGTGATAAGAGAAATATACGAGTTCACACAAAACATACTGAACAATTGTCACCGGGAATAATGAATAATGAATAATGAATTGACACAAAGAAGTGCGCACTCTAAATGAACAGAGCAGTAAAAGAACGGTTTAAAATTACGTTACTCGAGCGGAGACCATGGTACCATACGCATGGCTCTGAATTATGAGTTTGGCAATGGCAAACTATATATTGCCGCCGATATGTTTGTAGTGTTAGAGGTAGCATAAATGTGATTTAGTTTAGCAATAGTTTGTGATCATGTGCAACAATGTTTATAGTTTAATAAGAATAGAAACGTCGTTTCGTGAAACAACTGACGTCCTGTTATTATTGCAAAGAGTGTGAATGTCCGTCATCATTAGCAGCGACTTCACAACATTCTCAGCAGTTGCGCGAACGCCTTCAATTCCATGGCACTTGTTTATATGCAATGTTTTAGTAGTAAAGTCATACATCACGTTGTTTACTTCTGAGTACTAGCACTTCTTGAAGGCATTCTCCAAATCACCGTAAAATTCATCGACACTATCATCACTTGTTAATGCAAACAATGTAATGATGTTAAGACCACTGGTCTGAACCTCGACTACATCAATAATATTATATCTGACAATTATCCAGTAATATTATGTTTGACAATTATCCAGCAATACTCTGTCTGGAAAGTATAGAGTAATATTAAATCTTACAATTATCCGATAATAGTATGTCTGGAACTTATTGTAAATCTCTTCTGATCGTGACGTAGCGGGTTTCTTCTACCCTCTCTTGATGCCCCTTGTTGTGTATAGGCGGGATCGTAACGTCAGAGATGTGCTGGTCCATAGCACTCTACACCAACCTCACAAGTTTCTACCTGGCACGGTGGCTTGTCTTCGATCTCGTTGTAAGACCTGTCCACATGTCATTCAGACGCAAAGTCTTGCATTCCCTAAGACCACTTTCCATATATGCGGGGGTTTCTCATGCACGAGTCGCAACGTTATCTATGCGATCATCTGCACACATGAGGTATATTGGAGAAACAGGTCTACGTCTTAGTGACAGATTTAGGCAACGCCTCTCTGATATCGACAGTGGTGCCCAGAAACCGGTATCCATGCACTTCAACAGTTCTGACCACTGAGCCGTGGCCGACATACAGGTCACGGCGATCAAATCGTGCACATTTCACAAACGCGATCGTAAGACATTAGAAAACCGTTTAATCTTCCAGTTGGGTTCACTCTCCCCTCACGCCTCAATGTCCAACACAGTTTTATTTAACGTACATACCCCACCCCTCTCTTCCCCGCAGTTTTATGGCCCAATATACCAATTAGTTGCATGTCCTTCACATGAAGTCGCAGTCAACCCCTGTATTATTGTTGCTGTTTGTGATTCCTTGGCAAGTTTGCATTCAATGGTCTGTCATCGCTTTCTGAGCGACAGGCACTCATCTGGTGATTTCATCTATTCCGTATTTTTCTAAAGCATTAATCATTTCTATTGTGATGTTATCTAAACCGAGGGTCTTGCCAGCTTTCATATGTTTAAGAACATTCCGAACTTCCATCTTCAAAATTGGCAGTCCTTTATTATTAAACCGAATATCATACTGTTTCCGGTTTCAAGATGGCGACGGACGGTCGTGTGGTTTTGTGTTCGTTAACTTTTTCGCGTAGGGGATGGATTTATTCATCTCTAGCGTGTAATTGGTGTGCCAGAATGTAAAACCAGGAGTTTCTACTCAAGATCTGCGCGGGTGCTACGGAGTTCGTGCATCGAGCGAAGCCATCCTTGAGTGAATTTTCGGCAACGTGTGTGGTTCTCAGCAGTCTGTGTTTACGTTTTTTCAACATGGCGGAACAACGTGTGTTCTCCGAGCGGTTAGCAGTCAACATAACGAAGCGGCGTGGTAGCCGCGCAGGGAGAAAGAAGCAAGATAAGCGCGGTGGTTTGAGAAGCTTTAGACTCAAGTGTCACCGTCTAGGACTCAGGAACATCCGTATTCTATATTGGAACTGTGCCAGTGTAAAACAACGGGGCTCTATTTTAGAAACCCTAGTTTACAGGAACGACATTGTAGCACTCAAGGAGACGAGACTGGGCGATCAGCTACTCCGAATTGCCGGCTTCAAATGTTTCTACAACAGACGACATCTGGGAACGGCGATTCTCGTTCGCGACAGCATGGTGGCGTCAGAGCTAGACATGTCCAGTTGGGACAGTGGCGATATACAAATACAGGCGTTGAGAGTTCATTCCAGTATACCATTCGTGTTGGTTAATGTTTATGCCCGCAATGCGAGTGTGGACGCCCAGAAGTGGCAGTGCTTAAGTGGCATATTAGGCCACGAGAGAAATGTTTTTTTTCTGTGGTGACTTCAACGCTAAAGGCAGATCATGGGGAAACACTTCCTCCAATACACAAGGGGAGGAGCTCGAGACTGCACTGGAAACCATCGACCTGGTTTGTATTAACAGTGGCTGTGTCACCAGGACAGCAAGCCGTCCAGGCGATGAGGACAGTGCTATTGATCTGGCGCTAGTTTCACCTTCACTCACTACAGTGTGTAGATGGGGTGACCTAGGACACCATGGCAGCGACCACCACCCTTGCAGCATATTGGTGGAGAAAGGCAGAACCAGGCAGCACAAGCTAAAGGTAAAGACATTCCAGTATGACAGTACAGGACAAGATGTGGTGAGTAAAATAAGACGTGACAAGCGCAGAACGTTTCAGGGCAGGAAAAAAAGATGGGAGCAGCCACCGTGGTGGAGTTTCGAGGTGGAGAAGGCTTGGGTGGATAAGCGTAGTGCTGTAAGGAGATGGCAAAATGCCAAGAAGAACAGAGCTGGTCATCCTAGTCCCTGCTTGCACTTAGAAAGAGAGATGCACACAAAAGTAAGCTATTAAAAAAAACTGGTCAAGGTGGTTAAAAGCGAAAAATGGGCAGAGGTGTGTCAAAGAGTAAGCACAGACAAGTCACTGAAATTGTTCTGGCGACTACATAAAAGCATGAGTGGTGTAGTCAAGAATAAGAGCATTTCTGACTTCCAAGGTGCTGACCTCACCTGGCAGAGGACTGACGAGGACAAGGGCAAAGCCCTCTTTGAACGCTACCTTAAGCAGAGCAACCAGACAGACATGGGAGGCCGAAATCTGGCCAAGGAGGTCACCTCAGACAGATGCAAGGCCCAGAACACTTCGGATGAAGACACAGTGACAGTGAAAGACATCAAGGCTGTGCTTCGACGATCAAAAAACAGTGCTCCAGGTCCTGATGGCTGTCAGAGTCTTGCATAACACAAGACAAGTAGCTCGTTTTCTGGCAAGTGTGAAGTAATATCAAACTATCAAATCACACGAAGTGAATATCCGAAAGTATTATTCACACGCTTTATTGACGCGCTGCAGTTATTATCGCACAAACATCGCGCACTGACAACCCATAGCAATCATTACAGCATGAACAATATCACTACAATACATAATAATACATGCAAGCAATAAACATCTCACTTACAGTCAAACTATACAAGCGTTCGAACCAGTCTCCCACTGTCGTACAGGCTAGCTCTCAAGGCAGATTCAAACTCAACTCGCATTCCCTTGCGACCTGTCCGTTCAACAACCTAAGCCCGTCTGCCAGTTCTGGCGTCCTACACGCTACACACTCACGTCAGCTGGTGTCCACTGCACGGTTCACGGGGTGAACTCAATTGCTGTGCGTGGCTGCTTATCCAGGCGTCGGTAAAGACGCCGTGTTCTCTCCGCCGTGTTTAACATTACTCAGGGTTGCGTGTTGTTATGGTGTCTGGCGTTGGTACAGACAACGCGTCGCAACCTCGGATGTGAGACCTTGACACTCTCCACACCCCTTTTTCATGAAAGGATTTCCTTACATGTATAATATATCTCTAGGTGTTCTTAAACATGTCAAAGTCGAACATTATACATTAACAATTATCATAAATATATACAGGTGAATAGTCAACAATATGTATACACCACTTATGTTGCACTATGAAGTACAACAGTCAAGTACAATCTATTTAATGGCCATTACCTCGCTGTGACCCAGCTAGTCCGGTAGGTATCGGCTAAACTGGCCCCTACCTCACAACCAAGAACAAAAATACTAAAATAATCAGGTCAAGCCGTGAGCATCTCCCTCTGAGATAACTCCTCCATCAGACCTCTGCTTAGAGTTTCTAATGAAGGTCAACAGTTTTGGCAATATACTGTCCATATCTAAACGATGTTACATTGACATGTTATTTATCAAGCACACATGTTAATGGTTACAATACATATTTACATATCACCAACAATTTAGAATAATGTCCCCTGGTTATTATACAGAAAATTTAGGAACAATAATTTATCGTCGTTTACAAGACATAAATTACAATTGCAAACTCATTTCTTAGTGTCATAATTTGATCCTTATTGACAAATGTGCACAAAAAGTCACGTTTGTAAAGAAGCAATCAAGTTATGATGCTGAGATTACATCATATACAAATCAACATATACAATTCCGTATATGGAAATATTTTAAATCATATTTTAATACAACGTCATACATTTATATACTTTTAATATTAATATGCAAAAAATCGGAAGTATACAGCTGTACTATTACATGTGTTGTGATGTCATTCAAACAACGCTGGTCCGTTCTGGATGGATCTTCTATAAACGGAGTAGTAGTTGTTACTATCAGCTGTTGGATCATCTCTTCCGCCTTCTGCTCGGATTGTACTGTCGCAGTCATCTTTCGTACCTTGTTAAAACGTCTTGGGCACCTCGGTCTGGATACTTTAGGATTACCTCACGTTTTAGTGGCTTGGTAACTTCTTGGATCCTGTAGTGTTGTCCCATGACACTTCTCTGTAGTTTCTGGTTGTTATAATATTTATTTACAATAATAATTACATTCTTTCTCATATCTCACAGTTATACAACACATTAGTTTACATAATACTGATTCCATTCTTTCACATATCTCACAATTATACACGCATTCATTCGCATGATAATAATAAGAATTACAATATGTACATAAGTTATATACATTGGGAGATACAATCTTCCCCATCACAATGGTGTACACAGCGTTACTGACACATTGTCACAATTGGCTGTGGTACTGAGCACTATCTACGTTGCAGTTTTATACACCCTCTGCACTGTGCTCTGGTGTCGACTGGGTATTAGGTTCGTTGTATGGACATCTCGACAAAAGGTCTGCAAGACAGTTTTGTGAACCCTTTATGTGGTTAACCTCATAGCTATAGTCCTTAAGAAGAAGGGACCATCTTGCCACCCTGCTGTTACTAGGCGTTCCTCTGGTAACAATTGTCAGTGGAGTATTATCTGTTTCAATAATGAAATGTTTGCCTAACAAATATCTAGAAAGTTTACGTACCGAAAATACCATGGCAAGAGCCTCGAGTTCCGGTGTACTGTAATTTCGTTCGCTGGTGTTCAGTTTTCGAGAGACGTAGTATACTGGGTACAAGATTTGGTCGTGTTCTTGGAGAAGCACACCTCCAATGGCTACGGAGCTCGCATCACATCTTAATCTAAAAGTAATATTCAACTTTGGCAATTTCAAAATAGGTGATTTAGAAAAATATGAAAGAATTTTCGTAAATGCTGGCCTTAAACATTCACTGTTTACAATCACATTGGGGTGTTTATTTGTTAGTAGATCAGTGAAACATTTGGTCAATTCAGCAAAATGAGGAATAAACTGTCTATAATAGTTTAAAAGACCTAACACACTTCGCAACTGTTTCTTAGTTGTCGGAAGCGACAATTTCAAAATTCTGGACATGATGTTATCGTCAGTTGATGTGAAGCCATTTGAGATCTTATAGCCCAAAAATGAAATTTCCTGAAAGGCTATATGAACTTTGGAAGGTTTTACAGTCAGTCCATGATGTCTTATTCTGTCAAATGTCTGCTGTAGTGCTGTTATGTGCTCTGTCATGTCCTTTTTACTCGTTGTAAAGCCTCTGTTTGATCGATTCGATCTTGCATCTGTGCAGTAGATCGAGTTACTGCGTTTACTACATTACAACGATCATTCTCATCACACATTGATGTTACATTCACACAATTACATGTATGTTCTGGCATAGCCAGGTTGGTATTTGTACATTCAATTACAGGTGGTAATACATCATGAATGGTGATTGGTGATGAAGGTGAAGTGGTAGTATCAATATTACAACTGACAGATGATGTATTGATGTCATGTGGTATGTCATTCACTTCAGGAAGGTTTCCAATGATAATATCACAGCAAGGATTGGTTAATGCTGCGCATTTCACCTTTCCTGTAAGGAATGGTGTAGTTATATATGCCCATGCATGTGGATATTTCTCTATGTTCCCTGAGAATGTCCTGCATGTGACATATTTACCACTATATTGTGTTGGTAAAATATAATCTCTCTTTACACCAATGAGAGTACTTCCGCTATCACGTAAAACTGTGGCAGGTTTACCATTAACATACCCCTGGGGGATGTTCAGTTTACCTTTGGAGTTTACTACAGAATTGGCCTCTTCACTGGTAATAGGTATAGAATGGCCGCATGTTAACACGCCATACTCATGAAATTGATCACAAATGGTACATTTTTCCTGATGGAATACTTCAATGGAATGTGCCGAGTTTACTGGGTGATCTTGTACACTTTCATCTTCTGACGAAGAAATGTTAAACATGGCTGCATTAACCTTTTTGGTCATTGACTTGGCTTTACAATCCTTACGCCAGTGACCAGTGACCAGTGACCAGTGTGTGGGTGGGGTGATGTAAGGATAGGTGGGGGTGTGTGTGTGGGTGGGGTGATGTAAGGATAGGTGGGGGTATGTATGTGTCCCTTGGTGTGCGTGTGTGTCGGTAGGTGGGGGTGTGTATGTGTCCCTTGGTGCGAGCGTGTGTGGGGGGTGTTGCGCGTGTGTATGTGTCCCTTGGTGCGCGCATGTGTGGGTAGGTGGGGGGGTGTGTGTGGGTGGGGTGATGTAAGGATAGGTGGGGGTATTGTGTGGGTGGGGTGATGTAAGGATAGGTGGGGGTATGTATGTGTCCCTTGGTGTGCGTGTGTGTCGGTAGGTGGGGGTGTGTATGTGTCCCTTGGTGCGCGCGTGTGTGGGTAGGTGGGTGTGTGTGGGTGGGGTGATGTAAGGATAGGTGAGGGTGTTGTGTGGGTGGGGAGATGTAAGGATAGGTGGGGGTGTTGTGTGGGTGGGGTGATGTAAGGATAGGTGGGGGTATGTATGTATCCCTTGGTGTGCGTGTCTGTCGGTAGGTGGGGGTGTGTATATGTCCCTTGGTGCGCGCGTGTGTGGGTAAGTGGGTGTGTGTGGGTGGGGTGATGTAAGGATAGGTGGGGATGTGTGTGGGTGGGGTGATGTAAAGATATGTAGGGGTGTTGTGTGGGTGGGGTGATGTAAGGATAGGTGGGGGTGTGTGTGTGGGTGGGGTGATGTAAGGATAGATGGGGGTGTGTGTGGGTGGGGTGATGTATGGATAGGTGGGGGTGTGTGTGTGGGTGGGGTGATGTATGGATAGGTGGGGGTGTGTGTGTGGGTGGGGTGATGTATGGATATGTGGGGGTGTGTGTGTGGGTGGGGTGATGTATGGATAGGTGGGGGGTGTGTGTGGGTGGGGTGATGTATGGATAGGTGGGGGTGTGTGTGGGTGGGGTGATGTATGGATAGGTGTGGGTGTGTGTGGGTGGGGTGATGTAAGGATAGGTGGGGGTTTTGTGTGGGTGGGGTGATGTATGGATAGGTGGGGTGTGTGTGTGTGTGTGTGTGGGTGGGGTGATGTATTGATAGGTGGGGGTGTGTGTGGGTGGGGTGATGTATGGATAGGTGGGGGTGTGTGTGTGGGTGGGGTGATGTATGGATAGGTGGGGTTGTGTGTGTGGGTGGGGTGATGTATGGATAGGTGGGGATGTGTGTGTGGGTGGGGGGATGTATGGGTAGGTGGGGGTGTGTGTGTGGGTGGGGTGATGTATGGATAGGTGGGGGTGTGTGTGGGTGGGGTGATGTATGGATAGGTGGGGGGTGTGTGGGTGGGGTGATGTATGGATAGGTGGGGGTGTGTGTGTGGGTGGGGTGATGTATGGATAGGTGGGGGAGTGTGTGTGGGTGGGGTGATGTATGGGTAGGTGGGAGATGGGCCTCATAACATTGTAATTAGCCTTGTTTATGTTTACAACATTCATTTCACAATGTTTATTTTTCTTCCTATGTAAATGCATAATGCTCTTGATGAACGAAAGACGAGTGATTGGAAGGGCCGAATGTAAGACGGGCCTGCGCGCCCAATTTGTGACCCTAATAAAGTTGATTTGATTTGATTTGATTTGATTTGACCAAAAGCCTTACAAAGGTAACATTTTGTAAGTTTTTTGTAGTTCTTCCTTTCTTTCTCTTGCTTAGAAATGTAATTATGCAAGTACGTAGTGTACCCAGGATGTTGGTCGCACATATCATGCTCATTGTGTGCATAGTTGCAATATTTACACTGATATAATTTCTCTGCAGTTTGCTTATAAGGTCTTTGTTTGCTATTTGACCCTGCCTGATATTTGCCATATGTAGCTGCTGCTACAAAGTCTGTGCTGGTCAGACTACTAGAGAAACAATGCTTATTGGCTGCAAAATAACCAGAGCCATGACTTTCAATCTGTTGAACACTTTCACACTGACATTCCAACAAAAATTTAGAAAAGGGGGCTGGGAGAGATGCAATAATCTTATCTCTCAACATAAGGTCAACTAATTTGTCATAACTTCCATTTACTTTAGCTGCTGACAGCCATTTAGAAAAAATATTTTGAATTTCTGAGATGTAATCAGAGAACGTGTGTGTTGGCTTAGGAGACAACTTCCTAAACTGTTCTCTATAACCTGATTCATTTAGCAAAAAAATGTGACATAATTTTTGCTTTAATGTAAAGATAATCTTCTTTCAGGTCATTTGGGATCGACTCTATAACTTTAAGAGGTTCCCCAGAAAGACTTCTTACATATACTATCCCCCATTCAGGTTTTGGGATTTTGTAATGATCCATAACAAATTCAAAATTTTGGGTGAATGCTGCTATGCAATCACCTGTGTTGTAACTTCTGATCAGACCTTGATACTTCTTATGAGGTTGATCTTTGTCTGTTTCTCTATTCACTTTATCTTTAGAACATTCAGCTTTTAGCTGTTCAATTTTTAGTTGTGTTTCTTGCTCTTCTCTCTTACTTTGGGCTAAGATCTCAGCTTGCTTCACTGCAGCTTCTGACTGTTTTAAAGCAGCTTCTGATTGTGCTTGTTGAAGCTTTAGAGCAGCTTCTGAGTCTGCCTCTTTATTTTTCAGAGCAGCTTCTGCTTGTGCCTGTTGAAGCTTTAATGCAGCTTCTGATTCTTTTAGAGCAGCTTCTGATTGTGCCTGTTGAAGCTTTAATGCAGCTTCTGAGTCTGCCTCCTTACTTTTTAATGCCCTTTCGGCCGCTCTCTCATTCCTCTCACTAATTTGCTCTTGTTTCAAAAGATATTCTGCATATTTGCTTTCACTCCATGTTCTCAATCCCTCACCAGACATATTAATTTTTAAACCCATTTCAATGAAATCGTGTAAAGAAGACATGATGAACAATAGGTATGATGGAATAAATATAAACAAAATTACTTATGATGTTAGTAAGTTACAAGTATCTCTAGCACAGTTAATGTCTAAAGCCAGACTAACAAAAGTATAAAGAGGAATGGAAAAAATTTTATACTCAAGTAATCCTTGTGTAATGTGCTGTTCAGTGGTGCTCGAAATCACACTGGAACGTCTTTCGGGTTGACGCACAAAAAATTTTTGAAGTTCACCAGACTCAGGTAAAGTTGACCCAAAAAACCTGCACTTTTTAAACTAACCGAAATTAGAACGTTTGTAAATGTATGGTGTGTGTAATGTCACTGAAGTCTGTAAAGGTTTGTATGCTGTCAAGTATTATTGTTAGTCGTTACCACAATCAACAACTTTCACGCTCACACTACCCTACTCAATGACATTCAAGGGCACGGCCGCCATTTTGGATTTTAGGTACACAATTTGTTGAATTTAGTGATAAGTCTGAAGACGCCTCGGTTGACTTCAAATAATATCTTCACACTTATACTTTAATTAAATCAACTCTATTAATTCGTTACTTTACCTTAATCTATGACTTGCGCACTTCTATCGGCATGTTCACATTCGCTTCAAACTCGGACAAAAACATTTGCACGTTCGCATTTGATTCAAAACCCGGACGAAAGCCCCCACATTCGCACTTGTCAGAGTCTTGCATAACACAAGACAAGTAGCTCGTTTTCTGGCAAGTGTGAAGTAATATCAAACTATCAAATCACACGAAGTGAATATCCGAAAGTATTATTCACACGCTTTATTGACGCGCTGCAGTTATTATCGCACAAACATCGCGCACTGACAATCCATAGCAATCATTACAGCATGAACAATATCACTACAATACATAATAATACATGCAAGCAATAAACATCTCACTTACAGTCAAACTATACAAGCGTTCGAACCAGTCTCCCACTGTCGTACAGGCTAGCTCTCAAGGCAGATTCAAACTCAACTCGCATTCCCTTGCGACCTGTCCGTTCAACAACCTAAGCCCGTCTGCCAGTTCTGGCGTCCTACACGCTACACACTCACGTCAGCTGGTGTCCCCTGCACGGTTCACGGGGTGAACTCAATTGCTGTGCGTGGCTGCTTATCCAGGCGTCGGTAAAGACGCCGTGTTCTCTCCGCCGTGTTTAACATTACTCAGGGTTGCGTGTTATTATGGTGTCTGGCGTTGGTACAGACAACGCGTCGCAACCTCGGATGTGAGACCTTGACAATGGCATAAGATACGACGACATAAATAGGTGTACCGACAATGAGCTAGAGAAACTAGCAGACATGTACAACAACAGTATAGGGAGTGCTAGCATCAAGGAGGAATGGTTACACAGCTATCTGATTCCCTTGCCGAAGCCTGACAAAGACCACACAAAAATTCAGGGATATCGAATTATAACCATGCAGAATACAATAGGCAAGCTGCTGGAGAAGGTAATTGCCAGGAAAATATCAAGCCAACTAGAGAGGCAAGGTGTTTTCCCACCTACCCTGGGTGGGTACCGTCCAAAAAGAGAAACCTGGACCAATGCAGCAGTCTTTGCCCATGATGTCTACGAAGTTTCCACTCAGGCACTGAAACCGTTGCTGCAGCGATTGATCGTGAGGACGCATACAACAGAGTACCACTGGATTTTTTAATGTTTCAGCTTCTTGAACTAAACGTAAGTCCATTCCTCCTTAGTTGGATCGCTGCAGCCCTCTTCCAACGGAAAGTAGTTTTTAGATGTGGCAGTTGGACTTCGGAACCAACAACAATATATCCTGGCCTACCACAGGGATCACCATTATCTCCGGTACTGTTCAACGCCTACACAGTGAGAATCACCAGTGAGCAGATCACTGGACCTGGCAGGACATTGTCATATGCCGATGATGTTTTAGTGTATCGTCAGGGTAAGGATAGAGAGGAGGTTGCTGTGGAACTACAAACCGAACTCAATCGCATAAGTACTTGGTGTGATGAAGCTGGGGCAATGGTCAACCCAACAAAGGCAACAGTGACTTGGTTCTCGTTGAATAATCATATTGTCAACAATCCAACACCAACTGTAATGCTGTGTTCAGAGACGGTGGAAAGAACGCGGGCAATGAATAACCTGGGGATACGGTTTGATCGAAACCTTGCTTATAATGTGCACATAGACCAGGTGATAACAAAGGCCAAGCGGGGTTTGGCAGCGATGCGGGTGATGGCGGCAGCAAACCATCTATGTCTTCTGTACGAGGGGCTGGTCATGTCTGTTTTGGAGTATGCAATGGTAATCCTCACTCTCAGCCATAAGCAGATAGAAAGGATGGAAAGGATACAGAATGAAGCTATGCGCATTATTCTTGGATGTACAAGAGATACAGCATGCAGGGCGATGCGCTACCTTCTTGATTTTCCAACCATTGAAGAGAGAATACAAGTTTGCAGGGCACGCGCCTACCTCAGAATTAACGCAAACACACAACATCCACTGCATAGTGAAATTAGGAAGGTGTAGGGCAGCAGGTTAAAAAGAGGACGGTCGTGGATGGGTCAAGCCGAAGACATTCTTCAACAGGTGTGTTCACTTGAGGACTTAGAACCTGGCGAGGAGTGGGTGCAAGTGCCAACAGACTTCTGCACATCCTTTTCAGTTTGCATCCAACTAGATAGAAAATGCAGACAAGAAAATCCGGCTGCTGTTGAGGCTGAAGTACAAGCGTTGATTTTCGAGAATTCGCTAGACGGTGACGCGGTCATCTACACAGATGGGTCGGTCGTCCGACATGTGAGAAGCTCATGGGCCTTTACAGCTCGGGCCGGAGGGAGAATTGTGAAGGAGGACTCTGGTGCTTTCACTGAAACCACAAGTAGCCTGACCATGGAAGTTATGGCAGTAAGTAAAGCAATAACATGGCTCGAGACACAGACATTCACTAGGGCTTGTTTCCTTAGCGACTCAATGAACATGATCAAGAGGATAGAGGAGGGTCGATCCGAAGAGAATGGTTGCTGCCTCTGAAGCGGTCTCGGCTGGCAAAGATTAGTTTCATCTTCGTGCCAGGGCATGCGGGAGTACAAGGAAATGAGCGGGCTGACAAGCTCGCAGGTGAGGCTACTGTGGAGGGCGGACGCGCCATGGACCAGGATGACATTCTGAATGCTCTACGAGAAGTGAGACTTTTGCGAGAACCAAGTGATGACTGTGAATCTTCAACAAAGGCCAGACTGCGAGAGCAGCAAATTAAAAGAGGGGTGGCCAAACAAGAACACTACGCAGGAAGCCAAAGAAGATTGATAAACCAACACAGAACTGGCGTCGTTAGCCGCGACACGCTGCGGGATTTGCTGAGGAGATGATCCGAGCACTTATGGACTGAATGGTTCGATGTGCAACGAGGATGATCTGTCGACTAACTAACTAACTAACTATATCATACTGTTCATCTCAGTTATCATCATAAAGGTTTTGCACATAATCTGACCATACATGTATCTTTAGTAAATCTCATGTATAGTTTATCCCATTTAAAGTCATTATACTCGTATTCTGTCTCGTTTAGTGAGATCTTCCGAGTGTCTTTAAAGCGTTTACCACAGCGCAGCTCACCGTAAACAATTCATTTAGGGAGCCTGTGATCTGGCATGCGAGTCAGATGACCAGCCTAGAGAATTTATTTCTTCATTAGTAAAGTGTGGATACTTGACATGGAGGTTATTGTGATAGATGAAGTTGGATGAAGAATGACTTGCGCGATGCGTTATACAACAACAGTATAGGTAGTGCTAGCATCAAGGAGGAATGGTTACACCGCTATCTGATTCCCTTGCCAAAGCCTGGCAAGGACCACACAAAAATTCAGGGATATCGAGTAATAGCCATGCAGAATACAATAGGGCAGCTGCTGGAGAAGTTAATTGTCAGAAAAATATCAAGCCAGCTAGAGAGGCAAAGTGTTTTTCCCACCTACCCTGGAAGGGTACCGTCCAAAAAGAGAAACCTGGACCAATGCAGAAATACTCGCCCATGATGTACATGAAGGTTTCCACTCAGGCATTGAAACCTTTGCTGCAGCGATTGATCTTGAGGTCGCGTACAACAGAGTACCATTGGATTTTATAATGCTTCAGCTCCTTGAATTCAAGATAAGTCCTTTCCTCCTTAGTTGGATCGCTGCAGCCCTCTTCCAACGGAAAGTAGTTTTTAGATGTGGCATTTGGACTTCGGAACCAACAACAATATATCCTGGCCTACCACAGGGATCACCGTTATCTCTGGTGCTGTTCAACGCCTACACTGTGAGAATCACCAGCGAACAGATCACTGGACCGGGGAGGACATTGTCATATGCCGACGATGTTTAGTGTATTGTAACAGTATTGTTAAAGGGCGATATGCCTGGTATCGGAAGGTTGGGACTAATTAGGGAGAGCAGGTTACTAGGTTAGGTTTTCCCGTAAAATAAATGCCATTCAGGGCATACCAAGTGGTCTCCACCCTGACGTAAAGAAAAGTGTGCAATACGTAGGGTGGTAATCACAGCAAGTCAAGGAAGTTGAATTCTGGATACCATCAGAGGAAGCAGCCGATGTTCTATAATGTTTGAATTCCGTCAGAAAGGATAGCCAATTATCATCGAAATGAAGGGAGAATCTTATCTGTATAATGTTTCCAAACGTAGAATGTATTGATTTGGCCAACTAAGAGCCATTTTTATGGCATAACGAACCATGAACAATAATATAAAAGAGAAGAAAACTTCAGACAACCCGAAAACTAGCGATGTATTTGTACGTGACCCTTTTGTTACAACCTTGAGAAGTGAATTCTGAACCTTTTGTATCATCATAAATACAACAATCTCCCAGGGAGAAAAAACCCAATTACTCTAATGGAAAATAAAGATAACTCGTCAACAGAATAGAATGTCTCCACTTGAAGCTTTTGTGGAATTGCGATTTTTATCTTTGAGTTCATTTTGATTTGGACTGTTGTTACACATACGACGAGGTACGATGATGGTAGTAAACCATGACCACTTACGATATCAGCCGGCCTTTAATATCTGCCTTGCACCTCCCTGTCGCAACAACTGGGCCACAGTGGGGTGGCGAAGTTGTGCTCTGTGACAGTATCATCAGGGTAAGGATAGAGATCAGGTTGCTGTGGAACTACAAATCGGACTCAATCGCATAGGTACTTGGTATGTTGAAGCTGGCGCAATGGTCAACCCAACAAAGGACAAAAAAGGTGACATTGTTCTCGTTGAATAATCATATTGTCAACACTCCAACACCAACTATAAACCTGTGTTCAAAGACTGTGGACAGAACGCAGGTAATGAATTTACCTGGGGATGCGTTTTGATCGAAGCCTTACTTATAATGATCACATAGACCAGGTGATAACAAAGGCCAAGCGGGGTTTGGTTACTATGCGGGTGATGGCGGCATCAAACTAAGTAGCGCCATCTATGTCTTCTAAACGAGGGGCTAGTCATGTCTGTTTTGGAGTATGCGATGGCGATCCTGACTCTCAGCCGTAAGCAGATAGAAAGGATGGAAAGGATACAGAATGAAGCTATGCGCATTATTCTTGGATGTACAAGAGATACAGCATGCACGGCGATGCGCTACGTTCTTGATTTTCCAACCATTGAAGACAGAAAACAAATTTGTAGAGCACGTGCCTATCTCAGCGTTAACGCAAACACACAACATCCACTGCATAGTGAAATTAGGAAGGTGAAGGGCAGCAGGTTTAAAATAGGAAGGTCGTGGATGGGTCAAGCCGAAGACATTCTTCAACAGGTGTGTTCATTTGAGGACTTAGAACCTGGCGAGACGTGGGTACAAGTGCCAACAGATTTATGTACGTCCTTTTAAGTTTGCATGAAACTAGACAGAAAATGCAGACATGAAAATCCGGTATCTGTGGAGGCGGAAGTCCAAGCGTTGATTTTCGATAATTCATTAGACGGTGATGCTGTCATTTACACAGATGGGTCGGTCGTTCGACGAGTGAGAAGCTCATTGGCCTTTACGGTTCAGGCCGGAGGGAGAATTGTGAAGGAGGACTCTGGTGCTTTTTTTCTTTTTGAGACGACAAGAAGCCTGACTATGGAAGTCATGGCAGTAAGTAAAGCAAAAATATGGCTCATGACACAGACATTCACTAGGGCATGTTTCCTTAGTGATTCAATTATCATGCTCAAGTGGATAGAGATGGTGTGGATCAAAAGAGAGTGGTTGATGTCTCTGGAGCGGTCTCGGCTGGCAAAGATTAGTTTCATCTTCGTGCCAAGGCATGCAGGAGTACAAGGAAATAAGCGGGCTGACAAACTCGCAAGTAAAGCTACTGTGGAGGTCGGACGCGCCAAAGACCAGGCTGACATTCTGAATGCTCCACGAAAAGTAAGACTTTTGCGAGAACCTAGTTATGACCGTGAATGTACAACCATGGTCAGACTGCGAGAACAAAAAATTAAAAGAGGTGTGGCCAAACAAGAAGACTATGCAGGAAGCTGCGGGATTTGTGTAGTTAGCCGCTACACGCTGCGGGATTTGCTGAAAAGGGGGGGGGGGGCGGATCCGAGCACTTATGGACTGAATGATTCGATGTGCAATGAGAATGATCTGTCGACTAATACCTAACTAACTAACTAACTAACTAACTAACAGTTGGATTAAAGTGAGGAAGAGTTGCGCAATTCGTCGACCACACACTCTCTCGCCTGTGTCCATCTGAATCCAGTGGCAAGACACATGAAGACGACTCGAGAAGAATGTTGTTTGTCAATCAAGAATGATGATGACCATTCATTTCATCCAGTGGGGTTGAAAGTATGGAGCCGGGAGTCCTAAGATGGCTGATACCGCCTATTTTAGCTCGAAATGTTATTTGACAATTTGGGCAAAGAATGCTTGACGTTCCAGGAGGAGGTTCTCCTGTAGTGGTTTTTCTGTCCAGCCTTTTCTTCGCAGCTCTTGCAGTCCTGGTTGATTCACAAGTGACTGCACCCTTATGTAATGATGTACGCCACGAATTACGGTCTTTAGCAGTTGTCTCTCATGTGTCAAGATAAATTCCAAAAGCTTTAAGTGAGATTTTCAGAGTGTCTTTAAAGCGTTTCCTTTGGCCGCCATTGCAGCGTTTACCACAACGCAGCTCGCCGTAAATAAATTTGTTTAGGGAGCCTGTGATTTGGCATACGAGTTAAGTGATTTCTAATCTGATTTTGCATTAGTAGATTGTGGATACTGGGCACTGATGCTCTTTCTTTAATTTCAGTGTCTGGGATCTTGTCTTGCCGTTTTATCTTCAATAGCTATAGCTTCCTAATGCAGACTGTGTGAAAGTTGTTTAATTTCCTAGCATGTCGCTGTTAAACAGTCCATGTTTCACAAGCATAAAGCTGTGTGGATAATACAACTGCTTTATAGACTTTCAGCTTTATTTGCAGGCTTATTCCATTTCTGTCCCATACTTTCTTATACAGTCTGCCGAAGGCCGCGCTGGCCTTGGAGATTCTTTCATTCACTTCGTCATCAATTGTGGAACCTTGTACTACAGATGCAGTGGATGACCAGTCTACGTGCCTTGCCGTGCTCATTATGTAACTTTATAAGACACTGTAGGATCAAAATGCCAAATTAGATCACTTATTTCGAAGAAAAGTTCAGTTTTGTTAAACTATTACTCAACCACGAAATTTGCTTAATGACTGTCCCTTCCATGCATTCATGCCTGGGAAGTGAATGTAATGGTTTTTATGTTACTTCCGTTTACATGATTTAAAATATCTACAGGTAAAACTTTCTCTTTTTCTGATTTTCCTGAACGACTGACCTTTAACCTACGCCAATCCCTTTGTAGACTTGTTCATAGTTAATTGGGGCTTGCAACAACATATTCCAGTGGATGAGATTGCCAATCTCAAACCAACTCTCCTTGTTCGCCACTTACAACATGCATAGTAGTTTACAGTGCTACTATGTTTTTATTTTTTTTTCCTTAAGAGTTCATGGGTCAGCATGACCGAGATGTGGTATATCGCTCTAGGGCTTAATTTAAACTGGGTTTATTACAGACAAATGTTAGTTGGGTTTGAAATGTATCGTCTCGTTCAGAAAGCAATGACAAATTAGTGAACGTGAAATTGCCTGGAATGACAACATAGGGTTGATAGCAACGTCCTGCAATTGATCGCAACGTCCTGCAAAGAAAATGTAATATTCATTTCATCATCATCATCATCATCATCATCATCATCATCATCATCATCATCATCACTATCAACATCATCACCATCAACATAATCATCATCATCATCATCATCATCATCATCATCATCATCATCTTTGTATCATCATCATCATGATCCTCATCATCATCATCATGATCCTAATCATCATCATCATCATCATCATCATCATCATCATCATCATCATCATTATTTTCATCATCATCATTATTTTCATCATCATCATCATCATCATCATCCTCAATCATCTCATCATCATCATCATCATTCATCATCATCATCATCATCATCATCATCATCAACATCATCACTATCATCATCATCATCATCATCATCAACAACAACATCATCATCTTTTTATCATCATCATCATCATCATCACCATCATCATCACATTATCATCATCATCATTATTATTATCATCATTATCATCATTATCATCATTATCATCATTATCATTATCATCATTATTACCGGCTAGCTTGGGCCATCATGCCCTCCACAATTTACGATCTCCGACGGCATGGGTCATTTCGTGTATTGACTCCCTTACGTGCCATGGCACAAGACTGCCAACAACTTTCTCACGCTGTCTTCCTCTATTTCTCTTTCCAGATATTTTTTCGGTTGCCAGTGTTTGTCTTCTCATAATGTGATCAAAGCAGCAACATTCATATTTCATATATTTTCATTATTCTCATATTTTCATTTACATTCATTATTTTGATATATTCAACATTCATGCCAATAACACACGGGCTTCAGCATTGTCCATTCATGCAAGTTGTCAAAATAAGACACGGACGTGGCCAACACCTAACGGGGCGTTATGTCTTTAGGTACAGAACATCTTTACTCTTTGTTAACCTGCTAGTCGTGGAGCCTAACTTCCTGAATCTGTTATTAGCCCTGAAGTAAATCAGGAAGTCCCCAACACAGTTAACACAAACCAACAAGTCACCAACATACAATATCACGTCGCGAACTGACTTTTCACCCTCTAGAGATGTGCTCTGGCTGATACATATAGAAGCAAACCCGAAGCCATTACAAACAATATACAGAACACAGATGCTAAGTAAGGTTTTAGTTGATCTCAATGTCGCCCGTTTAGTAGCTAAATTTACTTGACTGGAAGTCAGCTGCCGACGTGTGTTAGTTATGTGCGTGATCTTCAGTCCGATAATAACACAACCAACGGTAACCAGACTCAGTGGTATTATTCCCGTGAGGTAGTTTACTGTACTTTCTATCACGGCATGTAGTCCACTCTTTACAGCATTGACATACATGTCGCTGTCCACAAGTGCGCCAACAGTTGCTCCATTTACAACAAGATGCGTAAACTGAGTAGACAATACGTCACCGTAAAGGTAATATATTCCAGTTGTAATATAAATACAAGAAACAACAACAACGGACCTGCGCGGGGTTAAGATCAAATGCGCTTTAAATGGGAAAAATATGAACAATATACGTTCACCTGTAATTAGAACAGGAATGAGCACAGATGCGTACACGCCAATAGTATAAGCACAGTAAAACATCATAAACGTTGAATAACACGTGTAATTAATTGCGTCAGAAAACATGAGCAAGCCAGGGTGATTTGTAAAGCAGACATATTTGGGAACATTATTCACGCCAATCGACAGTAAAATGTTTGAGATAGTCAAAGACAAGAGAAGTATATTGGAACATTTCCTGAATCCCTGTCGAGCCAGTATGACAGTGCTGGACACATTACCGACTATTCCCAAGGCGCTAGCACAAGGAATTATTACATAGTAACATGCTTGATATATTTTCCCTGCGAGGTATTCACTGAGAAGGCGGGGATGGGTGGATTCTGTATGGGCAGTCAGGTTGTTGAACATGTTGCGTGTTTGTTCCCTTCAGTTTCACAACGTACACTACTTCTGGTCGGGTGTGTTGGTGTAACGGTTAGAATGTTACGACGGCAATGACCAGAGCACAGTCAGTCAAGGAATCAAAGTCATCTGTCGTGGATCTGGGGGGTAAGACTTGTACTGGTCAAATATTCTACCGTGCACACAGGCCCACATTAAATACTATTGTCCTAACACTTCACATTCCCACAGGAGGTCCTTGCTTCGGTACATACTTTCTGAGCAGTTATTCTTTAAAGAAACTTCTGTAAACGTGTGTATGTTTCCTGATGTAATACCATTGCACGGTTTTCAGCTAAAACAAATACATGTCAACCATATCCCGTAACGTTAGAATTGGGTCTCTTCGCTTGCTGTTTCAGATGAGGAAGGAGTCTATATGGGAATGTCCCAAGTGCTGTAATGTCGGCTCTGACTCAACTCAGCTCAGTCATATTTACATTTGGGTCTTCGTTGTTCATATATCAACCATACTAAATCGGTTTATGTTTTATGAGTCGTGCAATGTTAGAAAGAATCAGGCATTCCAATATCAACTTGAAACAAAACGTTGTTCTGTATCAACATATTCAATCAACGGACACTGTATGTCCACACACAAATGACCTGATGGGGCCTCTAATTACCAAGGAAGAGCTGACATTCATTAAGGCTCAATTTCTGACAATGTCCTTAATGAAGGTAATACAGAAAAGCTGTCTTTGTGGAACTCTCCAGATGTATAGATGGTACACGTATAAATAATGTTAGATGAATATTTGTAAAACGTACACTGAGTTTGTAACAATCTGATCATGCCATGTCTCATGAATTGTGTCTTTACATACTTCATACCTCTGTGACGGTAATGTAATTGTTAATTGATTCAGATACATGAAGGCCAGGAAATCACACCTATTGACCTTTATTTAACCGCATCACAAAGTGCGTGAGTTATGTGGTACAATTTCATTACCTCACACAAGCGTGTTTTATAACGTGGTTCAATTGGTTTCCAATTCTCGAATGTGGTAATTTTAATACCGGCAAACTATAGCTTATTACATCTACAAGATTCCCTCGAAAAATCTTCTGAATCGTGTAGATAGTTTCAGTCCCGTATTGTCTTCCCTAATATTTAAACTGCCCTAATTGTAGGTGCCTTCGCTCTTACGTTGAACTGGCGACATTTTATCAAGACGTTAATTGTATTTTTTGAAAGAGCGGTGAATTGTAATCAGCCGTTTGGTAACATTATCAACAAGAATGCTCTTGTTCGGTATCGTAATCTCTAAAGAGATGTGATACAAATGGTATATGCTAGAAATAACTGGATTAGTTTAGAAAGTAGTTACGGCTTGGGCTCTCTCAGTGCATCATCACACAGACTGTACTGGTTACAACATTGTACTCCGTCTCTCTTCCTGGCGTTATTGAGGGACATAAATGTTATTGCTATGTCTCATATCTTCCCTCGCATGCAGTTGAAGTTAACAGTTATCTGTCAGACAATTACTTCAGCTTCAATACATTGTATACACTGTTTTTGTTAGTTGCATATCCTTTACAGGACGTTGCAGTCAACATCATCATTTTTGCTATATGGTGATCTCTTGGCAAGTTTACGTTCAGTTGTTTGCATTTCTTTCTGAACGACCAGCACCCATACCATTTCGTTAAAAAAAAAAACCTAACGCAAGACTGTCTGCTGCCAAATCGCTCTCAGTTGTGTTTCGAACGCGGGTAAGCTATATTACGAACTGCGCCCGTAACCTCTTCGTAGTTTATTACTACCACATGTAAACATCCTCAACTCTGCCTCAAACAGACAGCGGTATGTGTCTCAGATCGCTGATTTCTCATGACTGTAAACTTAGAGAAACAATATCGACATTGTCTTCTTCGGTTTGGTTGAGTTGAGCTGAGTTAAGTTGAGTTGAGCCAAGAACCGACATCACTGCACGCAGGACATTTCCACATGCGCTCCCTCCCCTCGTTCAACAGCCAGGGAAGAGTCATTCTACTAATCGTTCTCGCCGCTATCTGATTGAAAGTTTGCCTGGTCTTCTTTCTTAATTTTGATAATCTTGGAGAACCTCTGCCGATCCCCCGAAATACCATTCTTTCCACATACGGGTTCTCAATCTGTTCCCCCGCCTTCTCCACCTGGTCACACAGGCGCTCGACCATCTCTTCCTTGTCCATGGGTGTAATTATTATTACAACCAATTTTAGATTATTATTATTATTATTATTATTAGCAACAATTGAACAGGGAGCTTAGGTAGCCTAGTAGCCATCACCCGTGCTTAGGGAATCAATATCGAGGCCGGCGTTTGTTTGTAAATGGACCTGAGCTCTCTGGTCGATCCCCCCTGAGGTCACTCAATCAGGTGCCGTCTCCACATTGAAGGTTGACAGTAATGGATCTCCAGCACTTTCTGTCTCTCGCCTTGACTGTATATTCTGTCAGACTGCTGTTTGTCCATCTTTTGTTGTTATCTTTCTACTTGTATCGTTGTCTACCTCTTGCTCGCTTGTACAGTCAAGTATGGTTTTTATAAGAGTGGTATGTCTGTATGTATGGTAAATGGCGAGACATCAGATTGGTTTGGCATCAAGCAAGGGATCCGCCCGGGATATGTGCTGTCCCCATGTTTGCTTTACATGTACTCCAAAAATATAATGAGAAATGTCAGAGATGATATATCCAGGGAGTAATATGATCCCCTACATATCGATGGTCATGAAATACCAGAGATTCGATATGCCGATGATGTATCATTACTATCCACATCACAGAATGGTATAGAAAAACTAATAACCTCAACCTAAGAGAATAGTGAAAATTACAACTTCTATCTTAACATAGCAAAATACAAAGATGCTGCGCGCAGCTAAACCTAATATGGAGAAAGGAATATATTTGATTTATTTGGTTGTTTCGGGATTTGAGGTTTAAAGATTGAGCACAAACCACTTCTGTGAACGCTGATCTTATTCCGATACGAACCTTGGGCCTTGTCCACGTCAGAATGGAAGCACTAGACTCGAGTTTTGATTTCGTTTGAACTCGTCAGTCGTGCATATCCCTGACTGGACCCGGAATCCAACTCTGGATCACTGGCGTGTGCGGCTGGTGTGCAACCACTGACTACG
Organism: Cepaea nemoralis; assembly: GCA_014155875.1. NCBI lineage: Eukaryota > Metazoa > Mollusca > Gastropoda > Stylommatophora > Helicidae > Cepaea > Cepaea nemoralis. Next base: position 546,671 of record JACEFZ010007440.1, read on the forward strand.
CGACTCATGCTAGACGCGACCAAATTATCATACCAGAATATCACAACGTCACCCATAGCTGCTGGTTGCCAGCAGTGGGTTGTGCGAAATCTTGAGAGAAGTATAAGTTAAAAAGGAAAAACATTTGAGGTGGTGGAAAATTTCGAATATCTTGGGTCATTAATTATCAACAATGGTGACACAATGAGGACAATTAAAAGACAAATATTCATTACTCATCAAAATCTAAAACAACTGAATAAATTGTGGAGTGGGACAGATAGAACTAAGAAAATGCGATTTTTAAGAACGTGCATCTTTCCCATTGCAACATACGCCCGTGAGACCTGGAAACCTACTAAACAAGCTGAACAGCGCATAAATGCCTTTAAATATAAATGTTATAGACGGGTTCTAAGAATATCGTGGACACAGAAAAGAAAAAAAAAATACATGCACCCTTAAGAGAAGATTTGAATATTTAAGAAGGTTGGCTACCAAAGACGATAAAACAAAGAAAACTGAAATATTTGGTCACATATTTGGACGTTTCAACGTCTTAGAAGATTGGAGAGAACAATAATGGAGGGGTATATGCCCGGAAATAGAGGAAGAGGACGGCCAAAGAGAAGATGGGTACAGGATGTAATAGATAATCTTCAGATGGTTGTATCGGACCCGGTACATCTTGCTTATGAGAATGTTTCCGGAAGGTTGTTATTGGAGCGAGGTTCTGCAAAGGAAGTGCTACTGAATAAATAGATAAAGAAGAAGTGGAGAAAACGTAATGCCGCTGAAAAGGACAATAGTTGACAAAAAATTAGAATAGTATAATTAGAAAGTCTGGAATCCTCAGAATTGTTTGTCATAGTTTACTGTTTGTTTCTGAACGGCCGCCGCCTGGAGCCACAGGAATCAAAGCCAAACCGCCTGCTTCCAAATGGGCAGATTTCAAACCCTCAATTCCGTATGTCGAGGAATTGTAAATCGCATTGTCACTATCTCCTAAGGCAGGGCAACTATTAATCAATGATGACGTAATATACAACAAGATAAATTGAATATGCCTGTCAAAGGTAAACTACCATACATCACATACGCATAGAGGCATACGATCCAGTGATATATTCTAGTCTGGTAACAGACGTAGTTGTTGTAAAAGGAACAGACAATATATATATATATATATATATATATATATATATATATATATATATATATATATATATATATATATATATATATATATATATATATATGATATTGCGTGAGATATGCAGTATAATCTCTGAACGCGGTTATCTCCAGTCTTGAAGAACGTTGCAGTTGTCTGTATCCTCAACGTCTTTATGGTGAGTGACATATGCTTGGGTCATTGACATTGAGGTGAGTGACCTGTAGCCGGGCTACGAGAAAATCAACCAGCCATGAAAAATAATGGTGAGGGTGGATGCGGACCCCAGAGTGGATGGGGTGAGAGACAGTTTAGTTTTGTGTGAAGTCAGGAGACTGGAAAGGGAGTTGAGGCTGAGACCGACTGCAGGGTCGGATCGCTTTTGGACAGTTGATGTTTGGACTCCGAGCTAGTCGGTAGTCTATGGAGAGGAGCGGAGTTAGATAGAGATCTCCGTCCTGTGTTGTTCTCCCAGTTTTGAATGTAGGCCTAAACCCCAGAGTGGGTAGGATAGTTAGTGGAGGCCTAGACCCAGTGTGTGGGTTGTATTGTGTGAGGTCTAGCCGTGGATAGTAGCTGGATAACTGTCTTGTGAATTGAAGATTAAGAAGGCCTTGAGAAGGCAGTGATGTGTGCTGATTAAGTTTTGAGGAGGATATATATATTCGGTGGATTATATTGTTTTCTGGATATGGAAATATGTTACGTGTGTTTGTGTTTCTTCTGCATTAAAAGATTATGTGCGCCACCTCAATCGTGTTCACTGACTGGCGGATGTGTACTGTGGGAGTGAGTTGTATGGTGAGACAGGTGGCTAGCTCAACTTACACTCCGTACTGACATACAAGGAGTATTGTAACCTAGACAACGAGCATCTCACTCAGTTCTCATTAAGAACATCGTGAGATATCTGGGAGGCTCTCCGGTCAAGAAACCCATTGCATTATAGACATTGTTGTAATTCCGTTTATCTGTGAACTCGTCGATTAGAGAGGATACTAAGATCAGAGACATTAGTAGTATGCCCAATTACAACTACAAGTATGGCACAAAGAATAAACACCATGTAGACGACGCATTTCAAAAGTGTCCGAGAATTAATACAGAGTTCACGAGAAACCATGTAAAAATAACATTTCTCACTCGGAGAGGGGAGAGTGGACGGTGAAAGGTTGTCCACGGTATAAACACTGGGTTTTCTCCCGTGCAGGAACTGGCTAGCAGATAGTTCACGATATGGTCACTACAGGTAAATTTGATAGCAGGACAGTATTGCTGAAGACAGGTGTACGGTGTTTTTCATAGGTCAAGAGCGGGTCAGCACAGTTGGACAGTATCGCTGTCGGAGATAAAGACAGGATTGGAAAAAAAAATAAAGATAACAGACAGTTTGTGTGTGTGCTGAGGGCAACGCACGGTGTGGTCGCAGGTCGACAGGTCAAGATTTTCACCGCACGTAAAAGGACGGGTGGGGCGCAGTGACCAAGAATACTGGTGGAATTTTGTTATGGCCCGTAAAATATTCACGTCTAGTGTGTGGGGACACTGAATTTAAGAAGGATAAAAACAGCAGAGTCAAGGTCGGGTTGACAGAGGGTCAGCGCTGTTTACGAGGACAGTGAAGTGTTTGTGTATGACGGAAAAGTTTCCGGTCAGTTTACAGACAGATTAAGGGTGTATTATTGTGATAAAGAGTACTGAGGTACTGACTGAGGTGACCTGCAAGGTCAAGGCCAGGGACAGTGGAAAGTTACTAAAATTTTCCATAGTAGAACTGGATAAACAAGTTGTTTTGAACGAAAACCAGACTTTGTGTTCGTCTTTGTTGAAATCCCTCTGTTATCATTACCCTGTTATGAGCAAACATTTTTACAACGAAGGATTACGTGTCATCACCGCAAGCATGGTCGCATGCAGTTGCCAAAAAGGACTTACTATACAGAGTTAAAGCGCTGGACATTTGCTGACATGTTTTTTTAAACCTTGTCGGTTAACGTGAATCCATAACATATATGATACAACAAAGCGCCATCTCCGCAACCAAGGTATAAAGACGTTTGGATTATTACTTTGTTGTCACCACGTCCAGGGAAAGTAACAACATATCAAAAGAACATTTTTCTGTTGAGATTTAGCGTCGGAGACATTTCGGAACATTAACCAACAGACATTTACAGCCTATTGTGGAGAACTATTAAAAACAAACTAAGAACTATTGCGAGTGGTTAATAAGCACATTATTGTCGGCAAACCATTTGGACATTTTGTTTGCTCTCATCGTCTTATATATTGTTTTCGGGTGTTACGCAATTATTTGTATGTGGTCCAGTATTCGTAAGGAGTAGGAGATTTTTGTGATGCTTCACGGGATTCGTGAGGCATGACAGAACAGGAGTCTTAGGTGCACCGTATATTTTCTGGGAAGTAAATCGAAAGGTCGATTTGTTTTTTCTGCAGTGGTGCAGTGTTGGTCTTGGAGTAATATACCGTGTCCTTTTGTGTCTACGTCACATCTGTGTATATTATTGATTTGAGATTCCTCTTTTCGTCTTATTATTTTTATGTATGATATTTTATTTCTTTGAGTATATATGTGTTATTATTGTAACTCTTGCGACTAAATCTGCTATATAGATTGTTTTCGGTGTCTTACGCGCACTGTGGTCGTATCTCACAAGCTTGTGGATGTTACTGTGGTTTATTTCTTTGTGATCACCGTCTCCGTGTACCCAGCTTGTGCATCTAGCGTTTATAGACATCACTTGTTGTGGATCATTCATTCCTTTGTATATGTATATATATATATATATATATATATATATATATATATATATATATATATATATATATATATATATATATATATATATATATATATATATATATATATATATATATATATATATATATATATATATATATATGTTTAACAATATTTCCAGAAATTTTCTACAGCTATTTGTGATATATGCGAGGGAGTATAGGTAATACTCCACCCCTTACTACCTAGTGCTTGCAGAGTGACTGGGTGAGTACAGAGTGATATTATTAGTACTACGAATTTACGTACAGAGTGAGTGGTGGTGTACTTAGGGAAGGTACACAAAGACAAGTAACAGTGTCTTTATATTATAGTTGGCTGACAGACAGCAACGTGTCCACAAATACAAGATGCCTACTTTAATGGAATATATTGAAGCAGGAGAACGGTTAGGCCTGAAGTGAAAGATTTACAGGAGTTTGCAGAAGCAAAATTGAAAGAGTTTCATCACTGGGAAAGGAGGAGAGGCATAATGAATGGAAGCCAAACGCTACAGGAAGAGAGAGAGAGAGAGAGAGAGAGAGACACACACACAAGTGAAATTAGAAATGGAACAACAAAAGCGTCTACAGGAATAAAAGTTAGCTGAAGCCTATCGTCTACAGGAAGAAAAGTTAGCTGAAGCTAAGCGGCTACAGGAAGAGAAAGAGACACAGATCACGTTAATGCAACTAGAACTTGAAAAGTTAAAACAAACAAATGCGATGGAAATTGAGAAAGAGAAGCTCAAATGTCAAATGGAAACTGAAATTGCATTTAAAAAATTAGACCTATCATCTAAGGGTCAAAGTGAGGAAGGCAGAAGACCTTCGCAGTCGTCACAACGATTAAAACTGCCATATTTTACGGACCGTGACAATCTTGAATCTTATCTTGACAGATTTCAAGCGTCTGCGAAAGCTTTAGGCATCCCAGAAGGAGAATATGCGATGCGGCTGAGCGAGTTTCTGACGGGAAAGGCCCTAGATACCATGTTTAATTTACCTTTGGAAGAAAGAAACAATTATACTATTCTGCGTCAACGTTTGCTTACAAAGTTCAAACTAACTGAGCATGGATACAGAACAAAGTTCAGACAATTAGTGCCAGAGATAAATCAGGATTTTACAGATTTTGTTAATACAGTGAAGAACACATTTAATAAATGGATGGAGCTTGCAGAAGTTGGGAAAGATTTTAATAGATTAGTGGATTTGATGTTAAGAGACAAGGTATTAGCGTCGTGCAATACAAACTTAGTAGCTTTCTTTGAAGAACGTAAACCAAAGGACATAGACACAATGTCTCAGTTAGGGCAAAACTACATGACTGCACATCCAAACAGTTCTATTGGTAGAGAAATGAGTGAGGAAATAGTCTGTGCAGCGTATACAAAACAGGACCAGAATCCAGTGATAAGACAAAGATCAAAAAGTGTAGATTTAACACAAAGGTATGAGGAACAAGAACCTAAAGACAATGGTTTCCGTGGCAACCATTTTGGCAGAGCAGGACGTTAATCATACAAAAGAGTGAATTTTCACAGACGTCCAAATAGTTATGCCGGATGTTGGAATTGTGGAAGCTGGAGACATAAGGCAGCACAGTGTGATGCACAACCATCAAGTGAGCCAACGAATAACAGGAAAAGGGAGATCATTTGTTTCAAATGTGGAAAAAAGAACCATTTCAGTTATGAGTTTACGATGGGAGAAACTGAGCACTCAAATGCAGCCCAAGTGATCGAGACACTTAATAACGAAATTGTAGTAGGATGTAAACCTCTTTTTGAAAAAGACGGTCAGCCGGTCTTAATATGTGGTCACACAGTTAAAGCAGGATCAGCAGTGCATGCAGGAGGAAGTCTGAAGCTGCACCATGGATTCGTTAATGATAGGCCAGCGTTAACAATTAGGGATTCCGGATGTACAGTCCATCGGAGTTAGAAAAAGTTTGGTAGATCCCTCGGATTACACAGGGAAAAAGATTAGATGCATAACATTTAATGGGACAGTAGAATTCTACCCATTAGCCGTGATAACAGTGAAAACACCATATATCACAGGAAGAGTGACAGCGTGTGTTCTAGACTCACCAGTGGCGGATCTGATCATAGGAAATGTGCCAGGAGTTAAAGATTGTACAGAAGAAGAAGTAGTTTATTGGGACCAGAAACATAGTTTAAGTAGTAACGAGGTAGTTACCATAAGAAAACCTAAATTAGAGAGTGTAGCTGAAGAAGAAGAGGCACTTGAAGTAGACATAGGGACTGAGGACAAGGATAGTACAGCTGAGCAGGTGAGAATGGATCTCAAACATAGCTTTAACGAATCCCAGAGAAAAGATAATACCCTGGACAAATGTTTCCAAGGGTGTAGTAAAGTGAGACATAGGCAATCAAAGAAGGGTAGATGGTGCTTCGGAAGGAAGAACAATACTCTCACTCGCCGGTTTTCAGATGACGGAACTGCATGCGGGCAAGGAGTGGTACCCTTAGCACATAGAGACCGATATACTAGAACAGCTCAGGATAGGGCATGTGCAGGGCACATAGGAGTAAGGTGGAAGCAGCAGAGAGCAGGATACCAGGTATATTGGCCAGGATTTAATAAAGAGGTCAGACTAAACAGAGACTCCAGTGTAACGGTACAATATGCAGATAGCAAAGTTAAGGCAGTTCAAAAGAGTGTTAACGACATCACTGAACCAGGGTTAGGATTAGCAAACAGATGTTTTAAAGATATAGGAAACATGAGGCATGGGTACATGAAGGGTAGACACAGCATCGACAGGAATCAGAGGTTGGTTGATGCAAGAAAAGAACCACCTGATATATGGTCGGTACACAAACTCTCCAGATAGTTGATGGAAGACAGAGGCAATGCAGCGCCTCGACATTTATTCATGGACCATTATTAGCAAAGGTACATGGTTTGTGTGTTATTGAAGATATTAATAGACCTGCGGGTACATAAATATAATGCTTTTCTATGTTATGTGGATTATTATGCCATGTATTAGCTCATGCATTGGTACACAAGATGGAAAGTTGGTGGTATTGATGTGTTGGTAATATAGTAGTCTACTATGACTACTTGATGTATTATTTAGTGTGGTAGCTAAAGTAAGATGGAGTCATACTTAGGGCTACCCAGGCAATATGTCTGGGTCACATAGTTGATAAGTATTAGTCTCCCAACATTTGAAAACGATGTTTTCTTTTAGAGGGGGGGGGGTAATGACATATGCCTGGGTCATTGACATTGAGGTGAGTGACCTGTAGCGGGCTACGAGAAAAACAACCAGCCATGAGAAATAATGGTGAGGGTGGATGCAGACCCCCAGGGTGGATGGGGTGAGAGACAGTTTAGTTTTGTGTGAAGTCAGGAGACTTGAAGGGACAGTTGAAGCTGAGACCGACAGCGGGTCGGATCGCTTTTGGACATTTGATGTTTGGACTCCGAGCTGGTCGGTAGTCTATGGAGAGGAGCGGAGTTAGATAGAGATCTCCGTCCTGTGTTGTTCTCCCAGTTTTGAATGGAGGCCTAAACCCAAGAGGGGTTGGATAGTTAGTGGAGGCCTAGACCCAGTGTGTGGGTTGTATTGTGTGAGGTCCAGCCGTGAATAGTAGCTGGATAACTGTCTTGTAAATTGGAGATTAATAAGGCCTTGAGAAGGCAGTGATGTGTGCGTGTTAAGTTGTGAGGAGGATATATATATATTCTGTGGATTATATTGTTTTCTGGATATGGAAATATGTTACGTGTGTCCGTGTTCCTTCTGCATTAAAAGATTATGTGCGCCAACTCAATCTTGTTCACTGACTGGCGGATGTGTACTGTGGGGGTGAGTTGTATGGTGAGACAGGTGGCTAGCTCAACTTACACTCTGTTTTGACATACGAGGAGTATTGTAACCTAGACAACGACCATCTCACTCAGTTCTCAATAAGAACATCGTGAGAGTGAGTATTGTTATCTTTCCGTTAATTTAACTGCCAACCGTAACAGCCCCTTAAATTAACATTAACAAATAATGTTACTCGCATATCCTTTACAGAACGCGGCAATCAATCAGAGTCGTGCCGTGCTATGATACAGAGAGGTGACCGCATCAGAAGGCGGCTTTATAAGGCGACAGCAATTTTAAAGAAAAAAAACATGTATGGGCGGCATTTAGAAGACTTGCATCATACTGAAAATATCTACCGCACGGTCCTGAAATCAACTCATAATTTTTTAGCTGTTTGTTATTTTCTATGCAATTGGATGTTCAGTAATTTACCATTCCTTTCTGAACGACCAACACTCATATTATTTAAATCAACGCAATACTGGCTGCTTTCAAATCGTCTCCAGTCGATTTATGACCCTCGACTCGATATATTGGAGAATTATGAAACCGTTTCTTTACCCCTAAGCCACACCGCTGGCTTATTGGGGAAAGGATAACGTATCCTTTGTCAGACCTACAGCAATATATAAATCACGCCTCTGCCTAAACAAATGCTACTGAACGTTAATTATTGTTTACGCGTAACAAATGCAAAGAAGCGTAAGCAATATTTATACATACTACAGAGTTTTATCTTATTTTACCCTGTCACTGCGTATGTTGCGCCATCAGCTTGAAACATATAGAGAAGTCAGGATGATTCCACTGGTAACTCTGACAGCACAGTTGCACAGTCAGTACTATAACGCCTATTTAAAACGAAAAGATTACCTGCGGTCGAATGACTCATACACTCATACGGTTTCTCACATTAAGCATTCAGCCCAGTGTACTAATTCAAGCCGTAAATGAATGAAAACATGATGTTGAAACGACTTAAGGTGTTTGTTTATTTGTTTGTTTAACTTATGTACTTTTAAACGAAACATTTTCACACATTAAAATCTATTATATTGGGTTTTTAACACGACAACGTGTGATTAGTGTCTCAGGCGCAGTTGTAATTAATATATTCATTATATTGGTCATTACATCTTGTTCTTGTTGTTCTTGTTATTCTTGTTCTTGTTAATCTTTTTCTTCTTGTTCTTCTTATACTTTCTCTTCTTCTGTTTCTTCTTCTTGTTCTTCAGTTGCTGATGATAATTGAGATATTCGCCCCAGCTGTGCTTCGAAAGCTGTATGTGGGATTACGAATTGCGCCCGTATCCTCTTCAGAGCCGACACGCCACATATCCGTCAAGCCACAGAGCCGACACGCCACAGGGGCCGAGGGTAAGACTAACATGGATATATTTAAAATCAGAACGTGGAAACATCTGAGGGCAACAGCTGTGCTAGGAAAGATGGATACTGTAATAAGATAAATCAAAATACATGTGAACATGAATATCAGAGGCATACGAGAGATGAGGTTGAACGGATCTTGTAAGCTAATAGGTGACAACCACCGAATAGTTTCTTACAGAGAGGATCATCATCACTATTAGGTGCCATGTCCGCTAGCGTATGCATTCACGTCTCTCCGCATATCTCGGTCTTTAATGTTTTGCATCAACTTTACTGTTGATATTCGTTCATGCCGCCCTCTCAATCCATCCAGCATCATTTCTCTTGGTCGGCTTTTGCCTCTTTCCCCCTCGATCTCTCCAGTCGTCACGATCGTCTGCAATGCCTCTCTTCTCATCACATCTCCAAAGAAAGCTATTGTCTCTTTTTTATTGCTGTGTATAATGTTCTTTTTTCATTAGCTTCTTTCAGGAAATCTTCAATAGTTACTCTTTGATATAATCATTGTTAATCTTTTATTAATATTCAAGGAGAGTCCTTTCTTTACATTCTCGGTTACAACAATGACCAACAACGTTTGTGGAGTTTTGCATTATCCGCCACCAATACTGTGTCATCTGCATAGCGTACATCATTTATACTATAACCCCCGATTAGTATTCCTGGCTTCTCTTTTATCTCTCTCATTAATATTTCGCTACAGAGGAAGAAGAGATCCGGTGACAAAACGCATCCCTGATTGTACTCCTAGCTTACTTTGATCATAATTGCCCTATTTATTTCCCGTTTTAATTGCTGCTACTTGGTTCCAGTAAATATTGTTTGTTATTTTGAGATCTTTCCCACCAATTTTAATGTCTTTCAACATTTTAATTAGTTCATTATGTTTCACATAACCAGGTGCCTTGGTATCATATATATATATATATATATATATATATATATATATATATATATATATATATATATATATATATATATATATATCTGTATGCGTCTCTTACAGTAGCGAAAGTAGCCTTAAGCAAGATATAAAAAACATGCTGACCAATAAAAAGATGTCAACTGAAACGAGAAAAAGAGTGTTGAGGTGCTACTGTTGCATGCCTGTTCTTTTGTATGGATGTGAAACTTGGACAATCATCAGTCAAGCTGAAAAACATCTGATGGCTGCAGAAATGTGGTTTCTGGGGAGAATGCAAAGAATGCCATGGACAGACAGAAAAACCAATGACCAAGTACTACAGGAGACAAATGAAAATCGTAAATTGATTAGAGTAATTAGACGTAGACATTCAGAATATTTTGGACATGTTATGAGCAGAAATGACTTGGAGAACATGGTGACAACTGGCAAGATGAAGCGAACAGACCAAAGGGAAGACCGAGAAGTAAATTCCTGGATGGATTGGCCACATGGCATGGTCGAGACAGGAACACTGAGCTGATCAACGACTCTGGTGATTGAGTGAAATGGCGAATCATGACCGTCCACGCTTTCCGGAGTGGCACATGATTGATGTGTATCTCTGATACTTTGGTATCACCTTTGACAGACATTTGTCTTTTAAAGATCATGAGGAGGCCTTGGTGGTGAATGTTGGTAGGGGACTTAATGCATTGAAGGCTATGGCAGCAACTGGGGTAGATCAGAGGATGCTGTACAGGCTCTTTCAGCGGTTAATAATTTCTGTCATTGAGTAGTGTTTGGGGCTGCTGACAGTATCAAAGAGCCAGCTTGAAAGGTTGGAGCGCATACATAATGCTGCCGTGCGGTTAATCCTGTGGTGCACAAAGGACACGCCTATTATATGAATGAGGCATATCATGGCGCTACCAACAATGACGAATAGGCATAGGGTCCTTCAGGCCAAATGGTACCTGAGAGTTGCCGCAGATAGGGATCACTCGCTGCATGCAGAAATGGATATGGTCAAGGGTCATAGACTAAGACGAGGCAGGTCCTGGATGGCACAGGCAGAACTTTCTATACGTCAGGTGTCTGATCTAGAGACCATCAATTGTGAAAGAGAGTGGGGTGAAGTTCCGGAAGGCATCACGGACTGGCACAATGTCATAATAACACTGGGTCGTGAGTGCAGAGAATGGGCAGCGGGCCGCACTGAGTTTGAAGTGCAACAGCTGATCAAGAGCAACAAACATCAAGGTGACATAATCATCTACACCGATGGGTCAGTGGTGAGAAACAGACGTAGTGGCTGGGGCTTTATTACAAAGGCTAATGGACGAGTCTTGAAAAAGGAGAGTTACGACCTCCAGCATGAAAATGGAGGTGGAGGCAGTAACAGCGGCATTCCGGTGGCTAGAGGAGACCACTGCAACACACGTTGTATTCATTATGGATTCAAAGAGTATGCTTCGTAAGGTGGAGAAAGGAATGTTTCGTGTGGAATGGCTCTCGTCGCTTCAGAGGTCACAGATTGTGAGGATTGCATGGATATTTTGCAGGGGAATGAACAGGCTGATAGGCTAGCAGGGAATGCACCTCTTGGTGGTAGTTTGCCTATGGACAAGGGGGAGGTGGTCGTGCGCTTGTGGGACCAGGTAGAGAAGGCGGAGGAACAGATTGGGGGATGCGTGGTCTCGAGGTATGGTGTCCGCCTCGAGTGCTGGAGGTCTCGGGTTCAGGCCCCGGTGAGGACCAGGATTTATTTAAAAAATCCACCGGGACTTCCAGTAATTTCCCCTGGTCTCTGGGTAGTGAGATCGGACGCCCGTGTATATTGTTGCGCACGTAAAAAATCCCTTGGCAGTTGTAAATCGAAAAAGAGTAGCCTAACGGCGCTGCCCGGGCAAAATTTTGAGTTAAAAATCTACCCAAGTATTTCAGGATCCTCGGCGGTGCTACGGAGTTCGTGCACTGAGCTGAGTTTCTCCAGACTCAGGTTTGAGTTAGGAGGAGAACTGAGCACTTATGGGTTGCACCCGTGTGCCGTGATGTTGATTCATAAACAAAACAAACAAACAAACAAACAGATTGTGAACCCATATGTGGACAGAATGAGATTGCGGGGGATCTGCAGGGGTTCTGGAAGAATCTCAAAACTGAGAGGGAAGACCAGAAGAACTTTTAATCAGATAGCGGTGGGAACGATTAGTAGTATAACTCTTCGCTGGCTGTTGAACGAGGGGACGGAGCAATTATGGGAATTTCCTGAGTGCAGTGATGTTGCTTCTTAACTCCACTCAACTGTGTCTCTATTGCTCTTTCTATTAGTATTCTTAATGTTTATATTACATTGTTTGTACCCTTTATATCCACAAATTTATACTGTTCTTAACTAATTTCTATTTTTATTTTCTTTCTTGTTCTTCTCATTATAATTATGAGTAGAAGCATAGTGACATGGTTTATGAGGTTAATTGTACGAAAGTCTTCGCATTCAATTTCTCCTGGTCTTTTTGGTTTTGCTATAGATACAGATTTCAGCAAATCACTTGGTAAATATATCCACCGCTGTAAATATAATTTTCGTTAATATATCTACTCCAAATCCTCCCAACACGTCTACTTCTTCTATTGTGAATCCGTCTGGCTCATGTGTTTTTCCTTTCTTCATATGTTTGACAACGTCTGCGGCTTCTTCTTTTAGAATTGGTTGATCTTCTAAGTTACTTTCTTCTGTTAATTTTTCCTTTTCTCGTTCATATAATTATCTTATATACTCATTCCACCTCTTCTATTATAGCCTCTTCCTCCAGTAATAGCTTTCCTGTTTTGGATTTTAAATGCCATGTATTTACTCATATTTTTCTTCCTATAATTTCAAAATTCTCGTCCCATTTTTACTCTGGTTTCCTTTGTCTAACAATCTTAAGATATTTTTTTTTTCAGTCATCTATTTTTTTCTTAACGTTTTGGCAATTTATAAAATTATTGTCTGTTCGTCGATTATAATTTTTCCCGATCCATTCCATATCATCTCACTTTATGCCTAGAATATTCATTTCCATGCTTTCAATTTCTCTTATCACATTGATCAATTTTTCCAACTCATTTAATGTCCTAACATTCCATGTTCTTATTTTACATTTAGTTCCCATTTAAAATTTATTCGTTATGATTTTGCCATCAGTAGTGGATGGCGATCTAGTGTCACCTGTGGCACATGACTATCCTTATCGTACGAGGGTGTCCTACGACAGCTATTAACGTATTTTACTGCCTATGATATGTGACTATTCATGAAATCTTGGGAAGATAATGTGGTGGTTTCTCCTTGCCTTCCAAGTCTACATGGGGGTCTTTTACTTCTGCCTTTGACAGCCATTTCCGGCTGTCAGGACAAGTGAGTGACCTCCTCTGGTCAGCTGCAGAGCAGTCCACTTGTCCCTCTGGATACTCGGTCCTCAAGGCTGCGTTTGCCACACCGTGGTGCGTTTCCAATCCCCTACCACTGGGAGATGCAGTTGGGATTTTCCCTTCCTAAATTTATGGTCTATGACGGCCACATCTCTCCGGTACCTTTAGAGCGAACATGAAGCGGGGTTACTAAGTGATGAAAAATCAGCGACATCGGGTATTGGTCATTAGTGTATTTCGGATAGAGTTATTATGATCAACATGAAATTTAAAGCAATAAATGTAAAGTAAATATTATACAAGTATATGCACATACAACAAGCAATAGTGATGAAGAAATACAACCATTTTATGACGAAGTAGAAATGACGTTATTTCAAATAGAATCTCAAGAAACAATAAAAATCTTGGAGATGCAAATGCAAAAGTCGGAAATGGAAGTATGGAGAATGTAGTAGAGGATTATGGTTTGAGGGAAAGATAAGAAAGATGAAAAAAATTGATAGAGTGGACGCCATACAATTGATAAGATAATTGGAAACACATAGTTTAAAGAGCATAAGCGGCGACTTTATACGTGGACAAGTCCCTATAAGAAAACATTCCCCCAAATTGAGGGTATACTTATTAACAACAGATTTAGAAATGTGTTAATATTATATATATATATATATATATATATATATATATATATATATATATATATATATATATATATATATATATATATATATATATATATATATATATTGTGCTGAATGTAGAGGTGATCACATATCACTAAATAGATACATATAAGTAAGCTTGAAGAGAGGAACATAGGTTAAGAACATGGGACTTAATACAGATGTTATGAAAGCAGACAATTGACTTCAAGAACAGCACATAGTGATTGACAGAACAAGGTAGGCTGTGATAACTAACATTCGCAGAGCCGCATGGCCGAATGGATAAGAACGGTGTTCTTAAACATCCGGTGTGCTGATGCCGAGGTTAGCGGCTCATCCACTACAACGGACAGATGGACTAACATGTTAACCTGTCGTCCCTGACATGGGGACGTAAATTACAAGTACCTCTGAAGTCGGAGTTGGTTCGTCTGATGGCGAGGGATATTGTTAATAGGGAAAGCAAACCCACAAGCAAAATTCAGACCATCACTACTATAAAAATAGTGTATATGGACTACGCTTGAGTTCAAAGCGAGCGAGTGGGAAAAAAACATTACTAAAATACAGAGTATTAAATAAATGATAAGGACATTAATTCATCAGACAAGCAAAGGAATGTCAATGCAGTGAAGTCAAAAAGCGAAGAAAAGGTAAAACCTGAATTACTCAAGACATCTTAAAGTTAATGGACACGATTTTCGTACAATTATGAGCAATGCCTCTAAGCTTCTACACAGAATCATCATGAACAAGAAAGAAAATGTAAATGGATATTGATGATGAATAGTAAGAATATGTGGAGGAATAATGCAATAAATGCATTACGAACACAAAAAGAACGATCAACAAATACACAGAAGAACATATCAGTCAGTTACCAGTTATCAGTTATCAGTTTCGGGGCTATCTGAGTGTTCATAGATGAGCGCGTTAACCTCTGCATTGACAGCGGCAGGGTTCTGCTCTCTGCACCGTCTGTCGAGTGTGATAATGCAGGAGAAAGTGCACTTAAAGGCTGGAGGCACCGGCACCCTATCCTTGCCGGGGTTGATACTGGTAAGACTGCAGACCTGTCTGACGACATCTTCCGCCCGACCCATCCATGATTTGCCCCTCTTTAGCCTGTCACCCTTTCCTCTGAATATAGCGTCATGCAGAGGGTGCTGCTCATCTGCACATATTTTTAAGTATGCACGAGATCTCCAGATCTTGATCCTGTGTTCCATTGTCGGGAAGTCAAGGAGGTATCTCATTGCTACACAGCTGGTGTCTCTCGTGCAGCCCAAAATGATGCGCATGGCTTCCTGCATGTTCCCAGAAGAACATATATTTGTGGTTAACAGACACTATTGGGAAAAAATTCAGAATAATACAGAATATATACTTTAACCATGCAGTAGCAATAATAATGGGAAACAAAGAAGACTGTTATCAGTTATCAGTTATCAGTTGGGGGTATCTTCAATGCACTCCGGACATGTCTATAGGTGCTCAGATCCTCCCCCCAGCATATGCATCAGCGTCCGGTGGCTTATAGTGCCAGTTCTGTGTTGGTTGACGAGGCGCTTTGTTTTCCCAATGTACCTCTCGCGTCTGGCTGTGCCGATTCTTACTCCCAGGTCTTTCATCCTGGACAGCGATGTGGAATCACTGACGCCAAAGTCCTCTGTTCTCGCCATATCTTTAAGGACGTTAATAACATCGGCACGATCCATGGGCTGGCCATCTACAGGGTGTGCAGAGCCAGTCAGTTTGTCAGCTCGTTCATTTCCCTCGACTCCCGCATGTCCCGGGACGAAGATGAAGGTGACTTTACGGACAACAGACTTCCGCAGCGATTCAGTCCACAGTCTACGTATAGATCCAGCTTCGACCTTCTGAATCATGCTCATTGAATCACTCAGTACACACATGTTGGTATAATACTGTGATTCCATCCATATGAAGGCCTGTGTAACTGCCATCACCTCCATCGTCATGCTGCTCGTGGTCATAGAGTGGGCACCACTGGATTCTTGAAAGGTTCGGCCCGCTGAACGGGCTGTAAATGCCCACGCACTTCTCTGCTGCTTTACAACAGATCCATCTGTATAGATGAGCACTTCGGGCTATCTGAGTGTTCATAGATGAGCGCGTTGACCTCTGCATTGACAGCGGCAGGGTTCTGCTCTCTGCACCGTCTGTCGAGTGTGATAATGCAGGAGAAAGTGCACTTAAAAGCTGGAGGCACCGGCACCCATTCCTTGCCGGGGTTGATACTGGTAAGACTGCAGACCTGTCTGACGACATCTTCCGCCCGACCCATCCATGATTTGCCCCTCTTTAGCCTGTCACCGTTTTCTCTGAATATAGCGTCATGCAGAGGGTGCTGCTCATCTGCACTTATTTTTAAGTATGCACGAGCTCTCCAGATCTTGATCCTGTGTTCCATTGTCGGGAAGTCAAGGAGGTATCTCATTGCTACACAGCTGGTGTCTCTCGTGCAGCCCAAAATGATGCGCATGGCTTCGTTTTGTACCTTTTCAAGTCTTCCAATCTGTGTAGGGCTGACAGTGAGGATGGCCAGGGCATACTCGATGCGTGAAAGCACAAGTCCTTGAAACAGAAGTATTAGCAGTCTTTGCTCGATATTGGCAGTCGCCATGACTCTCATTGCTGACAAACCTTTTCGAGCCTTCGTTATGACATAATCGACATGATCTCTGAAGGACAGGCTACGATCAAGCCTCACGCCAAGATACGTTATTGACTGGGTTCTACTCAAAATGCTCCCATCCATTCTTACTGCCGGCAGGTCTGTTTTCACAATATGGTTGTTTAGCGAGAACCATGTAACCATTGCCTTTGCAGGGTTGACAAGGGCGTCGGCATCAGCACACCATGAGGATATTCCATCTAGTTCGCCCTGCATATCATTGGCAACCGCATGTCTATCTCGACCCTGTCGATACACGAGGATGTCGTCAACGAATGACAGAGTCCTACTGTGACGAAACCGCGATCATCTGTCTGTGGTCGTCAGGATCCCGCACTATTTTGGCGCGTCATCGGGGACTTTCCCAGTTATAAATAGACGGAGGAAAGCCGATAGGAATTTTCCATCTAGAATCATCTCGAATTACCGGTATTTGACTGTACCGGGTTGCCGGGTGTTTCACCAATTTCCCGTGCAAAGAGATCTAGAAATTCTAGGCGTGGAATGAATGTTATCCGAGGAGTTGACTTTTCACAAGGAGCACTCGATCCTCGTGCGCATGTGTTGGCACGTTGGTGGAATGCGGCTAGAATAGTCATTCACTTCCAAACTCTCACGGAGAAAAGACGCAGGGCTCTGTTAAGCCATTTGTACAGCGTCTACCC
Organism: Cepaea nemoralis; assembly: GCA_014155875.1. Taxonomy (NCBI): domain Eukaryota; kingdom Metazoa; phylum Mollusca; class Gastropoda; order Stylommatophora; family Helicidae; genus Cepaea; species Cepaea nemoralis. The sequence goes on from JACEFZ010007440.1 coordinate 564,223, forward strand.
TCAACCATGTTGCGGCTGACTGTTATTACAATGCGGCAGATGTGCCATTGAACAGTACTGGTAGCTGACTGGAGGCTGGTTCGCATTATTCAGGTATCTACTTGGTTAATTAATTTAACTTTGTAATTGTTCACAAAACGCAATCGTCCTAACCTCATTAAATATGCGGGTGTCTTTGCATTACTAATGCGGAAGCGATCGATAACGCCGCTGAAATCTAGGCCGTGTGTTAAGTTGTTTACAAACGTGTGTAGTGAACTACCGGCTGGAAATTTAGGCCTGTGATCTTGGCGATTTGTGTTCAAATAGTATTTACCATGTGTAGCAAATTGGTGCATATACTATGTGGCTGTTTGAGAATAGAACATAGTTAATTGTGCCTGATATGAACCTAGACTTATGTCAGTCAATAACTGAAGCAAGAAAGAACTGTTAGATTGCAAGGTGAGTTGATAGGTGGAGATTCAGACAGTGTTGTGCTTAGCTGCTAAGTAAAGAGAGAACTTAGTTCTTAGCCACCATGAATGATGTAACTAGTGTATAATAACTTCATAGTGAATTCATTGTGTGGGACACTGGAATTCTGTGAGAAGGTAAGTCTTCAGTGATGATATATATATATATATATATATATATATATATATATATATATATATATATATATATATATATATATATATATATATATATATATATATATATATATATATATGATGTGGACATTATGTATATATGTTAAGTCATGTTATGTGATACTTCTTGGAGCGATACCGAACGCCGAGTGGGTCGACGCGTGATAACCATGCGTCCGTCACGATGTACATTTGCGTTCTTGATTCTTGTCTTAGCTATCCTGTTCTTTCATACTTGCGCAAGTGCGAGTGAATGCTGATGTGCTGGTAGTATGGAGGGACGAAAGGAGGTTGTATGAGACACGGGGACATATGGGATATGGGGGATTTGAAAGCAAGTTATGAAAGTATGGTGCTGGCAGACCAGGCCAGCTATGAAGTTCGGTCCAGGCCAAGGCTAATCCACTTGGAAGGGCAGAGCTGGAACATAACCCTTGGAACATGTGGGGAACATGTTTTACCAAGAAGGCTTCTTGACTCTAGGGAAGAGTCTGTTAAGAAGAGTTTTGCTGTAGAGGTGGGCAGGATGTCCCACCAGCAGAACGGTGTGTGTATATACTGGATTTGATCATGTATTATCCCTATATCCCGAGGGATGGTACAATGATCAGTATTATGTTTACTATTGAATATGTCCAATGTAAGGAAGGAGTCCAGGGACTCTTCACCTTAATATTTAGTTCTGTTAATTTTAGAACTATGATAACCGATTACTATAACTAGTGACGTTAGCGACAACTGGTAGATGATTAGGGATAGGTGAGACATACGATCAGACTCGTCATTCTGATTACTTGATCTATGTGACGGGCTGTTCTTTGTGGCCAGCTGACATTGATAGAAACCCATGCTTTACTACTCTCAATATAGAGATAATGCTTTAGTTATTTGCATAAATAATTCGCATGACTGAAGGTTGAGTAGTCAGTGTTAGGATGCATGTGTACCAATGTTTGGGCCAGTATACTCTCACCGGTCGATCTTCCTTTCAGGAGTTTGCCTGTTGAGGAACCAGTCAACTACACTTGTCGTTTGCCGGAAACCACTTCGTGTAACACAGCGAAGGGTTGAATTCTTTACTTACCTCGCCTGACTACACCACACCATGTGCCATGGTGAATCAACATGAGTGAATGTTAGCATCCAGTGATTCCGGTGCCCTGAAAGTGCACGATGTGATGGTTTGTTTTTCTGACTTAGAAGATACTCTGTTTCAGCAAGGAGAAGTTCAGCTACCTGAGCAATCATGCTCAATGATATGATATACCAGACAGTACGCCGTCTAGTGAGGTTCCGCCTAAACGTGGGAAAGAATAATCTATAATCTGGGACTGTTTCTACGGCAGCTTGAGTGGCAGGTCATGAGGAGACCTACACCAGTCCGTATAAAGACATATTACCAGTGTTATTAGGTAACGGACAACTAATTCTTGTCCAGACTGAACAATGTTATCTCCAGGTGAAATGGAAGTGTGATCCAACTGATGAACTTAGTTAGCAACTGAACTGTGTTTCCGTGTAAGACTCTAGTAGCAGCAGAACTATCTGATTACCCAACCAGGTGTAATGTATTATGATTTAGGAACCATTAGATTGGTCAATGGCTTATTACCCAACCAGTGGTAATGTACTACGACTTAGGGATCATTAGATTGATCATTGGCTATTACCCAATCAGGGGTACGTGATATTGAGGGACCATTAGATTGGTCGATTGGCTACAGACTTTCATTGAATGCAAGAGTGACTGGGGTCAAGTCCAGGAGGATTGTCTCCCAGCTAGGCTGTGTACAGTGAAATGTTTATTAATTTATCAGTGACTCCTTAGAAGGTGATGAAGTTGCAGTTGGTCCAGTTGAGTGAGGTCCAGGGGTAACTCTCTTGTTGTTGATCCAAGCTCTGGGGACGGAGTGGTCTCCAAGGTTCAAGTCAGCTCACTGGAAGGAAGCCGGGTGAGTGGCTGACCGACTGGACGGGACATCTGCATCCAATCTACTTCTCAGCCTGATGATGAAGCCATATCTCTGATTCTGTCTCTACTCTATCCTCTATTTGTGTAAATAGATTATTCTATCAGGATGTTCATTTCAGTTCTTTATTCTCAAGGGTAGAATAAACTTTATGTATGTTGACTTACTCTTTGTATAATTATTGAGTGTGGTCTCGGACGATGCCTCAGTGTTCATTGTTCCACGGGAGTAGGTAGTTAGTGGGGGTCTAGAATCTGGAGGGGCTTGTAGACATAATTAACTAATACGAGGTCAACTTCAGAGTAAATGTGTGTATCTACCTGTCCAACCCCTGGGGTTAGAATACACGGGAGTGCTAGAGACACCTCGGGTGTGGTTAACTCTCACTACCCAAGGCGATCTTGTCACACTCCAGTACAGAGTGGGAGCTCGTCCGGGATTATTCCAAGCTCTCTGTGTGTGTTAGTCACCTCTCGTAGGGATACTGACTTAGTCTATATCCTCTACTTCAGTCTACATAAGATTCTACTACTTCTACCTATCTCCTAACTGTCTGACGGACATTTGTGTTGTGGTGGTTAGCTAATACTTTTAGTTAGTGATTGATTGTGTTGCTTCACCCTCACATACTTGAGTAACCACATCTCATAGTCAACATGTCTACCCAAGAGTTAGACTTAGCCAAAGTTCAGGCAACTGGGCGTAAGTTAGGTCTAGATGGAGATGCATTGAAATCCTATGTGCAAGAGGTGGAAAGAAATTTTCGCCAAGAGGAAAGAGAGAGGAGGAGAGCAGAAAGAGAACTTGAAGCCAGTAAAGTGGCTCTAGAGGAAAAGAAGATAGCTGCTGATAGTGAGATGAAACGGCTTGAGTTGGAAGCCGACAGAGAAAGACGTGACCATGAGTATCGAATGAAGCTACTTGAGGCACAAGCGCCTGCTACTGGTGTAACTGATGGAGCTGTGGGAGGAGGTGTACCTCCTGGCTCAGAGTCAACCAGTAGACGTGACTACCAGGCTATGAAGTGGCCTTTACAGCCGTTCGAACCCGAGAAAGAACGGATAGACCAGTACTTAGAGAAGTACGAGGCCATGTCTATTGCAATGGGGTTAGACAAACAGAAATGGTGTTTGAAACTCTCCCAGGGACTCAGGGGCGCCGGTTATGAAGTGTACGCACGCTTGCCACCGGGTTTACAGAATGATTACCCGGCATTGAAAGCGGCTCTCTTGAAGAGATTTGAGATCACAGCGCACTCATACCGAAGGAAGTTCAGAACTTCTAAGCGGGAACCTGGTGAACTGTTTTCAGCATACAGTGTGAGATTGAACTCATACCTTCTTAAATGGATGGCCTTGGCCGGATTTAACGAGGAGTATGAAAGTTTGCGTGAGTTGATGGTTGTAGATCAGATGCGAATGCAAATGTCGAAACCCTTGCGAAACTTCTTAGGTGAGAATGGGGCTGAGAGATTAGATATAGTCACCAAGTTAGCCGAAAGATACGTTGAAGTCTATGGCGAGACTGGAGACACCAGTCCAACTGATCCGAGATCGAAAGATAAGGATCAAGGTAAGTCAAGTAAGGCATCCAAGAAGACCAAAGGTTCTGTGGAACCAAGTAAACAGGTAAACTCTTTAGAGAAGAACTCTAACATCAACCAAGGTAAGAATAGCCCACCTAGCTCTCCAAAGAGGAAGTGGAGTGAACGGTGGTGCAAATTCTGCAAGTCCAGCACTCACAATACGAGTGAGTGCAAGAGTAAACCCAAGGACTTTCACTTTGCTTGTCTTGCAGAGGTTAGGGATAGACCATGCAGGAAAGTGAAGTCGGTTGATGGGAATGTTGAACCTAACAGACCTCCAGTGGTTGAGAGAGTAGAAGTGAACGGGCAACAGGTGATGTGCCTCTATGACACAGGATTGCAATTTCCTGCTGTAATTGCATCCCACCTGACAGGCCCAGAGCAACTCACCGGGGAGATAACGGAGATACAGCCAGCCAGTAGGAGTGCTGTAGCGTTACGTTGCCCGATTGCCAATGTGGAGATTCGGAGCAAGTACGTTACTAGACGCATTCAGGCGGCAGTAGTACCGGATCCTCTCTATCCCCTGATTCTTGGCCGGAAGTACGTGTTTCTGGGCGAACCAGAACACCCTAGCATCCATAAGTCTAGGCAGGTCAGATCTAACGAGGAAGAGGGTCTAGAAAAGGTAAGTCTCCGGAAAACTCACCCGGATGAAATGAGTACTGCTCGGAGCAAGGATGCGACGGAGTGTCCTTGTTCAAACAGATTGTCCAACTATGAGAACCCGCTAACTCAGGGTAAGTTCAGCTCTGACACCCGGTCGCAGTTAATTCAGACCGGAGCAGAGAAGCGGCAGAAGGAACGTAAGTTAGTTCCTGAGAGCTTCAGAGCTAATCTGCTGCGAACGGTACATGTCAGGTCCCCAACCGGACATCTGACTGTAGGGGCAACCAGTAAGTGTCTTTCCCGGTACTATTGGTGGCCGGGAATGACAGGCGACGTGCGCAGATATATCAGGTCTTGTCCTGAGTGCCGTAAATGCACACTAGAGAAACGGACGAAGACGAAGATATCCTTCGCGGTTGGAGACCGAGTTCTAGTACTGCTCCCAATCGAGGGGAACGAATTCGAAATCGGGTGGCAGGGCCCATTCCTAGTGGATAAAGTGGGGCTCCACAAGCACTATGGAGTGGCGATCCTGGGAAAGTTTTCTACTTTCCATTCCAGTCTCCTCATGCGATATGAGGGGAAGCCCGATGATAAGTCTACCAACCCAAGGGCGCAAAGATTCGCTGAGGAAACGGTTCGGGGTTCAGGTCAGGTAGCGGAAAGCCTGTCACACCATAGGCAGTCCTATATGTATGTGCAGGTACCTTCTTCGGTTCAGCCCGGTGCTCGGGGGAACATGACCGGCCAAAGGAACACCCGCAGTGCTAGCTACACTGAGAACCGTGGTCGGAAGAGGTGGGTTGTGTCGGAACGTACACAGACCTCTGGTTCCTCAAACCGACCGACTGCAGTCCAGCTGGGTCCTCGAAAGGGGAAGCTGGAGTTGCAGAAGTCCAGTAAACTCTGGCAGGAGCGATCGTTAAATCAGATCGAGACGGGAGCTCTGGTCCGCAAGACACTGCGAGATGCCCGATCGCAGTAGCGGAGTAGGCGTTGATCACCCGTGATACTGAATAGCTTGTCTACCCCACCAAAGGTGGTAAAAGTATCCTATGAAATATTGACGGGTTAGACTTCCTCACCCGCCATCCGGTCTCTAAGAGAGAAGAGAGAACGACATAGACAGCTTCTGCGTAGAAGTGGAACGACGGGGTCGATCCTCTTAAAGTGGGGGCCTATGTGACGAAACCGCGATCATCTGTCTGTGGTCGTCGGGATCCCGCACTATTTTGGCGCGTCATCGGGGACTTTCCCAGTTATAAATAGACGGAGGAAAGCCGATAGGAATTTTCCATCTAGAATCATCTCGAATTACCGGTATTTGACTGTACCGGGTTGCTGGGTGTTTCAGCAATTTCCCGTGCAGAGAGAGATCTAGAAATTCTAGGCGTGGAATGAATGTTATCCGAGAAGGTGACTTTTCTCCAGGAGCACTCGATCCTCGTGCGCATGAGTTGGCACGTTGGTGGAATGCGGCTAGAATAGTCATTCACTTTCAAACTCTCACGGAGAGAAGACGCAGGGCTCTGTTAAGCCATTTGTACAGCGTCTACCCTCAACCATGTTGCGGCTGACTGTTATTACAATGCGGCAGATGTGCCATTGAACAGTACTGGTAGCTGACTGGAGGCTGGTTCGCATTATTCAGGTATCTACTTGGTTAATTAATTTAACTTTGTAATTGTTCACAAAACGCAATCGTCCTAACCTCATTAAATATGCGGGTGTCTTTGCATTACTAATGCGGAAGCGATCGATAACGCCGCTGAAATCTAGGCCGTGTGTTAAGTTGTTTACAAACGTGTGTAGTGAACTACCGGCTGGAAATTTAGGCCTGTGATCTTGGCGATTTGTGTTCAAATAGTATTTACCATGTGTAACAAATTGGTGCATATACTATGTGCTGTTTGAGAATAGAACATAGTTAATTGTGCCTGATATGAACCTAGACTTATGTCAGTCAATAACTGAAGCAAGAAAGAACTGTTAGATTGCAAGGTGAGTTGATAGGTGGAGATTCAGACAGTGTTGTGCTTAGCTGCTAAGTAAAGAGAGAACTTAGTTCTTAGCCACCATGCATGATGGAACTAGTGTATAATAACTTCATAGTGAATTCATTGTGTGGGACACTGGAATTCTGTGAGAAGGTAAGTCTTCAGTGATGATATATATATATATATATATATATATATATATATATATATATATATATATATATATATATATATATATATATATATATATATATATATATATATATATATATATATATGATTTGGCATTTTGTATATATATATTAAGTCATGTTATGTGATACTTCTTGGAGCGATACCGAACGCCGAGTGGGTCGACGCGTGATAACCATGCGTACCGTCGTGATATACGTTTGCGTTCTGGATTCTTATCTTAGCTATCCTGTTCTTTCATACTTATCCAAGTGCGAGTGAGTGCTGATGTGCTGGTGATATGGAGGGACGAAAGGAGGTTGCATGAGACACGGGGATATATGGGATATGGGGGATTTGAAAGCAAGTTATGAAAGTATGGGGCTGGCAGACCAGGCCAGCAATGAAGTTCGGTCCAGGCCAAGGCTAATCCACTTGGAAGGGCAGAGCTGGATCATAACCCTTGGAACATGTGGGGAACATGTTTTACCAAGAAGGCTTCTTGACTCTAGGGAGGAGTTTGTTAAGAAGAGTTTTGCTGTAGAGGTGGGCAGGATGTCGCACCAGCAGAACGGTGTGTGTATATACTGGATTTGATCATGTATTATCCCTATATCCCGAGGGATGGTACAATGATCAGTATTGTTTACTATTGAATATATCTGATTCTGTCTCTACTCTATCCTCTATTTGTGTAAATAGATTATTCTATCAGGATGTTCATTTCAGTTCTTTATTCTCAAGGGTAGAATAAACTTTGTGTATGTTGACTTACTCTTTGTATAATTATTGTGTGTGGTCTCGGGCGATGCCTCAGTGTTCATTGTTCCACGGGAGTAGGTAGTTAGTGGGGGTCTAGAATCTGGAGGGGCTTGTAGACATAATTAACTAATACGAGGTCAACCACAGAGTAAATTTGTGTATCTACCTGTCCAACCCCTGGGGTTAGAATACACGGGAGTGCTAGAGACAACTCGTGTGTGGTTAACTCTCACTACCCAAGGCGATCTTGTCACACCTACCCCTCCCGTCCAACTGTTGTTCAGTGATCGGCACCGTATACACGTTGAATAGTACTGGTGACAGTGGTGAACCCTGCGGCAATCCTGGACATATCGTTATCGGCTCAAAAGACCAACTCCTGCATCTTAGCACCACCTTCCTTTGGAGCAGAACTGCAGCTATCCATCGTACAAGGTGAGGGTGCACTTTCAGTCTGAGGAGGGTTTCCTTCAAGTGCTCGAAAGTTACTCTGTTATATGCGTCCTCTAAGTCTATGGCGGCCGCACATGTCTCTTCTCTGACCTGAAATCCTTCGTAAACATCTTGAGCAAAGACCGCCGCATTCAGCCATGACCCTTTGTTGCGTCTGTATCCTCCAAGTGTGGGCGGGAAGCAGCCGAGCTGTTCCAAGTCCCAAGCAAGTCTGTGTGCTACAATTTTCTCCAGTTGCTTGCCAACAGTATTCTGCATCGTAATGATTCTGTAGCCGCTTATCTTGGAATGGTCTTTGCTCGGTTTTAGCAGCGGCAGCAAGTAGCTGTGTAGCCATTCTTCTTTGACCTGACCTCTCTGGATACTGGTGTTGAATTCCCTGGCCAGTTCTTCCATGTCATCATCTGATATCACCAGTAGGTCACCATATCGGATGCCGTCTGGGCCTGGGGCGGTGTTAGGTGATTTCTTGAGCATCGCACGCAATATCTCAGCTGTGATTGTCCATTCTTCGTCCGTCCCAACCCCCTCGCACAACTGAGAGAGTGTCGTTGTGGTCCTCTGTCTGGCGGGCTCGTCTTTCTGGTCAGTCTGTTATATATAGCGTGCAAGAAGGGCCTTACCTTTATCCGCATCCGACTTTGTCCATGCGAGGTCTGTGCCTTGAAAGTCTGGAATACTCCTACGTTGTGCAGCACTGTTCATGCTCTTGTGGAGGCGCCAGAATGTCGTAAGAGATCGCTCGGAGCACACCTTCCTGCAGAACTCGTCCCATTTCTCGGCCTTGGCCTGTTTGGCGCAGGATTTGAATAAAGTTGCACGGTCCGAACTCCATTTCACCACGAAAAAAAACTTAATCCATACACATTTCGGAAAAAACACGTTCCATTTTACTTCAAGGGAACTCACTCTCCAAGGAGGACTATTCAGAACAAAGCAAAGAGTATGACATGGATGTGCTTTGTTACCGGATTTCATCTCTCTCTCTCTCTCTCTCTCTCTCTCTCTCTCTCTCTCTCTCTCTCTCTCTCTCTCTCTCTCTCTATCTATCTATCTATCCATCTATCTATCTAACTATCTATCTATCTATCTATCTACCTAATCTATCTATCATTCTCTAGAAGTATTAAAGAGAGAGAGCGAGAGAGAGAGAGCGAGAGAGAGAGAGAGAGAGAGAGAGAGAGAGAGAGAGAGAGAGAGAGAGAGAGAGATCAAAGTGAAGCCACGAATATGAATTGCAGGGTATAATATCAACAATCTATATTAAGCAAATGATACAATATTGATGGCGGGAAATGTAAACGATCTTCAACGTTTAGACATTGTAGAACCAGAGAGTACAAAAAAGAATCCCCTTGAATATGAAGAAAACTGTTAAAGTAAAATGTGACACTAACATGTGAAATAATAATAGATGAGAAAATGCATAACCTACAGCTTCTTCTTCTTCTGCGTTCATCCGGACTTTTTTTTTCGGACGTGATTGCGTTGTGTCTGTTTACAGCAGAGCTGCGTTCTTGCGCCGTTAGGCCGACACATCCGATTTCTGCGGGCATTTTTTGACCGCGTTAACCTTCCCGGGGGTTTCTGAGGACGTTTGACTCTCACTGTTGTGGTGTTATCCCCCATCCCAGCTGGCCCATATAGAACAGCCAAGGACATCCTGGTTAGCCCTCAAGGGAAGGCAGGGTGAGACCATGGGCATTCCCCGCCATCCACACAGCGCTCTGGTACTGGGCTTACCCAAGGAATCGTCACGCCCTGCACATGGCTCCTTAGCCTCACTTCCGTATATTGCGCCTTCCATTCACCATAGGCTGTTCTTCCGGAAACCAGAAGAATGCAGTCTGCAGATGACATCCACACAGTGAGCTTTTGATTCGGACTTTCCACATAATGGATTTGCTATCTAAGCAATATTCCATTTCATGCCACTAATACACTTTTTCCACCTTTTATGAGGCCTACACAGTGAGCTTTCGATTCGGACTTTCCACGTAATGGATTTGCTATCCAAGCAATATTCCATTTCATGCCTCTGGGACGCTTTTGTAACCGACATACCTGTGGTATGAAGTGTGGCAGTCTAAATACATCTTCATGCACTTTAGATGTCAACCTGAATGTAGTTAAAGTAAGCTGTAGTCAACTTGAGCTTGTTGATATCTCCATAGAGCTTGTCCTCAAATGAAGCAGGTGTGGGCCAAAATATCTTTCTCTTTTCTGCATATATTGGGCACTCCTGCAGCAAATGTTTAGCTGTCATTTTACCAGTTCCACAATTACATTCATCAGTATCTCCTATCTTTAGTTTATTGAACAAGTGGTATTTCAGCCTGTTATGTCCTGTGCGGAGTCTGAAGATTACTACTTGTTCTCTTCGGTCGAGTTTGTAATATGCATCATCCTTCTGGTGGCCTGGATGCTCTGATTCCCATTTGGTTCTATAAGTGCTTTTTATAAACCTCTTTGCCTCATTATAGGTTATGTCTATATCAGGCTGTGGTAGTCATCCGCCCTCTTTTTCTAGTCTGTCAGCCTCTTCATTTCCAGGTATACAGCAATGTGATCCACTGTATTACAACTTTTTTGGATTTCTGGCATAGACCATGGAGTGATGCTCTTAGGTCAGCTAGTTCTGTGCTGTTTTTGCTCTTCAGTATTGAGACAGCTGACTTTGCATCTGTGAAGATAGCTATTTGCTTCTCTTTATTTTCCTCCATCAAGAGCATCTCTGCTGCAGTTTTCAAAGCCTCTACCTCCGCTTTGAAGTTACTTGAAAATTTTCCAGTTGCCACTGACTGTGTTTTTTTTCACTCCATTTTTTAAATTTAGGAGAATTCCTCCTCCTCCATTTTCTATTGAATTTTTGGCTGATCCATCTGTATATGCATGGGTCCAATTGCTGCTTGGGTAATGTTCTTTTATGTAGTTTAGGGTTATTTTTCTTCTTTCGGTTTCATTCTGAGTGTTCTTTTTCTCAATACCAGGAATGTTTTCTATCATCTCAGGCAGTTGCTGCTGTCTCCAAGCTGGGAACTTGTCTGCATTGTAAATGGGTTTGACTGTTGATATGTTAAGTATAGGATCTGCCCTAATCTTTTGTTTTGCAGTTGCTACAAAGTTGCTACGCTTCAGTCTTCCCTTTCCAAAACCATTAAACCTGCTATACATAGGGTGGTCTGTCAATCTTCTAAATTTTTCAGCTTGTTGCTGGGCTCTGCTATCTCTTCTATCCTGCATTGGTTGTAAACAAGTGATCTTTTCTAATTCATTAACAGGTGTTGTCTTCAGGCTTCCAGTTATGATTCGCATTCCTTGATTTTGGACTCTACTTATTTTGTTAAAGTTTGACTTAGCTGCTGTTGCCCAAGCTGCAATGCCATATTCCAGTACTGGCCTCACCCGTCCAGTATATAACTTCTTGAGAACTTTCTCATCTGCTCCCCACGTTGTACCAGCAAGCTTTTTCATGATTGCCATTCTTTGCCTTGCTCTTGTTCGATTTTTCTCAACCTGTGTCTTCCATGTCAGGCGACGATCAAAGGTGACTCCTAGATAGTTTGGATTTTCTTCATGGCGCAATATTTTTCCATTCAATACCAGCTTAGGTTGCTGAGTTTTATTTGAGAGGGAGAACACTGTGCATGTTGTTTTCTCCTCACTTATCTTCACTAGCCATGATTTTGACCAGTCCTCTAGCGCTAATAAGGCTTGCTGTATTCTGCTGTTAGCTGTACTAATATATTCTTCAGATGTCCATATGGCTAGGTCATCTGCAAAGGAGGATGTGTGTACTCTGGCTGGAAAATTTTCCGTGATGTCATTTATATATGCTAGGAATAATGTTGGTGAAAGAACTCCTCCTTGGGGGACACCTTGCTCCAACAGCATCATTTTGCTGGTTTGTCCTTGTACTTTTGTCCTGGCAGTTCTGTTCTCAAGGTAGTGGCTGATCCATTTATACATTTTTCCCACAAACATGCATTTTTGCAGTTTTACTTTCAGTCCTTCCTTCCATACTTTATCAAATGCTTTTTCTAAATCTATCCAGACCGCTAGTGTGTGCTTTTTCTCTTGGAAGGCATCCTCTATTTCCTGAGCTATATAGGTTATTTGATCTTCAGTGGATCTGTACTTTCTGAATCCTGCTTGGTGTGGTGTTAAGAGTTGGTTTTCTTCCAGATGCCATGTTAGCCTGCCATTGATAATGCGTTCCATTAATTTTCATACACAGCTAAGTAGACTGATAGGTCGATAGCCATTTGGTTCTTCCAGGTCTTTTCCTTTCTTTGGGACTGGTATTAGTATAGCTTCCTTCCATGCCTGTGGGACTATTCCTCTCTTCCAGCTGTAATTTAGGACTGCTAGTAGTTTCTTTTTTGCCTTAGTGCCTAGTCCTATTAGCATTTCATTTGTGATTCCATCCTTTCCTGGTGATTTCTTCTTTTTTAGGGTATTCATTGCCTGTTCTTCCATTGTTAGATTTGCTATCATATATTCTGCTGCTGTCTCTTTATTACTATGATGTATCTGTTTGTCTTTGATTGCTTTCTTCTGTTCGGTAGTAATATCAATGTGATTTGCACTGGCATAGTGTTCCATTAGTGCATTTGCAGCCTTGTTCCCTGTAAGCAAGGCATTTCCTTGTTTAATTGTTATTTGTTTTTTTCTAGGTCTTTCATTGTTCATGGCTTTCACTAGTTTCCATAGTTTGTTTCCGTCCCTGTCAAAGTTCAGGTTTTCTGTTTTTTCCCTCCAACAATCTCTTGTTTGATTTACTGTTCTTGTCTATTTTCCTGAGATGGCTTTGAGAGAGATGTTCGCTTCAGTTGTTTGTTCTCTCTCTGCTGTCTTCCTGGCATCTTAAACTTTGTCCTCCAAAATTTGTAGTTCTTCAGTCCAGTATGGTTTGTAATTTTTCCTCGCTCCTCTTGGAATAGACCCAGTGGCCGCCTGTATTATTGCTTTATTTAGACTTTCCACCATTTACTTAATGTTGCCATATCGTGTATTTATATTTTCACAATATTTGTTAGTTAGTATGGAAATCTGTCCCAGTCTACTCGTTTGTAAGCGGGGCAAAGGCTTTTGCTCCTGTGGAACATACTCTATATTCATTACAAGCTTGATTGGTCTGTGGTCACTACCTGCTAATTGATCAAGCACATGGCGATCGATTTTGTGGAGGATGTCTCCTGTGCAGAAAGCTAAGTCTGGAGTAGAAGTGGTAAACCATCTTCTGGAGTAGAAGCTCGGTGTGCCATCCGCTTTGTTGAGTAGGTGGAGATTTGAGTCTAGTTCCCAGTCCTCCACTTCATCTCCTCTTTTGTCAGTATCCGGGTATCCCCATCTTTCTGAATGCCTATTAAAGTCTCCGACAATAATGCAGTTTGTGTCAGTTATTTTCATGTTTGAGAGTGTAAGATCCTTATCTGCTGGGCTATACAGATTGTAAACTCTTATTTTCACGTCCTTTATCATTATATCAACACCTATAATTTCCGTTTGGTTGTCAGAGATCACAGTTACTTCGCTACAAGGTATTATATTTCGTGTGAGTATTAGAACTCCTCCTTTGTGTCCTTCGCGGTCGAAACGTGTGACCTGATATCCTCTGACTGAGAATTTGAGATTGGCTTTAAGGTGTGTCTCTTGAATGCATGCCACATCTATTCTATCTTTATGAAGACGCTGTGTTAGGGAGACTTTCTTGTTATAAGCTCCTTCGGCATTCCACTGTAGTATGTTGAGTGTCCGGGGTGTTTGGTCAGTAGCTCTTAACCTACTCCTCTGTGCCTTGACTCCACAGCACAGGGGAAAGTCACCCCCAGTAGTCATGGGTGGACCCTCTCGAGGCAGGGGGCCCGGCACTATCACCGCCTGATGGGACTTCACGGGATTAGCACCATAACGATTAATTTTTAAATTTGTGACATCATGAATTAAGTTACGTTGCACTGCTTTGTCAAGCCTGCGGCTCAGTACATCCGATTTCGACAAGCATTTTTCGGGGTGCTTTCCCTAGACTTTGACTGTCTCCAGTCTACCTACAAGGCAGCAGGTTTGTGTGTCTCTTGGTCTGGTCCCTCTCCCTTGACCTGTCCGACATGGGTGACCCTACCAGTAGCTGTGCTACCGTCGGCATAGCTCCTGGGGTCATTGGAACCCACAAGCCCCTCTACCTCGTCAAGGTGGACACACGGCAGAGGGGAAATGCATAACCAAGCTGATACATGTAATTATTTAGGGACACGCATAACATTTTATACCAGATACACTGCGGGGATTAAGAGCAGAATATGTCAAGCAAATGCTGTATTTCAGAAAATGATAAGTTCCTTGTGCAATAAGTTAGTAACATTGAATGTAAGAAATAGAATGCTGAAATTGAAACTGTTTGACTATTTGGCAGTGCATCTGGGAACGTAAATGAACAAATTATGAAGAGCTTGGAAGCAACAAAGAAGTGCTTCCTGTGATGAGGAGAGAGACATTGGAGACCATCGTGACCAATGTAAAGATCCATCGGAAATGAGGTAGAGGCAGACCAAGATAAATTAGGCTGGATGGATTGAGATGGTGGCATGGAGGAGTATCATCAGCAGGTTGATCCAGTAACACCAAAGACCGAGCTCTGTGGAGAGCCATGGGTACCTACGTTTGCTGGTCAGGTACACTTTATACTTATCCTGGTGCGAGGAAATGCAACCCAAAAGACAAAATAAGTCATGGCAGGGCAGACCAGGCCCTAAGCCTTGGTTGGCAGCTGGTCTAGGACTGAAGCTCCGACAGGCGGACAGTTAGAGCATTGCTTTGCTGATCCTACTGCAGCTTGTCTTGTTCCAGATTATAGGTGTTAACTTTCCTCTGGAGTGAACTAGGCAGGCCGAGAGAGGGATCATGCTGCAAGGGCAACACATGGTTTCTTTATTTTAGCCCAGGCTGTGTGCTATGGAGATGCAATAACTCCATCCCTGGTCTTAACCGGTCTCGGAATCAAAGCGAGAGGCAACTGTTACGGGTTATAAGTCCTTGTCAGTTGGCGTAGACATGGGGCGCCACGCGTTGCCTCTGACGGTGGGAGACACCTACAGGTGTCACTGATCAGCTGCCGCCCGCCTCAAGCTGGGTAGCCCCAGGCCAATTGGGTGCGGATCCGCCACAGCCTGCCTGCTTCAATGGGTGCTTGGGGCTAGGACAAAATCTGAATCGCAGGCTGTAAAACCAATGCACCAGGTACAAACAAAAATAAAAATAGAAACCTCAAGCTACGACTTGCAACCTGGCACGTGAGAAACATGTGTCCAGGATTTTCCACTGACTTGACCAATATTGACGATGTAGGAAAAACGACTGTGATTGATGCCGAACTCAATCGTCTTAACATTGATATTGCTGGACTGCAGGAGACTCGCCTCGATGAGGAAGGGTCACTCAGGGAAGAGAATTACACCTTTTTTCGGAAGGGTAGAGGGCAGGCAGAAAAAAGGCAACACGGTGTGGGCTTTGCAGTGAAGAATTCGCTTCTGGGAATGATTGAAATTCCAGCAGGAGGAAATGAAAGACTATTATCCCTGCGCTTGGCAACCTCTTGTGGATTTGCCACCATTATTACTGCATATGCACCGACACTCGATTCCTCTGATGATGTAAAAGATTCGTTTTATGAGGAGTTAGACTCCGTGATCAAGTCAGTTCCAAAATTCGACTACATTTATATGCTCGGTGATTTCAATGCTCGTGTGGGCAAGGACTCGAGTTCGTGGCCAGTGTGCCTTGGAAAATACAACATCGGTCGCATAAATGATAATGGGCAAAGGCTGCTGGAGCATTGCACTAGAAATAACCTATGTATTACAAACTCCTTTTTTAAAACAAAAGAGATGCATAAGGTCACATGGAAACATCCAAGATCCAGCCATTGGCATCAGTTAGACTTCATTATCACTCGGAGACAACATCTGAACCATACATCATTAACTCGAAGTTACCACAGTGCTGACTGTGATACAGATCATTCTTTGGTTGTTGCAAGGGTTAGACTGAGACCAAAGAGAATCTACACAGCTAAACACAAGTCTAGCCGAAGGATTAATATTACTAACACTCACGATCCTGGAACGTGCTTTGAATTTCAACAGAAACTTGAAGACGCTTTCAATGATACATCAGAAAATTGTATAGTAAATGATAAATGGAGTAAACTTAAGGAAACTATTTATAAAACAGCGGTAGGGGTCTACGGCACTGTGGATCATAAGAGGCAGGACTGGTTTGCTGCAAACAGCCAGATACTGCAGCCCTTGATTGATAAAAAGAAGATAGCTCTCTTAAGAAACAAGGAAAGACCAACGCGTAACACTCTGAGTGAGCTGAAGTAAGCGAGGAAGGATGTACAAAAGGTTGCCTGGCAGTGTGCGAATGACTATTGGATCAAGTTATGTGAGTCCATTCACATCGCAAGTGATAACGGAAACATCAGAAGCATGTATGAAGGGATAAAAAAAGCCTATGGTCCAATGATCAAAAGAAGTGCACCGCTGAAAACCTTGACTGGAGAAATCATCACTGATAAGAAACAGCAGATGGATAGATGGGTCGAGCACTATTTAGAGCTTTACTCAAGTGAGACCAAGCTAGCGGGTGATGCCCTCAACACCATAGAGGCCCTGCCAACTCTTGACCACCTGGACACACTTCCCACTATAACAGAAGTTAAGTGTGCTATAAATGAGCTTGCATCTGGCAAGGCTCCAGGTAAGGATGGGATTCCAATAGAGGTAATCAGGATGGGCAAGACACTCGCTCTACAGATCCACCAGTTAATATAGCTATTCTGGCGAGAAGGAAAAGTCCCACAGGGATTCAAAGATTCAAACATCATAACGCTGTACAAGAACAGGGGAGATCGGAGCGACTGTGACAACTATAGGGGACCTCACTTCTGTGTATTGTTGGGAAAGTATTTGCCAGAATTGTCCTGCGCAGACTTCAAGTCCTGGGAGATCAAGTCTACCCGGAATCACAGTGCGGCTTCCGTCATAACCGGTCTACCATTGATATGATAGTCTCATTGCGACAGATGCAAGAAAAATGCCGGGAACAAAATCAGCCACTGTTTATTGCCTTCATCGACCTCACAAAGGCATTCGATTTTGTCAGTCGTGAGGGTCTGTTCAAAGCACTAAAGAAGATTGGCTGCCCACCAACTCTTCTGTCCATTGTGGAATCGTTCCACACAGGCATGAAGGGTATAATCAAGTTTGATGGCTCAACTTCAGAAGAGTTTGAAATCAAGAGTGGAGTTAAGCAAGGTTGTGTACTAGCCCCCACCCTCTTTGGGATATACTTTTTCACTTCTACTGAAATATGCCTTTCGTGATCAGGATGATGGTATATACATTCACTAACGCTCAGATGGTGGCCTCTATAATGCTCAGAGATTGAAGGCCAAGACCAAAATTAGCAGGGTACTAATCAGAGAGTTGCTTTTTGCGGATGATGCTGCGATTACGACCCCCTCTGAGGAAGAATTACAACATCTACTATCTGCATTCTCCAATGCTTGCTCTGAATTTGGTTTAACAATTAACAAAAAGAAGAACACAGATTATGTCACAAGATGCACATGGTGTACCATCAATCTTTATTGACAACGCCGAACTGGAGATAGTAGACCATTTTAGATATCTAGGATCAGAGGTAAATAGCAAATTATCCCTCGATCAGGAAATCAACATCAGGATTGGCAAGGCAGCAACAACAATGAACATGTTAGCAAAAAGAGTCTGGGAGAACAGGAAGCTTACTGCCAAAACAAAAAGTACTCTTCTTTATGGCAGTGAAACCTGGACAACTTACTCACGCCAAGAGAAACGTTTAAACAGCTTTCATATGCGGTGTCTGCGAAGAATATTTGGTATTAAGTGGCAAGACAAAATCACAAATACTGAAGTATTGGAAAGATCAGGTTGTGTGACGGTGTATTCCATGCTCAGTCTTCGTAGACTTAGATGGATAGGACACGTTAGGAGGATGGATGATGGTAGAATACCAAAGGACATCTTTTTTTGGTGAATTACAGACGGGTAAGAGATCTCAGGGTCGGCCTCTACTACGATACAAAGATGTGTGTAAGCGGGACATGATTGATACAGGCATTGATAATGCACATTGGGAGCACGTCGCCGCTGAACGTGTTGCATGGAGGGCAACTATCAGAAATGGAATAAAGACAAAGGAGAAAATGATTGCAGATAAAGCACACACAGAGCGTGAGAGACGTAAGATGGTGCAAAATGGTGGAAATGACCATGTTTTCACATGCACCTACTGTGGGCAAACATTTGCAGCAAGAATTGGCCTTACCAGCCACACTCGCCACCGCCATGGATCGTAGTTATTAAGCCTTTTTGAAGCACAATGTACCAAACTATCGTCTGTCAAGACGGAAAGGTGCCAATGATGATGATGATGATATATATATATATATACGCCAGCCCGCAGGGCACTTGATGATGATAATGATTTTTGATTACCAACATATTTTTTCTCATTGTAATTGCCGAAACTTGTTTCCAGTTAATCATCATCACCCAATACCTTGCCGGCTGGCGTGGGCGATCATGCCTATCCACAAATTACGATCTCCTACGTCACGTATCAGTCCCTTCCGTGCCATGACATAAGACTGTCAAGAATCTTCACACACTATCTTCCTCTATCCCTCTTACCGCAAATATTTCCGTTTATCACAGCATGTTCCAACTTTAGTCTTTCCATAATGTGGTCAAAAAACGATGACTGCCTCTTTCTGATGTTTGTGATAAGTTGTCTTTGCCACTCAGCTTCCCTTAAAACGTCTTGATTGCTCATTTTGGCTGTCCATTTAAATTTCAGCATTTTTCTTTAAAAACACCACTTCTCCAAGGCTTCCATGGATTTTTACGCCTGTTCATTAAATGTCTAGGACTCGCAGCCGTATGTTAATACTGGATCTGTGTGACATGCAAGAACTCCTTTTCTACCTTCCAGTTAATATGTTTGTATTACTCTATGATCTTTCTCGTCAACTGTAATATCTTATGGTAATTGCATCCTACCCTGGGTAGCGGGGAAAGGATATTCCCTATCAAAGGAGAGGTAAGGTGCCTCCTTCCCTCCTCTAGCCTACGGAAAACCCTTGGGCAAGGTGGAGTACCCGTTTAGCCTCCCGATCAGGGTTACGTGAAGCCATGGGTGCAGGGGGTGGACGAAGTTGAAAAGCAGCCAACATATAGTTGTTAGTTATGGTCTCCAGCTTCACGACGGTAGGCAGAAGATCTCTTTTTTTGGGGGGGTGGGGGTGGTTGTGGGGTGGGGGAGGAGACAATGACTACGGTCATGGACCAGTACTAGGAAGGAAAGCAATGGAAAACTACCTTCTTTTCAAATGCCGAGAATATCATGTACTGCAGTCTTATCGATAATCAGAGAAACGGTGTAAATGGGTGCTCCACAGGAGCAACCTCGCCCGGTAGGGGTAGTCATGTGCACCAGGTGACTCCAGACCGTCAGCAGGCGACTGAGTGCAAAAGAATATCAACATTGAAAGTAGGAACTTGGAATGTAAGAACTATGAGTGTGAATGGAAAATTTGATAACATTAAGAATGAAATGAGAAGATTAAATATTAACCTGTTAGGTATATGTGAGACCAAATGGACAGGAAATGACATTATGACATCTGAGGAATATAGAATAATCTATTCTGGTGGGGAGAAACAACAGCGAGGAGTAGCAATTATAATGGATTCAGAGAAATCAAAATCGATCAAAGGATATTGGACTGTATCAGACAGGAGTGTTACTGGTGAAGTTAAGTGGAAGACCTTTTGATGTCAACGTCATACAAGTTTATGCACCAGCAGCAGACAGTAGTGATGACAGCATTGATGAATTTTATAATGATTTAGAGAAAGCCTTCAAGAAATGCAAGAACTATGAAGTAAATATCATAATGGGTGACATGAATGCCAAATTTGGAAATCAACACGACGGATGCATAGCAAGCAAGTATGGATTAGGGGAACAGAATGAAAGAGGTTGCAGACTTGTACAGTTGGCAAAAGAGTAGGATTTAATTATTGGAAACACCTGGTATAAACTGCAGCTATGGAGATTATGGGCATGGAGGAGTCCTGATAATAAGATCAGAAATCAGATTGATTATATTCTCATCAACAGGAGATTTCGAAATGCCTTAAAAGTCGCCAAAAACTATACCAAGCGCAGACTGCTAGAGCGACCATAGATTAATCTTAAGCAATTTACATTTAAAATTAAACAAAGTCAAATATGCACCAAGAATCACAAAATTTGATCTACAGGCACTGAAGAGTGAGGAGATAAAAGATAAATTCAACGTAGATGTAAAGAACAGATTCGATGCATTGTCCGATATGGAAATATTATTTCAAGACGTCAGTGACCAATGGGAAATATTAAAGAAATCAGTCAATCAAGCTGCATAAACAACCATCCCCAAAATAAAGATAATAGGACGCAAGAAATGTATGACTGAAGACATCTTAAAACTCATGGAAATAAGAAGAAACAATAAAAATAACAAGGAAAAATATGAAGAGATTCACAGGAAAATTAAAAAGCTATGCAAAGAGGCAAAAGAAACATGGCTTGAGGAAAATTGCAAGGAAATTGAAAACCAACACAAATTCCGGAATACAAAATTAATGCACAAAAGAATTAATGGCATCACTAACAAAAGAACACACACATCAACGGGTTGCCTAAAAACCAAAGCTGGCAAAATCCTAATAGAAAAAGAAAAGATTTTACATGCATGGTCAGATTATGTGAAAGACCTTCATGTTGATACAGGAGAAAAACAATATGATCTTTGTAATAATAATGAAGGACCATCAATTCTGAAGATGGAAGTTCAGAATGCCCTTAACCATATGAAAACTGGCAAGACCACAAGTACAGATAACATCGCAATAGAAATGATCAATGCCTTAGAAGAATATTGAATAGACCAAGTCACCAGACCGCTGAACGCAATATACGATACCGGAGATATACCTCCTGAATTATGTAATTCTATATTTATGGCAATCCCGAAGAAATCAGGAGCCTTGGGGTGTGATCAAAAAGGAACAATTAGTATAATGAGCCACATCACGAAGATTTTGCTGAGAATTATCATGCAAAGAGTTACGGAGAACATACAACCCGAAATAGAAGAAGAACAATGTGGGTTTGTAGAAGGCAATGGTATAGTAAATGATGTATATATATTGAGAACAATAATTGAACGTTCTATAGAAGTAAACAAAGGTCTATATCTTTGCTTGATTGACTACACAAAGGCTTTCAATAAAATGAGACATGTCGACACGATAAGGATGCTTGAAGATCTACAAATTGATGGAAAAGACCTTAGACTTGTTAAAAACATATATTGGAAACAACAAGCTGCCATGAGAATTGAGAACTATGTAGGCCAATATCAGCCTATTAAAAGAGGTGTGAGACAGGGATGTGTAATGTCTCCAGATCTTTTTTCCCTGTACAGTGAGAATATTTTCAGAAATATAGAATAAATTGAAGGAATCAACATTTGGGGACGATACATCACTAACATTAGATATGGAGATGATAGAGTCTTGATTGTTTCTTTACTTATTCAGTCTCAATCTCGGTAGAGATTTGTTCGCAACAGACGAGCATAATCTCCGGCGGGCCTATTCTCGCTGGTCGCGAGAGCCGCACAATGGAGGGATGGGAGACATTGCTCGCAACAGACAAGTAATGTCTCCTGCGGTAGCTCTAGCGGGCCTATTCCCGCTGGTCGCGGGGTCCGCTATAAGTCAGGCGGAGAGTCTGACGATAGTGCACGCTTTACACAGGTCCGGACAACTATGATTGACAGATGTGCGCGCCCTTACGGTCCGGACGCGTACGTGGCCCTCACCTGTGGGACTTGTCTGAACGCCTCTAAGCTGGGCCCCTTGGGTGTCAGGGTCTGGCCATAACCCGCCACCGGCTCGTGGTGGCGAGGTCTCGGTGGATTCGACGCTGCGCCGCCAGCGTCTGCAGCCTACCTTGTGCCAGACGTATTGGTTACCCATTCCTCTGGAATACACAAGACTAGGCCGAGAGAGGGACCATGTCGTTTGGGCGCCACATGATTCTCTGAAGCTCTGCCCAGGCATTGTGATGGAATATTGGCCACATTCCAACTCACACACTTTGGTCTGTCAAGACTGCAAGGTGCCACTCACTCACAGTCTTGATTGCAGACAATGAACAGGACCTGCAACATTTTGTAAATGCGGTTGTTGCACACGGTGAACAACTAGGATTATAACTGAATAGTAAGAAGACACAGATTATGGTCGTCACTGGGAAAAAGGAAATACCACAATGTCATATACGAGTAAATTGGCATATTCTTAAGCAAGTGAATCGATACAGTTATCTTGGAACAGTCATAGCATCTGATGGGAGATGCCTCGAAGAGATTAGAACAAGAGTTGCCATTGCAAAGGTAGATTTTTGCAAGATGGAAAACATACTGACCAATAAAATGATATCAACTGAAACGAGAAAAAAAGTGTTGAAGTGCTACATAGAACCTATACTTTTGTATGAATGTGAAGCGTGGACAATGAGCAGCATAGCTGAAAACCATCTGATGGCTGTGGAAATGTGGTTTCTGAGGAAAATGCAAAGAATACCATAGACAGACAGAAAAACCAATGAACACGTCCTTCAAGAACAAATGAAGATCGTAAACTGATTAGAGTCATTAGATGCAGACAGTCAAAATTTTTTGGACATGTTATGAGAAGAAATGACTTGGAGAATTTGGTGATAACTGGCAAGATCGAAGGGAAGAGACCAAGGGGAAGACCGATAAGTAAATACCTGGATGGCTTGGCCGCATGGCATGGTCAAGATAGAAACACGGAGCTGATCCACGACTCTGGTGATCGAGTGAGATGGCAGAACATGACCGCCCAGGCTTACGGGAATGGCACATGATGGATGATGGAATTGCATCATCTTCTGGTCTAGAAAATGGGTCTAGTATTGAATGCCCAATGCGACATGAGGCCTGTAAAAGAGCCCTTTTCATACTTAACTTTACTACCAGGCTTCACTCCATCAAATGCTATTTTTTTCCGCGTTTCCAACCTCTTTCATGATGTTGCGGTCAACATCAGCATCTTTCAGCTGCATATTGATTCCTAGGCTAGATTACGCTCATCAGCACGCCACGACTTTCTGACATCAAATGCTATGACGTAATATATAGAAGCTTTAGATAAAAAAAATTGACAATTTTGAGAACAAATGTCTAAACCTTCACTTGACAGATTTCAAAACCAATACGCAAATAAGACAAGAGACTAAGCAATACATTGTATCCAATTTTATAGGAAAACGCCGTTGGAACTACATCGGCCATGTACTCAGAATGGACAAGACAAGACTCTCCAACCAAGCCCTGTTATGATCAACAGTAGGGAAAAGTAACAGGGGAAGACCAAGAGAGACCCTGCGTAGAACCATCATCAGAGAAGGCTCATTCAACGGCCAAGTGAACATCCAGGATCTACAACAGGTAGCAGCGAA
Source organism: Cepaea nemoralis (assembly GCA_014155875.1). Classification (NCBI taxonomy): domain Eukaryota; kingdom Metazoa; phylum Mollusca; class Gastropoda; order Stylommatophora; family Helicidae; genus Cepaea; species Cepaea nemoralis. The sequence continues at coordinate 588,047 of JACEFZ010007440.1, forward strand.
CCCCCGGACATGGAGAGCCATGACTTCTGCCCTATGCGCCGCCTTAGGCTCAAGAGGAAGGACTAACTAACTAACTAATATATAGAAAACCCAATGACTAAGTCCTACAAAAGACAAATGAAAATCGTAAACGGTCACGTAATTGGTCACGTTATGAGAAGGAATAAATTGGAGAACTTGGTAACAATTGGCAAGATCGAGGGGAAATGAACAAGAGGAAGGCAGAAAAGTACATACCGTGATGGCTTGACCACGTGACATTGTCGAGACAAGAACACTGGGCTGATCCACGATTATGGTGATCAAGTGAGAAGGCGAGACATTACCGCCCACGCTTACCGGCATGTCACATGATGATGATGAATATATAGAGCAACAGAATATAGCTTTCTCTTTCTCACCGGATCACACCTTTAGTTTTCGGAAGTTGTATCTAGGATTATTTATTTCTTCCCCTTCCACATTTCCATACTATTGTTATGGTCGTCGTTATTGTCCTTTTACTTCCTGTCACGATAGTACCGAATAAAGGTTTGGTGACATGAATTATTAATGGCACAGTCATAGAAAACAAGATGACACAAATACGCTTATCACAGGATATCTTTGTCACATCACTGACACTTAGAGAGACAAGAAATAATGATGTATTCTGTCTTGACGACAGATGTACTTCTCCCAAAGGACGAAGCACCAAATAAATACGACCTTGTATTAGATCCGGAGTACATCCATCGCTGAACGTCTGACTCTCAACAATGAAGACCGCTGCCATTTGTGTTCTCATCGTACTTATGGTGAGTCGTGTTGTCTCTAGCTGTGGTTTTCTGTGTCCTCAGCGTCTTTATGGTGAGTTTTATTGTCTCTAGCTGTGGTTCTGTGCCCTCAGCGTCTTTATGGTGAGTTTAATTGTCTCTACTTGTGGTTCTGTGCCCTCAGCGTCCTTATGATGAGTTTTATTGTCTCTAGCTGTGGTTCTGTGCCCTCAGCGTCTTTATGGTGAGTTTAATTGTCTCTAGTTGTGGTTCTGTGCCCTCAGCGTCCATATGGTGAGTCTTATTGTCTCTAGTTGTGGTTCTGTGCCCTCAGCGTCCATATGGTGAGTTTTATTGTCTCTAGCCGTGGTTCTGTCTTTTAAACGTCATTATGGTTAGTCTTGTCTCTAGCTGTGGTTCTGTCTTCTCATTGTCATTATGGTGAGTCTTGTCTCTAGTTGTGGTTCTTTGTCCTCAGCCTCCTTATCTTGAGTCTTGTCTCTAGCTGTGGTTCTGTGTCCTCAGCCTCCTTATGGTGAGTCTTGTCTCTAGCTGTGGTTCTGACTTCTCAGCCTCCTTATGGTTAGTCTTGTCTCTAGCTGTGGTTCTGACTTCTCACCGTCCTTATGGTTAGTCTTGACTCTAGCTGTTGTTCTGTGTCCGCAGTGTCTTTAATGTGAGTCTTGTTGTCTCTAGTTGTGGTTCCTCAGCGTCTATATTGTGAGTAGTGTTGTGTCTAGCTGTGGTTCTGTCTCCTCAGCTTCCTTATGGTGAGCCGTGTTGTCTCTAGCTGCCGTTCTTTGTCTTCAGTGTCTTTATGGTGAGTCTTGTTATCTCTTGCTGTGGTTCTATTTAAGCAGTGTCCTATTAATAATTTGCGTTATCTCTGGCTGTGGTTCTGTGTCCTCAGTGTAATTATATGAGTCTTGTTATCTCTTGCTGTGGTTCTATTTAAGCAGTGTCCTATTAATAATTTGCGTTATCTCTGGCTGTGGTTCTGTGTCCTCAGTGTAATTATATGAGTCTTGTTATCTCTAGCTGTGGTTCTATTTAAGCAGTGTCCTATTAATAATTTGCGTTATCTCTGGCTGTGGTTCTGTGTCATCAGTGTAATTATACAAGTCTTGTTATCTCTAGCTGTGGTTCTGTGTCTCTGTGCTCATATGGTGAGTCTTGTCTCCAGCCGTGGTTCTGTGTGT